>CAJQUW010008740.1:0-91089 GCA_907163375.1 Prostheceraeus crozeri
ACTTGCAACATCATCTAAAATTAATAAAGATTTATTTTCAGGTGTACCAGCAAAACTTTCCATATCTTGTAACTCATCTATTGGTTATCATTATAGACGTTTGTAAAGTTGGCCATTCAGAAGTATGCATACAAAAAATATGTACTTTTGTTTCGTCCTTATAATATTGGTTTATATATTTTTTAATAAACGTAGTCTTACCACTTCCAGTTTTACCGTAAACAATGAAATGTAAATTTTCTTGATACATTTTACCTTGTTTAATATTTTTATTATTAGTTTTATCCTTAATCTTATCCTCCTCAGTCTTCCATCCTTTAAAAGTTTTTATTTCTTGTTTATAAAAATTTATTCTCTTTTGTTCCTCTGTTAGAAAGTAACCCCATTGATTTCCAATACATATAACAAGATGATAAATAAAAAATATTAAAATACATGCTAACAATATTTTTATACAATGAAATTTTAAAAAATTCCAAAGACGTGTAAGATCTGATTGTGCTATTTTTTTATTAAGAGATGAATTAGGGGGTAGTGTCTCTAAATATTTTTTATCTATATTATTATATATATTTTTATCTATATTATTATATATATTTTTATCTATATTATTATTATATTTAGTATTATATATAGGTTTTTCTACAATATTATTAATATCTTTGAGATTCGGATCTTGAGGGGCTAGTGTTTCTTGAAACTCAGTGTTATTCATATAATTATTTATTATTTCGTTTATTGCATTAAGAGATTTATGACGACTTAGATTACTTTTATTACTTTTATTACTTTTAATTATAACCGGTGAATATAAATCTTCCAAATTTTCGTTTTTATTCATTTAATATTTTTAAAATAAAAATTTAGGAATTATTATTTTTTAATTCCGGACTCGCATTCTTACACTCTTATGAGTGTTTTTAACCTCTGTAGAACCTCCGGAATGTGTCGGACTTTTTGTTCCTATACTCAAAAGAAGTATGTTCCGAACCTCTCCTCTCTTCCGGAATGCTTAAGAATATTTTAATAAAATAATATTTTATTCTTTATAAAAAAATAATATTTTAATATATATAAGATTATTTTAGTTGAAATACAACTATTTTAGTTGAAATACAACTATTTTAGTTGAAATACAACTATTTTAGTTGAAATACAACTATTTTAGTTGAAATACAACTATTTTAGTTGAAATACAACTATTTTAGTTGAAATACAACTATTTTAGTTGAAATACAACTATTTTAGTTGAAATACAACTATTTTAGTTGAAATACAACTATTTTAGTTGAAATACAACTATTTTAGTTGAAATACAACTATTTAAATATATAAGTCTATTTTAATAGAAATACTAATATAAATTATTATTTTGATATAAATTATTATTATGTTGATTATTATGTTGATTAAGTTTTGGACATAGTGTTACATGTCGCTGAAAATTTTTCTTTAATATAATTTTTTGACAACCTCTACATTTAACTTTTTCTTTTAAACAATCCTTACACTGATATTTACTATCATAAAACTCTGTCTTAGGTTTAGTAATTTGACAACTTGTACATTGTCTTGTAGAACTTATACAAGAATTATAATGATTAGTAATTCCTTGAATTGTAAAATATTTATTACAATTACGACATAACTGATCTTTTAATTTATCTTTTTTATTTTTTTTAACCTCTTCTGGTTGTTCGCATAATTTTAAATGACGTGCAAAATTTTTTGATGTTATATTTTTATTACATCCGGAACATATTTTTTTGTTATTACTTTCAACAAATTGATTTTTATCAATATAATTATTTTGAGCTACATTATTATTTTGAGCTACATTATTATTTTGAACAAAAGGATTATTTTGAACAAAAGGATTATTTTGTGCTACATTATTATTTTGTGCTAAATAATTATTATTATTTTGCCTAGGTGTATTTTGCCTAGGTGTATTTATTCTAGCAGTATAAAGATTTTGTTCTTTATCTGAAATAAATAAATGCTTTAATCTTTGTAATGGTTGCTCTGATTGAATATTATTATACTGAATACTATTATTAGGTTGAATATTATTATACTGAATACTATTATTAGGTTGCATACTATTATTAGGTTGAAATTGATTCATATTCATACCACATGGTGTGTTTTTCATATGAGAATATAATAGTGTTTGATTTAAAAAACGCATATTGCAAACTTGACAAATTTGAGTCATTTCCATTTTTTTATTTTTATTAGGAAAAATTTTATTTTTATAATTTATGTATTTTTATAATCAGAAAAAATTTTATTTTTATTGTTTAAAAATGATGTTACCAAATGTTGGTGGAGGTGCATATATCCCGAATAATCGTGAATCAGAAATAGAACTAGAAAATTATATCATGAAAACTGGAGACGTTTTATCTGGTCCATTACATCTTTCTATTCTTCCACAACAAAATACAGAGTTAACAAATAAACAATATGTTGATACACAAATCAATGACTTAAAAGAAAAATATATAAACGATGTTATGGTTCCGCTGATGAACGAATTAAAGTTGCTTAAACTTAATGACAAATCATTAAACGAAAAATTATTAAAACTTGATAAAAAGGAAAGAGAGCTAGAAGCAGATATAGCAAAACTTTTTAAAAAGATTTCTGAACAATCAAAAATTTTAATATTACTTTCTATAAATTTAAAATCTGCTGTAATTAAAAATAAACATCAGATAAAAATGTTAAAAGAACAATTAGAAGATGAAATAGAAAAACTACCTGAAAGAATTAAAAAAAATTTAAAACAGTTACAAACTACATTCCAAAAAAGTGTGAATGAATTGAGTTCTAAAATTGCTCAACAAATTAAAAAAATAAATCAATTAAAAATTGAAGTAAAATCACTTAATGAAAAAGTTGATAAAATGAAAACTCTGAAAATCAATTTAGAAAATGAATTAAAGAAAAATTTACAAGAATACTGTAAAGAAAATAAAGAACAGTTAGATTCCGTTAAAAGAAAAGTAGATGGTCTTAAAGTTCAATTAAATGCTTTAAAAACAGAATTAAAGAAAAGTGAGAAAAAATTAGAAATGACTGAAAAAGAAATTAAAGTACATCACACGCTTCTTGATGCAATAGATAAAGTGCAACAAGCAATTAATAAAGTTATCTCGAAGTTGTTAGATATTCATAAACGTAAATCTTAAACGAGTATTGTAAATATTAACTTAAATATTTTTTACCTACAAAAAATAAAAATCATAAAAAATATAAATATAATTTAAAAAATATAAATATAATTTTAAAAATATAAAAGTATAAATATAATTTTTAAAAAAAATTTAAAAATATAAAAGTATATAATTTTAAAAATGGATAAAATTAGAGCTGATAATTTTAAAAGAATAAAACAATTAGAAGAGTTAATAAAACAAAGAAATATTATGAAAGAAAATCATAGAATAAAAAGAATGATTGATGCAGGTTTGGTTCCTGATAAAGTTAAACCAAAAACCCAATCTGTAAAAGTTAAGAACAAAAAATAAACATTTTTTTATAATGGACATCGGAGATGTCTTCCAGGGCTTCGCCCGTATTTATATTTTTCCCAAAAGTCAAATTTATTACTAAAAAATGACTATAATTTATAAACACAATCTTAAACAATTTGCTTCAAATCAAAAAATTGCTCATGAACCACGTATGAATCCGGTTTACCATTATGATAATAGAGAAACCGTTCAAAAAGAAGGGGATGGCATATTTTCTGGTATTGGTAGTATCGTTAACTTAATTAAAAATAATAAAGATTTGATTACATCTGCTGCAAAAGGAGCAGCTGCTATAGGTAGTACAGCTAGTGCAATATCAAATGCTGTTAAATCACAAAACGAATTAAAACAACTAGAAGCTATTCGTAAACTCAAGAATGATTCTGAAGAACTAAAAAAATTAAAAAAACTTTCAGATGAAACAAAAAACAAAATTGCTAACATAGCTGTGGAGGGTGAAACCTTGAGGAGCGGAGCTCCGTCTAATAGTAAACATAATGAAAAAACAATTGAAGAAATAAGAGGTAATGGCATTCATAGCGGAGCTGGTCTAGCAAAATTCTGAAATTATATTTTAGTAAAAATTTTTTTCTATCTGTGAGAAAAAACAAAAAGTCAAATTATTTTTTATAAAAATGTCTTCGCTTATCGAAAATAAATTTAGATTAGACGATCCTCCGTTCGTCAGTTACAATCAAAAAAAGAATGACTATATAAGAATTGCTATGAATCCCGGATCTTCCAGTAGAGTAAATACCGGAGGTGATTTGATTTTTGAAGTTGATAATCAGCAGAGTTATTTATATTTACCTGATTCATTTTTACACTGTGAATATTCTTTATATAGTGATGCTAATTTTACAACACCATTACCAGATACCGATAATATTGCATTAGAGAATAATTTTTTTCCAAGTTTATTTACACAAATGCGTTTAGATGTTGCAACTCAAAATATAGAAACAATAAGTGATTCTCCAGGTGTAATTGATACAATGCTTAGATTTGTAACAATTGGTGAAAATAATAAAAAGTATGAAATCGAAGGTTGGTTTCCTGATACTAATGATGGTATAATTGTTGATGATTTAACTCACGCTGGAACAGATGCCGCAGGAATTGCGAAAGATGTAGAAAATATTGCAAAACATTTAAATAAAACAAACAATAGTGCATATAAAGAAAGACGTGAATTTAACAAGAAAAGTAAACAGACAGTTAATTGGTCATTGTCTCCATTATTTGGATATTTAGATTATGATAAAATATCATATCAATTAAAATTTAAATTAATAATTCATCGTACAGCAAATAATGAATTAATCTTTTTTGGTAAGACTGGAAAAAAAGCATATTTAAAAATTGATAGACTTGAATGGTGGATTAAGCATATTACTCCTAGTTTAGAGATTGAAACAGCTATTGCAAAAAGATTAAATACTAACAAACCAATTCCAGTTAATTTTCTAAAGCGTACTGCTAGTTCAGTAACTTTTTCCGAACAAAGATTTAACTGGCATTTTACTAGAACTGCGAATACTCCAAGATATTTATTACTAACTTTTCAAAGAAATAATTCTCCAAGTTTTGATAAGAACAATAATATTTTTCATATTAATACAATTCGAAGTTTACAAGTTTCATTAAATCAAACTCGATATCCAATTGATCCATTAAGATTCGATGATACCAATAATCAATTTATGGAAGGATATGATTCTTATAGAAATCTTTGTATAGAATTTGGAGTTGAACCACAATTAACTCCTGGAGATTGGAGACATTTATATCCAATTTTCTGTTTCGATTTAAGTGCACAATCTGAAGATATTATTAAAAATGGTTGTGATGTAACAATTAATATTGAAAAAAAAGATTCCACAACTTCATTGATGGCTTATGGTTTATTGCTAGAAGATGCAAAATATTCTATTGAAATTCTTAATGGAAAGATGGGTAGGATAGGTTAGTAACCTGAGGAGCTTCGCTCCGATAGGTTAAAGCCCAAGACTTAGTCGATTAATTAATTTTTTTCATAACTAGAATAGATTAAAATTTTTGTTAACTTAAAAATTCTTAACTTAAAAATTTTTTCATAACTAGAATAGATTAAAAAAAATTCTTAACTTAAAATTTTTTCATAACTAGAATAGATTTAAATTTTTGATAACTTAAAATTTTTTTATTAAAAATGTCGCAAGCGAAAAGTAATATTAATAATAAAACTGTTGAATTAAAATTACGTAATATTGTTGACAAAAATACCCCTAAAACTATTACTATTGATAAAAAAAAGTATTACATAAGTAAACCAATGATAGAGAATATTCAATTACAAGAAGAAAAGAATGGCGGGATTCTCCCATTAATTCCACTAATAATAGGTGGCATAGCAGCTGCAGGAAGTGTTGCAGGTGGGACAGCTGGTATTGTCCAAGCAGTAAATAAAAATAAATCAGAGAAGGCAGCATTAGAAGAACAAAAACGACATAATAGAGAGTTAGAGAAAGTTGCTAGGGGTGAAGGGACATCGGAGATGTCTTCCAGGGCTTCGCCCGAAGGAAAAGGAGTAGTAGATAATTTTATTAGTAAATTAAAATTAGTTGATGAAGGAAAACGAGTTCTTAAAAATATTCTCCACAATGTTGATGATTTAATTGAAATTAAAGAAACTAAAGATGGTTCTGGAATATATCTAAGTCCTAGTATGATAAGGTAATAACCTCAGAACCTTTGGTTCTTTTCGGTAAAACAATTTTTTTATCTTCTTAATTTTTTTATCTTTTAAAATGAATACTAAAAATTCCGAAAATTTAATTAAATTAAAAATTTCTAATTTAGATTTATTGAATTATCTATTAAACAAAAATAAAAACTCAAACTGTCAGCATATTGGAGGTGACAAGAACAAAGTTCCACACCACTTCGGTGGTGATATACAAAAAACATTAGAAAACTTTCCTGGATTTATTTGGAGTAAATATTCGAAAGAAAAACATCTTCCTGGTCATTCATATACCGGTCCAGGAACTCGATTAGATATAAGACTAGATGAGAATAATAATCCGAAACCAGGTGAAGAACCAATAAATAGAGTAGATGCCGCCGCTTACAGGCATGATTTAGCTTATCGAAATCATGATCTAAGTTCTCGACATGCAGCTGATAAGAAGATGATTCAAGAATTAGATAGTATTCAGAATCCTACATTTAGAGAAAAAATTGAAAGAATGTTTGTTAAGAAAGCTTTACAAGCTAAAATATTATTCGGTCAGGGTTTAAATGAAACGACAGCAAAGCTGTCTGAGAGCAACGCTCGAACTTATGCCTCCGAAATTCATAAGGAATACAGAAAGCCGAAATATTTATTGAAAGTAAAAGTATTTAATAAAGATGATATTTGGAGTGCTGATCTCATTCATATGCCGAATGAAAAAGATTATAAATACGCATTGACCGTTATAGATTTATATACACGATACGCTTGGGTAAAACCTTTAAAAAATAAAAGTGGTCTATCAGTTAAATATGCGTTTGAAGAAATCTTTAAAGAAAGTAATAGAAAGCCAAAAAAATTGTTTGTTGATAAAGGATCGGAATTTTATAACAGAAACGTTCAGCCACTATTTGAAACAGACGAAAGTCATCGCCAAGGCTCAGTTTATTCAACTGAAAACGCTGGAAAAGCTGTAGTGATAGAAAGATTCAATCGGTCGTTAAAAAATAAATTATTCAAGAAATTTACTGAGCAAAGAAATCAGAAATGGTTGAAGATATTACCCGGAATTGTGGAAGAGTACAATAATAAAGTTCATTCTGGTATTGAAGAAACTCCAAAGAATGCTTCTGACGACCCTGATTTGATACGAAAGAAAATATTCGAGAATAATAATTCGAATGAGAGTAATCCGAATTTGCAGAAACTTAAACCGAAATTTAAAATTGGAGATAGAGTTAGAATATTTAAATATAAGAATAAATTTGAAAAAGGCTTTGTTGGTTATTGGACTAAAGAAATATTTGAAGTTTCTAAAATAAATCAAAGTTATCCGATTACTTATGAAATTAAAGATTTAGATAATGAGGATATCAGAGGTCGTTTTTATCAAAATGAATTACAGAAAACAGAGCTTTAACCTTTAGGTGGCGCTTTAGCTAGCTTCGCTTGAGTTATAGATTGTTTAACTCTAACATAATATCTAGAAATGGTACTCCTTTTTGTAATTTGTACAAAACGTATAAACATAATTGCCCACAATAAGTAGTGCCTGGTGTTTGAAATTGAAACGTATTGTATGTTCCCGTTCCAAGTAATTCTTTTACTTCATTTGTAGGTGGAAGCCCGTATGAGTCAAAATAATAATTATCTCCGTTTTTACTAAAGATACCTGCTGACCAATGTACGCCGTTTTGGTCTGAAGTGTGAAGATTCGTTATGAAATTTACAGTTATTGATGGCCTATTTTTTAGGAATTGTAATTCGTTTCTCATTAGAACATGAAAATTCTTTATTCCTAATTCATTTGCGATTTTCTTTAGGTCGAAATTTGTCGTAGTTTGCGTTCCATATAATTTAAAAAACTCATTTATGTTGCTCATTTTATAATAAAAAAATTTCTTAAGGGACCCCTAGAAGACAGAAGGGAGGGGGTATTGATTTAAAACTGTTCTCTAATGATGTGTTTCCTTACTACTTATTCGATTTTGAAATGATTATATTATAATTATTCTAATCTATATTGTTTTACATATTTCCATTTTTCTTCATGAACTTCATTTGTAAAATATGTTTCATCGTTAAAATGATTGTTTAAAATTGCCATAACAACTATCCCGCATGTCGCCGTCTATGCGTTCTAAATTTAGAAGAAGAATTTTATTGTCATTTGCTTTTATTGTCAATGCACTCTTATGTGCTTAATCTATTCATGTCTTCACAATGGGAAGTACTTTACTACCCGTATGTGTTTGGCAAACGCTAAATGAATTTTGCAAATCGATTTCTAAAACTGAATTTGAAAATAGACTTTGCAAATGGATTTTGAAAATAGATTTTGAAAACAGATTCTGAAAATAATTTACGTAGGGGTAAATTGAAATGTCAAAACTTTACGCACGCGTAAGTTGAAATGTCAAAAGTTTACCGATGGGTAAATTGAAATGACAAATGATTGCGCTGTTCAACATAATTTTAGGGAAAAGCTGCTAGATGTTTCTCTCTCTTCAATCTCTGTCTCTCTCTTCAATTATCAGCCAGTGTACGGGTTCATTGAATAATTTTGAGTTTATGAGTTACAATGATCTTCTACTTCACACAATTAGTACTTTAAATAATGTTGAGCATACAATAACGAAGAATGACTAAGTAATAATTGCGTCTTCTTAATTTATCATAGTGCTCTAATCTTAATAATAATTGAGAACCATTTCACCTGTTTTTAATTGAGATTACGAAGGATATATTCTTGAGGTTCCTTCCATTTCTGAAGTTCCTTCCACTTTTGTTTCTTCCATTTTTAAAAAAATATTTTTAGTCACATGATATATTTTAAAAACCTGAAAGATGGATAAAATTCATGAATTTGAAAATCTCAACTTTTATGATTTTCGGTGTCCTGGAACGGTCATGATTTAAGCGAGAAAATTGTTATTCTCAAATTTTGAGATACTCAACTTTTTATAATTTTTAGTGTCCTAGAACGGTCATGATTTAAGCAATGAAAATCGAACCGAAGGTTCTAGGGCTTCGCCCGATTGTAATTCTCAAATTTGAGATACTCAACTTCTATAATTTTTAGTGTCCTAGAACGGTCATGATTTAAGCAATGAAAATTGTAATTCTCAAATTTGAGATACTCAACTTTTATGATTTTCGGTGTCCTAGAACGGTCATGATTTTGAGGGTGAAAATTGTAATTCTCAAATTTGAGATTTTGAAAAATTTGAAAATTGAGTACTTTTAAAAACGACATAAATTCATGAATTTAGTCCCTTTTTCAGGTTTTTAAGACCTAAATTCATGAATTTATGTCGTTTTTAAAAGTACCATTTTTGAAAAAAATGGTACATTTTGAATGAACCAAATTCATGAAATTAGGTCTTAAAAACCTGAAAAAGGGACTAAATTCATGAATTTATGTCGTTTTTAAAAGTACTATTTTTTTTGATTTTATGGTGTCCTGGACCGGTCTTCTTCCCATTACTGCTGTAATCTCCGATCCGCTTCCAGTGATGACCTGTTGATCCCCTCCTCCCGCATGATGACCGTCGGAGCTCGTGCCTTTCTGATTGCGGCTGCTCGTATCTGGAATAACCTGCCGACAAGCCTTAAGACAACTTCATCCATTTCATCCTTCAAGAGACACCTGAAGGTTGAACTCCTGCGCATTGTCTACTTATCTTGAGCTTTGCTCCTTCTTCTGCTTCCCTTGTCATGTTGACCCTTAATCTTTGACTTTTGATGACTGTTTCACTGTAGAAAGTGCCCTTGAAGTCTTCGGACATAAATGTCACTTGAATCTGTTCGTATAATAAATAAATAAATAATCAACCTGCTGTAGAATGGGAGTCAAAATTTCCGAAAAACTGACGGTTCTAGTTTTCTGATTCCTATTTGTTCTAAAATGAAAAACAGCATTATCATAAGACCTTAATAAAAATTTCTTATAAAATCATGTTGCCAAATGCTTTGATAAATTTCCAACGATAATGTACTTATTATCGTTATTTTCTTCAGCACCTTGAACAGTGGAACGTTAGTTGAAAGCAACTTTGAAAAACAAATTATAATGGATGTAATGGACGGAAGCTACAGACCTTATTCGTCTTGTATGAACTTGTATGAAACAGTGACATTATTTTAATACATAGGCTGAAGCATTCATGAAAGTTTGAATTTTGTGATTTGCGAAAAGATTCTGCAACAATAACTTGAGATTCCAGGGCAATTGAAGAGAACCTGGCACTGACGTTCCTTGCCGTACGGTCACATAATGGGTATCAACCTTCGGATTGAGAACTTGACGCTTGGATGACAAATATTAATTGTTGATAAGACTGGAAACTTGAATCTAAATGGGTCCGAACTCAGATCCAGACTCAACTTTGAATGATAAAATTGTTGGATTCCAGACCCAGACCCAATTGCCATCTGTGTACGTCTTAATTAGATTCATTGGTTCAAAAAATACAGTAAGTCATTAAGCAAACGCTCGCGACATCCTCTTGACGTTGTCTATTCATGAGCTAGTATGAAAATTAAAAGATACATCTTACACTACCAGGAGTGGGTAGTGGAAAGGGTAGTTGGATGATTAACGATTCAAATTTGTCCAGAATGCTTTAGGGGTCGAGTCGGGGGTATAGGCTGTCCATAGCGTCCGTTGTTACAAAAAATACGCATAGATGGTGCTCGTGATCATGTAAAGAAAAAGAAAAAATCCTTAATAAATGAGGAACTTGACTCAAAATATGTTTGTCGTATAATTGTTGCTTACCTATACATGGCGTCAAGTCACCTGGAACCCACAAACCAGTATTTGGCCTTCTCTTCGATTGCTTGCACTTCATTGCAGACCTCGTGCTTGATTTGTCTTGATAATTGACATGCCCTAATGTGCATTTCACATCCAAAGAGGAATTGAATGAAAAACCAGTAGCGGTGTTCGTTTTTATTATAGGTTGAGCCTCGACGTTAGAGACATTGAAATGAGGCACTGAGCACTCAATTGCTGAAATTCAAAGTAAATCATTGCAGTATACATATGCAGCAAGCTTCGTCACTTTTTCTATGTCGGTAGATGTTCCTTATATTCTGCCTTGGACTACGGAGACATGACTACGAGCTTCGTAGAAGTGCTATGTGCAAAGACGATGGATTCCACCGAAAGATGGAATGGCTTTTAAGATAGCGTCCCCTGATACATACAGATAGACACACAGGAAAATTCTAGAGTTAGGGTAAACTTTGAATATTTTGAAAACAAGTTATCATGGGTGTAATTTACCCTTGCTACTTACATTTGGACGTAAGCTATAGAACTAATTCGTCTTGCATGAAACAGTGACATTAGTTAAATACATACTAGTATGCTGAAGCATTCATATTGTGCATGCACCTTTAAAAGACACTGATCGATAAAATTGTAGAATGAAGGGAATAATGAAGGAAGTGACGTTTTTAAGTCAAAAGACGTATTGCAACAATCAACCAAAGCAGGTATTATACTGAATATCAATAAGGAAGATAATATGGAAGATAATAATTCGCTCTTTATGAATATGGATGCAATATTCTTCTTATTCTTTAGAAATTACAGTATTATTTTTATTGCCTAAGGACTAATAAAGAAGGGAAGGATTGCTGTAATTGAATTCGAGCACCATATTTAGAAAAAGCTCAATTAATCCAAACTTCTAATGTTTTATGCAGCACAGAATTTCTCCGTTCGTTATTTTCACCGAAAACGGACGGTAACAGAGCATACAAAAGTTGATATAAAAATTCAAAAATGCACCAAAAATTCAGATAAGCAAACTCTTCCTATTATCTAACTAGTGGAAAGGATGCTGTATGAGTTGGAGCTGCATGCGGGACGAATTTTCGGCCCGGTTCGCAGGCCGGTTAATGCCTGTACGGTAATCATGTATACAACATTCCCTAAATTCTACACAAAATGCCATAGACTTTAGTGAGAGCATCCAAAACATCAAAGATGACTTTTGCATCATGCATTTGATACAGCTACGAAGTAGGTGCTTATGTAAAGCTAACGGCGAAATTATAAATTCGTAAGATCTGAAAGTGCTAGTAGCATTAGTAAAAATCACAACACTGTACACTCCATGATTATTTTCACTTTATCTTCCTTTTAAAAAGATAACTGCTAAGCAGAACATTTAGCCCACCGAATATTATCAAAAATGTCATATAAGAATGAATTGTCAAATATAAGAAAAAATATCAAATAAGAAGAATTTGTCAACTAGCGTTGAAAGTGCTACTCTCCATTCGTTAATTTTCCAACTGACAAATGACATTCCTAGTAATTTGAACACAGAATAAATTGTTTTGTTCATCTGCTTCGGTTTGTTAGAAGTGTGATTAATACGAAATCGACGGCACATCGAGGAACGTATTAAGTGGGCAAAAAGGAATTCATAATACCCTACAGAGAAAGGAAAAAGTCGTGCGTTGCTTGCGGATTAATGTGAGTTCCATCAAACTTCTTCGATTGCCAAAATTCCTTCAGATTGTTCCTCTGATGACAGCTTATTGTTTGCCATTTCAAATAGCAAGAGATACACAAATTATCCATTCGACAAGGAGCAAGTTGTCTAATGCTGTGATGTGCCATTTCGATATTAAGGCTAGATATGATTCCTCCTTTCTAGGAAACCTAGGACACCGAAGACACGCACAGATGAATCCAATTCTGTGAATTTGAATTAATCATTGCAGTTCAACGGGATTTACTTGGAGGTTTGAGCAGTCGATAAAGTGATCATCTGGGGGGGGGGGGGTTATCCCTTCCGCATCTGCACACTGCAACACACATTTAAGATTTCCCCGCCACAAAGGCGATAAGCCGGTGCTCCACAACGGTTAATGTCAAGTGTCCCAAATTTTCAATAACCAAGAATTCATGGCCAACATTTTTTAATCAAAGTTGTATCTGTAGGACCTGTTTTAGAAAATAGAAAAATGAGTAAAGAGAATGAGCAGAAATTCAAACAGTGAAAACAAAAATGCAATGATTCAACAAAGTTTAGTGTTCATGGCTCTTTGTCTTGTGGAATTTCATCAGTTTATCTTCATGTGCATACAATGCAATTGACTGGTTCAAATTCAGTCGAAACAAGCCATGATTTTCAATAGCCTATCCAGCCGACTCCGCTTATTTGATAATATGCTCACAACATGGGGAAAGTCAATCCGCGCCGATAAGGACGTGGGGAATTAGAGGAAGAAAGGCAAACTATCGTCCTATTTAAAATACTGACATTTGTCAGTGTCAAGTGCTCACTAATCAAATGCATTTATCTAAGTCTGAGTCCTGCTTTCGATGGCCTGTGGTCCATTTTTGGGCCACATTGCCCACCTTGAGAAGTACTGGTTCAAACGACTTTATCATTTCTTACTTTTCGTGTGAAGAATAGATACAAGTAAGTGCAAATGTCAAGTTACAAAAGTTGAATTCAAACTTACTGAATGAATACTTACGTTTACATACTTCGATCTGGTTTGAATGGATGTGCATTTCGGTTGTGAAAAGTTCTGGGTTTCTATCTGAAGTTGCCGAACCTGTGCAATAAAACTGATTGGGAAGAAGACCTTTATCATCCAGTTTTTCATTAAGACCTTTGTCATCTGGCGTCATTTGACTTTCTCTGTAGAAACCGTCCTTACAATTAACAATTCCTTTAGTTTTCACAGTTGTACGGTTAGGTGAAAGCACCATAGAATCGTAATTAAATCCCGCAACAAGGAGTAATTTCATATCGCAAGCGACCGCTACAAATGGAGAAAACATGATTAGCATTTTCAAAATTAAGAGAATGATAAAAAGTACTTTATGTGAGCACTTAGTTGCGACCGTATGCTTGATCGCATTTAATTTACCCCTCTACACACTGTTTTTTCGAAAGTGCGCCAAAATCATGATTTATCCGAGCTTGCATGGCGGTACTTACTCACCACGTCAAAGCAACTTCGTTTTTGTCGTTGAATGCTTGTGAAGATCGCATTGTGCTTGTTTTTCGCCTCTCTTGTCCAATACGTAGGACTTCGATTGCTGCATCAGTGGGCAATTTTGTTTTTGCCACTATCTTCAGTTGACGGATTTTCCAAATGTATGTTGTGCGTCATTTTCCCCGGTTTCTGGAGTTGTTCGTCCACTAATCCCTTTGTCTTCTTCATATCACTTGCTAATTGATTCAATAATTTGGATGCTTTTAGCCATTTTTTGTTTCCTTAGTCATTTGTGCTATTGTCATCGATCGAACTACCTATTTCCATCGAGATCCATAGATCTGTTCATGCACCATTCAGTTCTTAAGTTAGTGCTAGTACATGACGTCTGGATTGAAAGTTGATTTATGAGAGACACGAAATGGAATGAGCTAAATAAATATAATATTTAGTCTATTCAAAATATGTTTTAGTTGTTTTAACTTTTAGCTCGTCACATAGCTTCCATTAGTTTCAAGATCGTATTAATCTTGCAGAGAAGAAATCACTTGCTAACATATCAAAAACTATACACTATTGCTATAAATATTCAATTATGTATATATACAAGGTGTTTCAAAAGTAGGCTAACAGTTGATTTTGCCCTAGGAAATCTATGTTGACCGTTCTATTGGCGATTTACACCTGAATCAGTCGATGGATATCCATGATCAGTCCAACATGAGCCATAGACTTAGAAGTAATTGCTATTATCATTTAGAAGTCTATGCAGTAGCATTCCATTGGCAAAGGAATTTTGAAATCTATCATGGACAAGATATAGCACCAATCTGACATTACGTACATGGATATGTTCAATTAATTTGATTTGAATCAAACACTGTTAGTTTGACTTGAAGTGAATTAAACAAGCTTGAAGCTTTTTTGAATTTGCTGCTTCTGTCATGTCAGGTCATCTAAAAGATGATCAGAGAAAATGGATTTTGAAATCCTTTTGGAAAAACAAGAATGCTGAAAAGGTGCGAATGGAATGGAGAGATGCCTTTCACAGCAATCCTCCATCAAGATTTGCTATTTATCGCATTCGAGATAAATTTGAAAAGACCGGTTCGGTAGAGAATGCACCGAAGTCAGGACGCCCTCGATCAGTTTCAATAACATCAAACGAGGAGCTAGTGGCCCAAACATTTGTTCAAAGTCCGAAGAAGTCAACAAGAAGAGCCTCATTGGAGTTGGACATTTCTCTAAGCTCTACTTGGAGACTGATGAGGAAAGTTGAGTTGAAACCATACCGACCCAGACTGTTGCAGCACCTTCTACCGGATGATGCTGAACGACGCTTGCAGTTTGCTGTGCTCATGTTGTCGGAAATTCGGGAGAACCCAGATTTGCTTGACAAGATAGTTTGGTCTGACGAAGCCAGTTTCAAACTATCAGGTCACGTAAATAGACATAACTGTGTCTACTGGTTCCCTGAAAATCCGCACATGGTATCAACAAATGAGCTGAACCAGCCTGGCTTAACCGTCTGGGCCGGTATGTCAAGCAACGGTGTGATTGGGCCAGTATTTTTTGAAAGAACTGTGACGGCTGAGGTGTACCTTCAAATGCTCCAATCTTTTGCGATTCCTGAGATGCAGTCATTGAACAACTTCAATGAGCTGTACTTTCAGCAGGATGGTGCACCAGCGCATTTTTCAGTGAGTGTCAGAAGTTATCTGAATGACACTTTTCCAGGAAAGTGGATCGGGAGATGTGGTAGCATCCTTTGGCCTCCTCGCTCTCCCGATCTAACTCCGATGGACTTTTTCTTTTGGGGCGTTGTAAAGGAGAAAGTGTACGGACGAAAACCTCACACACTTTCTCAACTCCGCTCCTACATCACAGATGCCTGTCAAGAGATCAGTGATGACAGGAACTTATGCAGAACTGTGTGCCACAGTGTGGCCGAAAGACTACAAGAATGTGCCGATGTCCATGGTGGACATTTTGAGCATTTGCGTTCGTGAATTTTTGCAACTTTAAGTTGATTAATTTTTTGATATGTTGAATAGGCCTTGGTTATTCATTTGTTCATTTATTTGTTAGGAAACCAAGCAAACAAAATGGTAGTTGTTTTAATGTTAATACCTTTATTAATTTCAGCCTCCTCTAGGCCATCGTCAGAAGCTTCTGACGATGGTCTAAGAGGAGGCTGGAATTAACAAAGGTGAAGGACATTTGGATGTCAGCTGTTCTTCTTTCTTCGCCTCCATGTCTTGTGTTGACGACAGCGTCTTCGTGCACCAGGCTGAGGGGCGCGGAGGACATTCGAATGTCAGCTGTTCTTCCTTCTCCGCAGTAACACTGAAACAACTACTATCTTGTTTACATGGTTTCCTAATAATTTTTTTTTGATAGATGTTGGATAGTTATTCGACTTCTCATGATCGGTATAGATTCAAATTGGGTTGTAGTGAAATATGTAGGCATGAAAACACTGGAGATCATGAGATATTTTAATATGATTTACGCGATGTCAAAGAGTATTGAATTTTTGCCCCTTACGAATACAAGGCATATTAGCTATCTGTGGCATCGTGAAAAAGATTATTATAACATAGCTTATTAATCTATAGCATTAAGACATAGCTTTTCAAGGCCAATTTCTACTGTTAGCCTACTTTTGAAACACCTTGTATATATATATATATATATATATATATATATGTAAAAAGGAGAGAACCAAAAGGTGGCTTTGGTGTTGCCGCTTTCCGTATTTATCAAACTACACTTGTCAGACACCAAGAAATTATAACAAACTGAAAGGCAACTATACATGATGATCTCTATTTAATGAGGGTCTCTATTTAATGACTTAATTTTATGCATTTGTGAAAAGATCTTTCGGTTTTTCTGTGTTGACATTTTTCTTGTGCTAGTGTTCGCAAGATAATAAAAGAATACCATTTTTTTTATTACAAAGTAAGTCGCATTGTCACGCGATGTTTCGGATGGTAACGACCGGTCCATTTTCAAGCTTGCAATGACTTCAAAATTATTGCAAATGAGATTTAAATGAAAATCTCTGATATAGATATGTACAATGATGCAATAATGATATGTGACAAAGATCATGGACATCTTAACAAGTCAAAACTCTAACATAATGTTTGAATAGAAAATCAGACATCAAGATATCTCGTGCTTCCCTTGCTTATAGCACATTGTAATATCTTGGATTTAATTGTTATGTTCGAATTCAATTCTACAATCAAAAAGGAAATATTGTTGAACGCAGAGCGTCATATTTTTATTATGCTTAATTTCCATGTAAAAAATCTCCGTGCAACAATGACATTTCATGCACGGAGAATATAAACACATTAAAATGGAATATCACAAAAATGAATCAAGAAGTAAGTCACTCGAAAGTTATTGTCACGACATTTGTTTCCATGTTCGCCTCAATTTTCATTTTCTTGTTAGGATCTGAGCTGATGTGGCATTCCCTTGAAGCATCCAGTCGAATTTTTTCCTTTATTACTGTTATCGAAGTTGTTGTTGTCGTTGAAGAAGATTCCATTTCTTCGACAGATAGCAGTGATGTGTTCAGCATCTGTGAATATAATCGTTTCTCTCCATCCTTCTTGCGCCTGACATATCTTTCCACACTCTTAACATTTTTGTGTCCTGTCACTGCCGCGATATCATTTGATTGTAACCCACTGTCACGCAGGGTTGAGACGACAGTTACCCGAAGACAATGGTTTGCATAAATCTTTTTGAGCTTTGCCTTTTCAGAAATGCTCTTCATAAAAGATCCGATGGAGTTTACACCCAAAGATCTCTTTTCACAGTACCAGAATGTTTGGTCTATGTACTTTTTCAACGGTATTGGAAATAATAAATTGCAATCCGGTTTGATCTTTGAGAAGTATAGTCTTAGACATGAAACAGGACACCGGTTAGGACATTCAGGAACATCGTATATGCGTGCTTGAGATAAATTTTCGAAGTCTTTGGTTGACAATGATACTCGTACATTTTTAGTGATGTATGTTGTATTTATGTAAATGTATTGCATCAAATACATTGCATCAAATAAAAATTCCAACGCATTCTTTGGTAAGTCACGCAAAACTTCTCGACCACGCAATGCACGGTAGTAAACAATCGAAAACCATGCTTCTTCCTGAAGAACGTCTGGCGTGTCACGTGTGAAATAATCTTTGATTTTCACTAAATCATCCTTTTCAATCGAATCGTATTTAACATTGCTGGTGCCTTCATAATTCATCCACTTTTTGACCATTGCCTTCAATATGCCATTAGCCCTCTTGAACTGGACGTCATCAATAATATTGATTCTTCTGTCAACGTTGGGACTATTTAAGTATCTCTGTATCGCTGCACGAATGCAGACTAATGATGAAGCAGAATACGGTTTCCCATCTTTGGTTTTCAACGAATAGTAGAAGAAGCATAAATAATTTGCCAGAATATTGATTGGTACCTTTTCGATCTTGGTTGACAATTTATTTTCTTCGAGGAAAGCTTTGGGTCTCTTCAAGTGCCTCTCTGTTTGAATTTTTGTGGATGTAGGTGTCGCAGCTGCTTCTGTGTTGGTTATAACTTGTAAAATTTCGTCATCAACATCCTCATATACTTCCATATTCTTTAGATCTTCCTGAAAACTTTTACTCAATTCTGTTATTTATCTTTCTCCACTTTCCGTTGTTACCCATTCAAGCATTTCATCACTCAGTCCAGATATTTCATTCTCAGGAATATTGTTCAAATTTGACAGTGACATTTTGATCGTGCCTGGTTTGCCAAGATAAACCTACGTTATATAGCATCTGATATTCAACTCAGACCTCAAAATTCAATCGAAATTAAGAGATTGGAATCAATTTATTCCAATCTTAATGATTGGAATGTTTATGATGCATTATGATTTCTTTTTCATGTTTATAGCATGGCTCTTTATATACTGAAGTCAAAATCTATGATCTATAACTAAATCGAAGAAAATTTGAACAAGAGCATTGCCGCCTGCAAACAGCTTGTGTACTATGATATCCGTTTCTATGATGATAGACTTCCAAGATATTACAATGACAGTATTATATTGTAATATCTTGGATGCCATCTCCGTTTTAAAATTCAATGCAAAAATATCATTTTCATAGTTATTCAACGAAAATGATGTATTCATTTACAGGTAAAATTTCTATGCAGGAAATCTCCGTGCAACAATCTGATTGCTTGCACAGAGATTCCCATTATAACACGAAAATGGATGAAAATGAGGACCGATGCTTGTTTCAATCAAAAGTTATTGTCACTACATTGGTTTCAGCATTAGCCTCGATCTTCATTCTTTTATTTGCGTTTGCTACGAAAGCATATTGTTTATTCTCGCTCATCTGTTCAACATGTGTCTGTGTGAAACACCTTTCCACACGTGTTTCGGTAAAGGCACTCGTGCTGGCCGTGTGATTCTCAGACTGATTTGCATCCAAACCGCATCTCAGCATGTGTGAAACGGATCTCTTCTGAACGTCCGATTTTCTTCTGACATATTTTTCGACGCTTTGAACATTTTTGTGCCCAGTAACAGCCGCAATGTCATTGCACGCAAGTCCGTTGTCTTTCAATGTTGAAACAACCGTAACTCTGACGCATTGGTTCGTATAAGCTGCATCCAAATGGACATTCTTTGAAATGTTCTTCATGAAAGAAGAGCCAATAGCGTTTACCCCTAGCGATCGATTCAAGCAATACCAAAATTTTTTGTGCTGATACTGCTTAACTGGCATGGGAGACAACAGATTGCAGTTCAGTGGAATTCGTGAAATATAATATTTCAGGCAAGAAACTGGACAGTGTGCTTCATCATCTACGCTTTCATAAATGCGTGCCTGTGAAATGTTTTCAAACTCCTTTGAAGACAAGGAAACTTTCACGTTTTTTGTTATGTACGTTGAATTTATATGTACGAATATTTTACCATTTGCATCTTTTGAAAAGTCCAGCGCATGTTTAGGTAGATCGCACAATATTTCATGTCCTCGCAAAGCTAGGTAGTAAGCCATCGTGAACCAAGCTTCTTCTTGCAAAACACGTGGGGAGTCGCGGGTGAAATACTCCATCATTTTGGTTAAGTCATTTTTGCTGATAGATTCATATTTGATGCGCCGTTCACTTCCAAATGACATCCATTTCTTCACCGTTGCCTTAAGGACTCCGTTGGCTCTCTTAAAGTGAAGGTTATCGACCAAGTTGACATTTCGATTGACCTCAGGGCTGTTCAGATGGCGTTGAATAGATGCGCGAAAGCAAATAAGAGAGGCAGGTGAATATGGATTCCCTTCTTTCGTTTCCAGTGAGTAATAAAAGAAGCTAAGATAGTTTCCGAGAATTGACATTGGCAAGGTCTCTATTCTGTCAGACAGATTCTTCTCCAGCAAAAATTCTTTGAAGCGCCTGATGTGATTTCGGGTTTGATTGTGGGACTACTTGGGACTCTGCTTCTCTCAGGATATTCAATGTTTCTTCGTCTAAATCTTCATGAACTTCCATTCTCAATAAGTCATCTTTGAAACTTTTTGTGAGTTATGTTATATACCGTTCTCCACTTTCTTTAGTGACCCAATCCAGCAACTCACTGGACAGTTCGGTAATCTCATTATTGAGTACATTATCTAAATTCAGTAAAGACATCTTTGTCAGTGCTTCTGTGTGCTACTATGAATGATAAATGTCGTATTGAAGTTTGTAGTAGCTGACTATCATATCATTTGAATTTCAAATAGCGATAGTGAAATGCAGGATTTAAATTACTATGCAAATAGATATTAGGAACTAGATACAGGACCTGTACATTTCCAAGCTTTCTAATCATGACTCCTTGTCAAAGACATCTAAATTCAATTCATTTGAGCATTCTTTGCATCAATACTGGTCAATGTTCCAAGATATCACAATGACAATATAATGTCTGATTTCCCGTGCAAAATCTCCGTGCGCATACGTGCACGGAGATATTTACACGGAAATCAGACATAATATTGTTATATTGTGCCGAGTCAATCCTTTGTCTCTGATATTTAGAGATGGGCATCTTTCATTTATGAGAATTGCCTCGGCGATCTGCAGGCTATTTGTGTCTGGGAATCGTGTTAAAATTTCCATTCGATCAATTATTCCTTTTGGTTTGATGTTGTGATGCTCAATTGAATGATTTTTTATGGATCCATTGTTTTCGTGTTGTTTGCTTCTTACTTTCAGTTCATTTGTTGTAAAACCAATATATTGAGCCCTGTTACTAGAACTCTCTTGACAAATGTATTGGTGTACAATATTATCATCAGAACTCCTCTTATCCTCCTTTGTTTTTATTGCGTTGGTCAGTTTAATGTTTTTGTAATATATTCTCAAGTCAATTCGACAATTTGCAATCTTAGATTCAGTACTATCACTTACAATTTTGATCAAACGCTTTTCTTCAATTTGATAATTTGACGTCAATTGACCTTTGTAATAAAATGAGATTTTATTCTTGTCATCTTGTTTGCTCTTTTCGATGTTGAGATGTATTCATAATTGAATTCAACTCTTCGTCAAAATAGATGATTGGATAATTGCTGTTTGGTAAAATCCGCTTGATTTTCTCAATTTCTTGATGAAGAGCTTGCCTAGTTGAGCAAATACGGAAAGCCGGTGAATGTAGCTCATGATTACTGAAATCTTGTATCTATGAGCAGTAAAGGAAATAAAGTCCAAGTTTGCAGCCGTCGGTTTACGATAAATAGAGAAACTTAGCGAAGTGTTGCGTGTGATAAGGACATTAAGAAAGGCAATTGAGTTATTTTCTTCAAACTCATAACTAAAGTCCAAAACATAGTTTGACTTGAATTTCTCAATAATCTGAATAAAAATGAGCCTTATCCTTAACAATGACAAAAGTGTCATCAACATACCGATAATAAGCAATAGATTGTTCTTCTTCTTTAATTGACTGGAAGACCTCATTTTCTTAGTTAGACATGTAGAAGTTTGCATACGTAGGACCAAGAGGTGATCCCATGGAAACACCATCAACCTGACGATAAAAGTTTCCCATCCAAGTGAAATGTGTCTGGGTACTATAAGTTTCCAGAAGCTTTTCTAATGCATTTCTTGGTATTCATGGTGGAGGAATATTTGGATTATTATAAACGTTCTCCAAATTGATTTGTGTGGTCTCACAAGCTGGAACATTGGTGAATAAGCTTACTACATCGATAGAAACCATCAAATTATTCTCTACGTTGTTATGCGAGTTTGCTTTCATTACAAAATCATAAGAAGAGTGTGTGACGTATGCGTTATTGCAATATGGCTTAACAATGTTGTCAACATATTGGCTAATTTCATGTGTTACCGAGCCTACCCTTGAGATAATTGGTCTTAAAGGCGGCTTAGTCACACCTTAATGAACTTTTGGAAGTCCATATAAAAATCCAGATCGAAAGTAACCAGTAAGTGTGTTGATTTTTATTTATCTTATCATTCTGAACTCCAATTAAGGAGTTTAATTCTCTTTTAATTATGTCTGTAAGATCTTTGGTTAACTTCGCAAATTTTGAAGTATCTTGAACAATGAAATTGAGCTTTTTGTTATAATCTTCACGATCCATAACTACAGTTTTACCTCCTTTGTCTGCTTTTTTGATGACTATCTTTGTGTTCTTCTTCAGGTTTTTTAATGCTTCTTGCTCACCTTTTCTTAAAGGATTTTTACTTTGATCGAATGTATTTCTGTGCGCGAAGCTTTTGAGATAAGCTTTTAATTTTTCTGAATTCCTTATTGTGATTTTATTCTCGAACGCTGATCGTCTTAAAGAAGAGAGCAGTTTTTCAACTTCAACTTTTTTCTGTAGTGAATCATGTTTAGGTTTCAGATTGAAATCTAAACATATATAATAATATATACTAATATAATTATATATACATATATATATATATATATATATATATATATATATATATATATATATATATATATATATATATATATATATATATATACAGTCTCTTGCAAAAGTTTAAGAACACTTGCAAAAAACGCTAATTTTGAAACAGCCAAAATGAGCCCATCACAGACCATAAATTCTCGATGGGATTACAGTCCGGAGAATTTCCGGGCCATTTGAGGACATTGACGGAATTTGAGCGCAACCAATCAGATACGATTTTGGCGCGGTGACATGGAGCGCTATCATGCATCAGTGTTTCTGTATAATGGATATCCATATGTAAGCGAAGTTTGTCTTTGAGAACGTTCAGGTACATTTTACCGTTCATTGTCATTCCTGTAGGAAGGAAAAATATGCCGGCGCGACCTTTTGCAGACATTGAGCCCCAGACCATCTGCTTCAAAGGATGCTTCATAGTCTGGATCACATAACGTGGATGGTGCCTTGTCTTTGGATGTCTTTGGACATACTTGATGCGACTAACAAATTGTGCGAATGTTGACTCATCTGTCTATAAGACTTTTCCCAATCTTCTGTTGTGTAGTGAAGATAGCGCCGAGCAAACTCTAAGCGAGCTTTCGCCATTTATCGGAGTGAGCTTTGGCTTTTTCGCAGGTCAGTAACTCTTAAGACCAAGATTATTACAGAGCCTTCTGGAAAGAGTAGATGAAGAGGCTTTGATTCCAGCTAAATGCAGCTCAGCTTTGATTTCTCGCAGCGACATTACCATTCTCTTCAGTGTCCGTTCATCCCTCCTTGTTAGAGCTTCTGGACGCCCAATTCGGTGAGAATGATTAAATGAGCTGGTCGCAGATTTCCGAATCACCAAGTTTACTGAACATAGAGAAATTCCCAGCTGTGCTGCTATTAAACGTTGACTCATACCAGTTTCTGCTAATATTGCTGCTTGAGCTCTCACTGTAGGCAGAATGGATTTTCTTCGACCCATCGTGCAGATTATCTTTCGAATGAACGAGTCTTTCCACTGCATTAGTATGTGCAGATAATGTTACTAAAAATAGACTCTGGGCTTCCCACGATATTAATAGTAAATGATTTCTCTCTAAACATATCTATTGTGAAACGTCTCCAATAAGCATGCTATATGAGAAACCCGCTTTGAAAGATTCTGCAACATATACGTTGAGATACATAAAAAGATCAGAAAAGATAAGTGTTCTTAAAGTTTTGCAAGAGACTGTATATATATATATATATATATATATATATATATATATTAGTGTACTTGCGCTGCAGTGCATTATTTTTGCAACAATCATTAAAGAGGTTGTTGTCATTATGTAACTTATTGCATTTTTGAAGGGACTTTTCTGTTTTTCTACAAATTTCTTTTCCTTCAGTTGTAAAATAATTAGCATCCTGCTAATCATAGCATGTGCTATGATAAATCCTGCAAGCAGAATTGAGCTTCATCATAGAAAGTTGGAGACTAACTAGCATTCAGATTTCGGGTGAGGCCCATGTCACCCTTATTTAGAAAGGGGAATTTCATTTTAATTATGATGGATTCGGCTATTTGAAGCATATTTTTGTCGGGGCATTTGAATATGATCTTCACGGTAGAATACAGATTTCTTGTCTTTCTGCCGCGTACTTCAAGAAAATGAGTTTTGATTGGCCCGCTGTTTTCATGTTGATTGGATCGTGTCTTTAGTTGATTTGTTTTATAACCTATGTATTGAATATTCTTACAAATATCCTCGTCACTTGAAAATTGGTGTACAACATGATTGTCCACGCTGAAAACATGTTGTGATCATCAATACGTCATGGATTCGTCTTTTGATTTCGTAGAGAAGACGTTTAATCTTCAAAAGTTTCAAAACCATTTCATGACCTCCATGGATGCTGTTGCTTTGTTTGCCAACGTATCTGTTGTTGACACTACATCAATCATCTTGAAGAGAGCTTTCAATCATATCACTCTTCCTTCTCCGAAAGTTTCATGACCAATTTTAGAAAACTTCTCTTTCTGGAATGACAAACTTCATCGCCAAATTGATGGTGTGTCCATGGGCTCACCATTAGGTCCTCTTTATGCCTATTTCTTTATGTCGCATATTGAAACTAATGTGATGAATAATCTTTCTGATGTTGACAAACCAGTGTACTATTACCGATACGTAGATGACACATTTCACATTCTAAGAATAAAAGAACAACTGAAGAAGATTCTGCAAAAATTTGAGTTGGAATCGGTTTTAAAATTGCTAGTACTCTCGCATTCCCATTAAGTTGCATTTTTGATCTATCCATGTCAACCGGCAAATTACCATCTACTTGGAAAAAGCTCTAGTCTGCCCAGTCTTTAAGAACAAAGGATCCTCCTCTTCCCCCAATAGCTATCGCCCGATCTCACTTACCTCTGGCTGTTGTAAGGTTATGGAAAGGGTAATTTCTGATGAAATATATTCCTATACAATGAAGCATAAGCTTTTATCCATGGAACAGCACGGTTTCCTTCCCCGACGTTCACCAGTTACACACATGCTCAGTTCGATATTCGAAATGTGTTCTGCATTAAGTCTCCATAATCGCTCGATTGCGTGTACATTGATTTCTCTGAGGGCTTCGACACAGTGTCAATACCTAAGCTTCTCCATAAACTCTGAAGCTATGGTTTCAATGGTCAATTGCTCCAGTGGATTAAAATTTTATCGATGTAATCGAACTCAGAGAGTCCTAATCAACACCATCGCTTCGGACGAGGTAGCTGTTACAAGTGGCGTGCCCCAAGTCTCTGTTCTTGGACCTGTATTGTTCCTTCTTTATGTCAATGACGTGTTCGACTGCCTTGTTGAATCGACTTCAGCCCGCCTTTATGCTGATGACTTGAAATTTATATCAACCAGAAGTTATAGCTCCTCTTCACAAGTATCTTCAGACCTAAAACATACTCTTCTAAAATTTGATAATTGGTGTAAAACATGGCAACTGAGGATTTCTATGCAAAAAAGCTTGCTGTTTACTGCTGGAGATCGATATGCTCCTTCCGTCAACTATCATCTTGACAGCGTATCCCTGAAAAATTCAGTCACTGTGAAAGACGTAGGCTTTTTGATCTCATCAGATGTCAGATTTAGTGATCACTGTGCGCGCATCAGCTCAACCGCATATGCCAGAGCATACTGCATCCTAAAATCTTCGTTTGCCACAACTCCCGTATCTTAATGAAAACCTTTGTTGTCTTTGTTCGCCCTCTCTTGGAATATGGAAGTGTAGTCTTTTCACCGTACCTCAAACGCGACATTTTCCGTATTGAGCGTGTTCAGAGATTCTTCACCCGCATCGTTTGTAAACGATCTGGTATCAAGTATGACAGCTATTCTCATAGATTACAATTGTTAAAATTAAAATCTCTAGAATATAGGCGCATTTTGTTGGACTTGTACTTCTTGTATAAACTGTACTATAATCATTTCGACTTGTCGCTCAACTCTTTCTTCACCACCTACCTTTCATCTCAAATTACTCGAGGTCAATCACGTAACAGCTGTCAGATTGTGCCAGTCTTAAAAGTTAATTCGAACTATCTCAGTGGATTGTTTTTCTTTCGCGTCATCAAAATATGGAACTCATTGAACGATTCAATAGTGAAAGTTCCAACCTTCATGATGTTCAAGAAAAGACTCAAATCAATTGATCTAAGTGAATTTTGCTCATACTGTGACTGCTAATATGTGATTTCGTATAAAATTATTTGACTAGTGCTTTTTATACCTGATGGTAAATTTTATTTAGATACATTTCGTATTGAAGATGATTCTCATCATAATGAAGATCAAGAAGAGTCTCAATCTCATTGATCCGAGTGAATTTGTATATATTGTGGCCGTGATCATTAAAGTGTAAAATTTGTATAGATGATTTTGTTGCATTCATTTCTATATTAGATGTTAAGCATTTACATTCTTTTGCTCCATTGTGAGGACTCCCATCCAGTGAACTCTTATCATGTCGTGATCATCACTCTTCAAATTTGTAAATATAGGCCCTATAGATCTCACGTATTTTGTATATGGTATATGATGTATATCATAACTCTGAAAATTTGTAAATATGTAGGTCTCATGTAATTTGTTTATGATGGTATATTATGTGAATGTACATCATGATTACTCGGCAAATTTGTAAATATATATCTCATGTATTTTTTATTGGTGCTAAACTTTGCGTATGCATATGTTGCACGTGTTATCAATGCTTGGTTGTAAGTGCCCTTGCGGCCATCGCTTTGCGTTCAGAATAAACATTATGACTTATGACTAATGACTTATGAAATTCACCTCAGAAGAAGAAAAGAAGAAGTCAGTACCTTTTTTGGATGTTTATGTCACAAGAACAGACTCCACTATCTTTTTCTGTATATCGCAACCCAATCTCTGATGGGTCATGCCTTGACTTTAACTCGCTTTCTGCTTCCAATTATAAAACTTCTGTGGTCAAAAGTTATCTTCACAAGGCATTTGCCATTTGCTCTTCTTGGTCAGCTTTCGACAATGAAATAATGGAAATTAAGCAAATTTTGACAAATAATCATTGACCAATGTTTTGATTGATAAATAACTGAATATCATGTTCAAAAATTATCTGAAGAGAAATGAAGAAGAAAAACCAATCAACATTATTTTCTATTTTCAAGGACAATTAACTTCAAGCTCTACTGTAGAAGACAGAAGATTAAAGAAGATTGTCAATGATAGTGCAACGTGTTCTCCTGAAACAAAAATCAAAGTATGTGTTTTTTACAAGAACAGGAAATTAGGAAATGCAATCAAAACAAATTTAGATAATTTGACATCATACGATCATGTTGTATACCAATTTTCAAGTGACGAGGATATTTGTAAAAATGTTCAATCAACAACAAATCAACTAAAGACACGATCCAATCAACATGACTCATTTCCTAAAAGTTCGCGACAGAAAGCCAAATGTCATTATTATAATTATATTTTGTTCAGAGGAATTGTAGATGTGATCAAGTGTTATACGAAATATCGCATAATGAAAATTCTAGTCATATTTCTCTTTTACATGCATGTGTATAAAACATATATAAAACATGCATATATATATATATATGTATACATATATATGAAAATAATAACCCGAATGAAGGCAATCAAAACTAAGAATGCAAATCCCGGCCGGTTTCAGTCCCTTTCCTGGACTACTCAAGGGATTAATGATTGTATTTTGGAATTACAGCACAAGTTCATATCATGTCTATTATTGATTATACAGATCATGTTTACACAGAAATGAATATATAATGTTATTAGGAATTTCATGATATTAAAAAGTGCTAGAAAATATCTTTTGATCATAGAAGACTGATTTCCTATCAAAATAATGCGACCTATCAAAGTTATTCATATAAGGAGCACTACATTCATTTGCTTTTCTCCAATCTGTCTGATCTTGGTTCCTAAACTGATTTTCTTCACGGCGTTCCGGTATTCTCCTATTATGGCATAACTGTTTACAGATCATGTTAGAGTTCTGGCTTCATCTATGAAAGTGATTTTGTTTCTTGTTAAATCTGTTATCGTTATAACATTTCTAATGAGTTCGAAATTTAAAATTCGCTGTTTGTAAATGCGAGTAAATTTGTTTTCGATATTTATAGTTATTAAATGTTTGTCTGAATTAAAGAGCATCTTTTGTTCTCCAAAATAACATTGCTTTTTTCTTCTTCATCATTAATTATTTCTCTCCATTGATTTTCTCGGAGTTCTGTTTATTTGCTGTTATAATGTTCATCTAAATATTCAATCATTTCATTGTCTATTTCTTCCACATTTTTTGCTTTGATATCTGCTGTCAGTCTAAGTCCTTTAATCTCATATTCGCATTCTTTCGTACAAAGTTCTTTTCGAAGTTCTCTCTCTTGATCACTATGTTGAGCCACCGGGTATAATGAAAAATGAAGATAAAATGGTTATCAAATAATAATACACAACTCAGGAAAAACTAGGATCTAGATTCCCAACCGGTTTCACCTCCTTGAGGCTAGTCATATGAATAAACTCAATGTATCTTCAAATTTAACATAGTTTCTAGTAAACTACTAGAGAGGAATTAGCACAGAAGTAGCCAAAATCAGAATAGTCATGATTTATTAAGCTTTGGCTGAAGCATAGATATGAGCATCTTTTCTTTGTTCTCCCGATCAATCCTTGTGGATGATGGTGACATCTTATAAATAGGTACAGCTTCAAATTTATTATGTAAAGATGTAATAGCTGCGCACCTTAATAAATGACGACTAACGTCTGAAATTGTGTATTGAGGTCTGAACATCTGTTGTCTATGTACTGCAAGTATTTTCCTGGAAGTGCCTCCAGTATGCCCTAAGTAATAATCTTGACAATTCTTACATCGAATGACATACACGACATTACTGGAGTAGCAGTTAAGATTTGAATTAACAGTAAAACATTTAATTACACCATTGACATCAAATTCTATTGTTTTGCCTACTATCATCGTTTCACAACATGCTCATCTGGGTTCACCAAACCTACTGATAACATTAATAGTCTTTCTATTGTTCTGACAAAGAGATCTAAAAAGAGATTTCGGTTGCTTGAACACGCGTGTTATTTTCATGTCCTTGAATGACTCAATTAAGCTCAGGCTACCGCTCACAGGAATAATCACTTCTTGGAATATGTTAGCATCGTTCTTATTAAAAGTTGTTATAAATGGGATTATAGATTTTACGTCTGACTTTGACTCATTTAGTTTCTTATCATTTGTTGTTCGACTCTGCTGGGCTCTCAGAAAAGCATTATTGATAAGAGATTCGGGATAACTTAGTTTTAGCAATCTATCTTTTAAATTATAGCTGAATTATATTTAACTGAAATAGCTATTTTCTAAAACGATCTTAACCGATCGCAAAATAAAGTCATTTGAAAACCTCTCCGTAATCAGTGATCTACTATTTTGGAGCCAATAGAAAATAGCTTCCATACCCATTCAAGGGAAATGTTCGTATATGATGAAACGGCATCGAATGAGGCAAAAAATTGCATCATTTCCAGTTGTATTAAAGTCCCGTGGCAATTCAGACAGGAAATCACAGGTATCTCTTACTAGGCAGTGATATGCTAACCGGCTTCAGAATTTCATCTACAAGTGAACTTAAATGATTCGTTGGTGAGTGGCTGTTAGATATTATAGGTCTAAATCTAGATATTAGTTTTTCCTGAGTTGTGTATCATTAGCCTATATCTATATATATTTATCATTATATATATATATATATATATATATATATATATATATATCGGCGCGGTATATGCATTTAATTCCTGATTACTATCTAAGGTTGAGTACTATTAAATCAGCTGACCTTGAAATATTGGTTGCTGTTAGAAAGTGATTTTTTTTGAAAGCCCAGGATCCCTGAAGTTCTTTTTTCGGGAGTTCGAGGTCTCGGGTATTATCTTTAAAAATAAGAAATTCCGGGCATTGAAAATATACACCATATTGCAATCTTTAAACCTCAGTTAGTAAATCTGGGAAGGCAGCGAATCACTAGGTTGTCAGTTCATTAACAAGAAATAATTGCAGTCTTGATTACACCGCGCTAACGGTATCGATGTATGAACATGGGCGTGAAGATGAAGGTGAACAGTTGAAGAACAGTTGAACAGTTGTGTTTTCTGTTGTCAATCGATGTTCATGTAAGCCCTCAGAGCTCGTACCGCACCTGTACATTATTGAGAATCGACGGCCTTGTCGATAAGATGATGACCTGCCAACTTAAAAACAATTTATCCAAATCCCAAAGTCCCGGAATTGGCGGGTGCTTATCTCAAAATTCCGGGATCGCTTATTGTATAGTCTCTCGGTCGAGTACCTGTAGCCATCCGTATAAAATTGATTGAGATTCGCACAAGTTAAGCTGCGTGTTTCTCCTTAAAAAACAACTTTTTTGCAGCTGCTATCTCCTTAAATCGCACAGAAGCTGCAGCTCATAAAGAACTAAAAAAAAGAAAAAAACGTTTTCTAAAAACTAGAAAACGCATATGAAGCTAAAAAATACAAATAACATTTTATGTATATTTATTGATGATTTCAGTTTTTTGTGTCAAAGTCAGGGGCGACTCGCGGCTACGATTGAGGATGTTTTTGCGTATCAAAATTTGGTACATTTTCATTAGGTACTTTGAGGCCTGTAGTCAATTGGTGTGATTTGGCAACACTGATGTCGATTCTGCTTCAGGTCTACTTTCTTCAACGAATGGTGAATGTAATTTGTTGCTATGGTTCTGAAGCTTACTCAATGTGCTGATCCAAGAGGCTCCTGTTTATATATTATTCTCCGAGATTTTGTTCAACTTGGCAACAATTGATTAGTACGCTGATAGTGTTACAACAATATGAATGCTAATTAGCAAGTCAATATTATCAAACTGTCCTATTTACATCTAGGCCATGTGTTGAACCTTATTACGCAGGCATATCCAGGGCGGGGGATGGAGCCACTCAAAATGCACTCTAGAAAAGCTAAACAAGCTGAACGTGTGCATAACAGGCTGTTGCGCGCTTAGTTATCCTGGCTTTGCCGTGCAGATGATAATAATAAAGATATAGCTGAGTGCCAGTTCACCTGAGCATAGAATAGAAAGATATCATCAGACTTGAACAATTTAAGCAAGAAAATTCCTTGGTAGCGCTTCGCTCTACGATGGCTCGTCAGACGGCTCTATTCTATTCCATTCTATGCCCGGGTGAACTGGCAGTCTACAATCAATAATTGAAGAGAATCAATAAAAATATTAAAACCTCAGCATTGATTGCTTCATAGACTTGCTTATTTATTTCACCGGTTGATCGCAAGCGATCAATTTCCCTCTTCTTCTTTTTGTAAATGTAGTTGACCAAACGACGGGAGATCATGCTCATAGTCGAGAAAAGTAAAAAGTAACTCTTTTTATGGTCGAAAGTTCTATTAAAGTTAAGTCAAAGTCAGTCAGACGGTACTTCGGTGTCCCGCGCCTTCAATGGTCGGTGTAATCAATAGGTGGAAGAATCAGAAGATAACAGCTTTCGTTTAGATATGTTACGGTTGAATCTACTTCGTGGACCTCTATAAGGCATGGAAAAATTGATATTACGACTTTGGCGGCATGGTTCATACCTAAAAGTAGCCATTCTCCTGTCTGTATTGGCATTTTGTGCCTACCTATGGATAATGGCTCCTGCAATGATATCACATCATTACATAGGGTGTATAGTCTTGGTGTACAATATCTCACCAAGTATATCTTGCACACTTGACTGAAGAATTCAAAAGTTTATTGCCAAGTAATAGGACAAGCTCATGTTTAAAGAAAGAGTGAAATAGAAAAAAATGAATTTCCGGAATAGCTTGGAAGTCATCGTGGAGGAGTGCTCGGTCAGCATGACAATTTTATGAAATGGAAGGAGAGGGTAGGAGTCATCATAGTCATGTGCGTGCATGGTTTATGTCAATGTTTTATTAAAACTTTGTACTGTACGGGTATTATTTCTTTTTTAGTATATCTTTTTACGTCACACGCCCCATTGGAGACAATAGAGCTCTTATCATATAAGCTATTATTTTTTTCATTTGCATGACTAACACCAATAATTGCGGCAAAAAGCTTGCATATCCGTAAAACACCAACTATGTAACAGGTAAACTTTCCCGATAATACATTGGCTGTTCTCATTTTTCCTGAAACAAATATCTTCGATATTATTACTATAATTATCTTTTAGCAACTCTATTCCAAGGGTGTTATCATGTGTATTTCTATGTGTAAATAAAAACTGTCAAAATTATCAAAGAATTGTTACCTTTATATTCACAGAAAAACCCTTTCATGGTGGAGCAATCAGCAGGTTTTAATATCTGTCTGGCTTCCCACTTGTTATTTTTATAAATATCGACCATTTGCAGCGCTACGCAATCACCACTTCCCGCACCAGGGGTCCAATATGAGGAGTCAACAAGAAACGTATTATCTGACCATTTGAAGTTCCCTGAAATAAAATTTTCAATGCAGATTTGGAAGCTTCGCTTCTGTAAAGTTATGAGTTTCAAATATCAAATTCATTCATCGAAACATCGTTAAAGACGTGTAATAAAAAGGTATATTGTTTTGAAATGACATTGCTCTCTTATAGTTCGCAGCTCTCAAAATTTACATATCTAGAAATATAACCGACAAAGCAGTGATTAAAAACAATTGATTGGAAGACAAAAAGTAATTGCAACTTCATTCAACTAATTTTGATTGCTAACTTCAGCAATCGAATTAGTTTCACTGGTTGCAGTTACTACAACTACCACACTGAAACATTTCCCTGTTATTATACGTAGAGCGGCAGATTTCCAAAGTATAACACCTTCCGTTATATTTGCCGCTATAATCCCGCTATACTTCCCGTCATGAAAATTAACCGTTATATTTTGGAAATCTGTCTTTATTTTGTGTAGAAATCGTCTTTCTGACTAAACGAGAAAATGCCGTTATCTTATCTGCTATATTCATATTATTTTTTTGTTAAATGTGCTATACCGTGGTTAGCATACCTAGCTTTAATGCTGCTATCATCAACCAAAGCATGAAATATAAGACAAATGAATCCTCACGTAAAGGCAATTGTATCAAGCTTTCCAATGAAAAAGTTCATATTTGTGCAAAACGTTTAGCTTACATAATATTACATGTTTAAAAATACAGGATCGGAAAAATATGTGGGACACGCATTTTTCAATGTTATTGTTTTCCGCGTCAAATAATTTTTTAGACCGTGTGCGCCCAAAGATTTTCCGGCCAATGAAAGTAATTGTTTTCAAATTCTAAAGTTAGCATCTAGAATCAATATTATGGTTCTTTCATTTTTAGAAAAGGTCAGGATCATACATATCTGATTTAAATTTTTCAATCAGCGAATGCTTTAAAAGTTAAAGTCAAAAATCATTTTCACTCGTGAAGGAGCACTGAGAGGATGTCTTTATTGCGACTTGATCACTTGGATAAAGTGAAATATCGAAGTGCGATTTGTTTTTGTCTTCTGCTTGGTCAGTCAAGTGCAGACGTTAAAGCGAATTTGTTTTTTTTTTGCTTACGGAGGAGATGAGTGTCCGTCACAAAACGACGATCAAATTTTGGATTGCCGAGTTCAAGCGAGGACGCTAACTTGTGGTTGACGAAGAAAGAGAGGGCCGCCCAAAACCTTCTGACAACGAAGAAATCCGCGTGAAATTAGAAAGACTGTCCTTAACACATATATTTAAACACTTTGGTCCTTAAAGACAGGAAGGTAACAACGAGACAACTTTCTGAGACTGGAATTGTCGAAAGGGTCTATTGGGGGAGATGCTGTACAACCTGCGCTTCACGAAGGTTGCGTCTTGCTTTGTTCCCCGCTTCGCGACCACCGAAATGTGCACTCGACGCCGTGAAGCCTGCCAAATGAATATTGAAATTCATCGTCGCCATGGTGATTATTTCTTGAAGAACATTATCACTTGTCCCAAGTATTGGGTATCAGGATCAACTCGACAAAATTATACACAACGCATGATCGCATCTGCTTGTTTGTTTTATCTTCCAGACTAAAATACTGCCCTGTTTTACAAGTGTTGAATATCATGTTGGTATTCCAATCAAACCATTGCGACGTATTGAAAAACTGAAGTACAAAATAAAAAAAAAAGCAGAAACTAGACATTGGATATTGTCAAAAATATAAATTCTTACATGTATTGCCAAGATTCCTTGCCGTTAAGTTCCCTTCTAGTGTAACAGCGGATAAATGTAGAGATCAATATAAAAGTCAAATAATTTATGATCATATAAAATACATTTCAAAACAACGCAAACGGAACATTACTTAAGTTGAGCTTGAGCAAAATAGCTTGCGCGCTAAACTTTCTCTGGTATAGTACACCGTCTTAAAAGTATATATGTATAAAATTGTTGACAGTTCCTGAAAACAAGTTGTAGACACACATAATAAAAAACTTACAAAACTCTGGGTAGAAAAAAGATGGGAAGCTCCTGAAGCGATAATGAATTTAAGCACATACGAATTAACGGTATGTGAAAAAGAGGCATTACGTTATGACATGAAACATCATATCCTACCTAGAAAGATAGATACATGTAAATTACGGTATGAAATTGAAAAATCATTTAGTACATGTGATAACTTGTCGAAAGACATAAAGCAAGAATTTGTAATGATAACAAAGGAATTCGAAAAGGATGCAGCAGCAGCATGTAATAGTTATGAAAATAAAAAGATGCACAGCACTCTCAGTAGATTAAGTAAAGATAAAAGTATCAAAATCTGTAAGTATGATGAAGGCAACGGTGTGGTGATACTGGATAGTGAACAGTATACTACAAAAATAGATGCTCTTGTCAATGATACGTCTAAATTCGAAAAAATAAGTATCCTAAATAATTTAATCACCCAGTCTGTAAAGATGAACGAAGCTTAGCGTACTGTTTGAACAAAAGCCGAAAATACCAATTAGCACTTTCAAGAGAATATTACCTTCTGATAGTTCAATAGGTAAATTATATGGTACAATTGAAGTTCACAAAGAAAGCAAAGGAGCAAGACCAATTGTCAGTACCATTGGCACTCCGGCATACGGTTCAGCTAAGTATTTGGACGAAATATTTAAAAAGCAAATCAAGACGAAGTATATGCTTAGCTCAACTAATCAATTCATTCAAGAAATTGAGGCTGAGAAGGACAAATTTGACTTAAACAATTTTTTGTGTAGTTTTGACGTCGAGTCACTATTTACAAACGCACCTGTAAAAGAAGTAATTAATTTAGCTACAGATCTTGCTTATAGTGAGAATAACAAAAGTAAGCCCCAATATGATAAAACCATTTTCAAAAAGTTATTAGGTTTTGCGGTCAATGGGTGTCTATCTTTTAATGGTAATGTACATCGCCAAATCGATGGCGTTAGTATGGGCTCACCATTGTGTCCTATACGTCAGCAAATTTCCTTCTTTCTAACCTTGAGCAAAGTTAGATGAATGAAGCATTTGCCCCTAAGTTTTATGGACGGTATGTTGATGACATATTAGTTGTTTTTGATAATATTGAGAATATCGATAAATTTCACTCTTTTTTGAATTCACAACACCCCAATTTAAAGTTTACAGTAGAGGAAAGTAAAAATATAACAATACCATAGAAAGTCCTAGAATGGAAATTGCATGAAAATTATGGCACACGCCGGGGGAACTTAGTTGGGGCAAAACCTCAAATTGTACGAGCTGGTTTCGATGTTTTCTGATTGACATTTATATGTATCAAGCCAATCTGTGATCTGGATTGTTGCCCCTTTTCCAAAGATCATGTACGCAAAGGCAATAGTGAATTTACAAAATACTGCGGCGACAGGATGACAAAGAAGAAAATCCTTTAAAACGTTCTGTACGTTCATCATTTTGAAATATCGCTCCTATAATCTATCAAGAGCATAATCAGACATGTGCAGCTTGCAATGTCAATTTACAGAACATGCATTACTCCAGCTTTAAAGCAGAGGCCAAGAAATCTTAGAGTATTCATTTTACTTTTAAGGGTTCCCCTGGTCACTGTTTGAACAATTTTCAAAATCTTTGCATGCTTTCGAATATCAGCTTCGAAAATATCATCACACTATATTACATAAGTCATTCAATGATTAATTGAAAAGTTCCAGCGACATTTTATTTATCTGAGAAATGATTGTCGGTAAAGAAACTTTCAATGTGTTTATTCCAGAAAAGCGCCAGGTTTCTTAGCCGCTTGAAATATAAATTATCCAATGATCACAATTTTCATGTCTGAATTCTTCAGATGTTCTTACACACAGCACACCGAACACTTTCAATTATGACTCTGTGAACCAATTTTTAATTCGCATTCCAGAATCAAAAAAATGGAAAATGGTTGATAATGACTGCTACAAATTGACACAGTATATTAACTCATGGAATAGTAGGCTATTTCACATGAAACAATGCCACCATCTCACTTGCAATTCTCTTCATGAAAATCCTGTCAACAACTTCCAGAACCAACTTGGCAAATAGATTGACTATGATGCAATGTTTTTGATCGAATCTGATCCACAAACCATAGATTTCTCCATGTGCCATCATTGTAAATAAGCAAGATATCAAACTTCCATTCTAGTGTATTATTCTACTTCTATGATTTAGGCTGATCATTTGAAAGGTAATATATGCCATAGACTTCTATAACATAGCATCTGGACAGAAATCTGCCATATCACGGATACGATTTGAGGCTGGTTTTATGCTCGAGGTTTTAAGTATTAATTTGTCGTTATACACGCATTATTGTAATCATGTACAAGTACATATTAAAAATTATGCTGATTTACATTAATTTTAAAGTATAATACTGATCTCAGATTCAAATTCTGACTTGAGACTACTTCGTATTTTGAACCCTTGCATGTAAGTAATGTAAGCAAACTCAAATTATCAATCCAATTTTTTGTGTAGGTCTACCATAGACGATTTCATTTCGAATATGTGAAAACATTTAAGCCTAATTGCAAACAGTCATTTTCAAACACAGACAAGAACATCATAATGGCAATTCACATAATATTGACGAGAAATTTAGATAAATGAATGAATTCATGAACACTTAGTCTGTTACTTTCTTAAGTCCACCACGATCTATGGAAGTTAAGAAAGTAGATGCAGGATACTCCAGCGTAGAATCTATTTCTAGATCTTCTAAAGCTTGTTCAGAAATTAATATGTCCTCGCAGGATGCACACTTTGATTGTCTGATGCAGGATCGTGCAACAGCACCAGAAACGTAGAATATTATATTTGCATCACTAGACGAAATGTCATAATCCAGGTTCACTTCCCCTTGCAAGTCATTGTATAAAGCCGGATCAACAGAATGTTTTGCACAATCTTTACAGTGTAAGTTGTTGACTTCCGACAAATCAATCTGAGAAAATTTCAGGAGAGATATTGCTTGTATTTTTCGATCACTCTCGATAATTTGGCGCATGGACACAAAATAATTAGCACCCGACATCTGTCGGAACCATCCGAATCTGGATTCAATGGCGTCTGACTGCAGCTTGCCTAGAAGAACAAATGAAAATCCAAGTCGATCTAACATAAAGGTAGCACAATCAGCCATAGCAGAGCGCGTTTGTCAAAATGCAAGAAAAGTCTCTTTCGAAAATCCGAAATCTGAGTGATTTTCCCAAAACTTCATTAATTCTGAAAACTCCCTTAGAAATTGAAATTTCCAATCCATCGACGACCGCACGGGATCTTGACTAAGATTTCTTTTATGAAATCCCTTTGTTGATGACTTGACGTTCAAGATGTCCCACAGTTTTGATATGAGTGAAATAAAATCGGCTGTACCGGACCAATTCTTTCCCTCATGATTGGAAAAGAATTTTAAAGCGTCACGCGTTGATTCATGAAACACAGCCACAGCTGGTTTAACAGATGACTTCTCGATTGTCTTTGGAGAAATAACTGATGGAGTCAATTTGTGAGCTTTCCTCAGTGATTTTGAAGATTCATGTGAGTGCAATTCGGCGATGTGATGAAAGTTCGCAATAATTCCAGATGGAGCAAGGGGCGGATGAGGCGGACATTTGAATATTTTTCGGGCTTGGAAATTATTGTACACATTTTTCAGATTATGCACTGGATCAAACAGCAGAAAGATGGGCTGTTGAGTGAGAGGATTGACAATACTCGAAGACAAATTTCCGTCACAGAGATCAATGTAAAATTTGCGATTACATGAAGCATTATCCGCGGAAATAGCAACAATGTTCAAAGAGATCGAGTGTAAGAGTTCCATCACCTCGTTGTACGTAACCTTTTGCTTTGAAGCAGTCAAATTTGATATGGGATAAATTGCCACGACGTCCTTGTAGCTACTTGCTAGTGATCGAACCATGTAACACAGTAAAGTAGATGCAACTTTGCCATCATCAGTCATACCATGGATTTTTCCTCCACTGTACTCCACACGCTTTGCTATATAGATTTCATCAATCATCAACACGCAATTTCGCTCGAGTTGACTGAGTTTTGATTGTCTCAATTTTAAGTAACTGACGTTGTTTTTGTCATTGGAATAATTGAGATGACGTGTTATCTTCCTTAAAGTTGTGATTGAAGGGATACATAGCAAACCTTCATCCAAAATCGATCGATACGTGGGTGGACTGTTTAAGAAGATCAAATAGGAAAATAAGATAAGTTCAGGGGAATAAACACGTTTGTATTTGCTGCTATCAATTAGTTTCAATTGCTCCGGAATAAAGCAGTATTTACCGATGTTTGATGATTCTGGCTCAGAGGTGACAAACGAAGACAGCTTTTCCGAAATTGGTTCAGACTCCTCGAATGATTTTACTCTGGCCATCAAATTCTGAATTTGTGAGAGTGTGGTTAATTTGCCATCTACAATATCACGGTAATGAGTCGCAGAAACTTTATCGCCGTTGTATGTCATGGAAACCTCAAGGTCGGTGGAAACTGTTATAGAGCATGTTATGCGCGGCACGTCATAATTCAAATCTATTATATAGATCAATAAATAATCGTCAATAATGGCATGCAAGAATCCTGACGGTAGGTGTGAGGTTTTCAGTCGTTGATTGATTTTATGGAGTGAAATTTCGGAAATGTTGTCTTCTCTGTGAAGAGATTCCTCCATTTTCAGAAGCTGAGCAGTCTCACGTAAATGTCGATCATAAGAAGTTGCTGGAGTTGAACGACGAAACGATGGCGATTTTGAAAAATATGCAGGAGCATTAGGAAATATCGAAGGCACGGCATCGCACTTCAACCGTCTTTTTTGAAGAGGACTATTATGTGGACGACTATTATTCGTGTCTTGATGTTCGTTAACAAAATTAGATGGAGTAAAATGAATAGAGCATAGTCTTGAGTTAATGCTCGGTGTAAAATTACTTCGTGGATTGTTCTTCATCCATTGATCTAACAGCACTTTGTTTTTTAACGGGAAACAATGAAATGTAATAGATGAGTCTTTGGATTTACTGTCATAGCCGTTCTTACATCCGAAAGCGGAGTACTTGTTAGGCATTTTTGTGCTGTCTTCACAAACACATCAATGAAAGTTTAAATAGTAATTTACAACGTACGCAGAGTGAGAATGACAACAATGCAACCAATATGCATTTAAACTTGGTTTCTGAATGAGCGATATCGATTCAAATAGTCAGCCTCATTTTGTATAGAAGGGTCAATAGTAATGGGAAAAAGACCGTTCCAGGACCAGGACAAATTCAAAAAAATTGATATCTTTAAAAACGATATAAATTCATGAATTTAGTCCTTTTTTCAGGTTTTAAAGACTTAAATACATGAATTTAGATCATTTAAAAGTACCATTTTTTCAAAAATGGTATTTTTTAAAACGCCATAAATTCATGTATTTAAGTCTTTAAAACCTGAGAAAAGGACTAAATTCATGAATTTATGTCGTTTTTAAAAATACCCAATTTTTCAAATTTTTCAAAATCTCAAATTTGAGAATTACAATTTTTACCTTTAAAATCATGACCGTTCCAGGACACCAAAAAATCAGAAAAGTCAAGAATCTCAAATTTGAGAATTACAATTTTTACCTTTAAAATCATGACCGTTCCAGGACACCAAAAAATCATAAAAGTTAGTATTTTTAAAAACATCTTTTAAATCCATTTTTCAGGTTTTTAAAATATGAGATAACTAAAATTATGTGACTAAAAATATTTCTTTAAAAATGTAACACAATCTCTTAGAATGCCTGTTATTGTTACTGCTTTGCACTCTGATGAACCTCCCAATTGTAGGGAACAGTTGACACCCGCATTCATAAAACAATGCAGATCAAACAGCTGTTACCCGCACTTATGTCTTTCTCTTTCCCCCCACTTGCCAAATGTGCTGCCAGTTTTCCATCCGTGACCGCATTTGCTGCCAAAACCGTTTGTTAGCCAACTTGGCTCAGAAATTGGCAGCGATTCATTGGTTACCTGAACGCTATTGTTTTAGAAAGTTACAATTGTCGCGTCAACGTTGTCATAGGGATTTCATTGATGCTTATAAACTATATCTCATTTAACAAATTTTAAACTTATCTCAGTTCGTTTGAAAGAGAGTACTTGCGTAAAGCGTTGACTTTATCACAATATCATGGTTGGATCTATTGAACGCAGACTTCGACTTCAAGTAAAACGTCAGAGAATAGAAGGACTAACAAGACAAATCATACAGCTTCAATCGAATAAGTAGTAAGGAAAGTCATCCTTAGAGAACAGTTTTAAATCAATACCCCCCTCCCTTCTGACTTCTAGGGGTCCCATAAGAAATTTTTTTATTATAAAATGACTGACCTGATCGAGTTTTTTAAATTATACGGCAAACAAACAACTACGAATTTCGATTTAAATAGAATTTCAGAAGATTGTATTCAAAATATTTACTCAAAATATTTCTTTAAAAATGGATGAAACAAAAGTGGAAGAAACCTCAACGGGGAAGAAAATGGAAGAAACCGCAAGAATATATCCTTCGTTATCATATGAACGTAGTTCTACTTTAATGGACATTGAAAAAATGAACAAAGAAAAACACAAAGATAGAGTACGCTATATGAAAGATAAGGAATCTCAATTATTATTAAGATTAGAGCATTATAAAAAATTAAGAAAGAGATTGTCTAAAGTTAAGAATGTAACACAAGGAATTGGCATATTCTTTACAATAAGTTTAGGTGCTTTAACAATTGTTATATCTTCAGGTGTTTTAGTAATTCCAGTAGTTGCTACAGCTTTAACAGGTACGGGTGTTTTTGCAACTTCACTTGTTACAATGTTAGATAAATCTTTAATAACTAAGAAACGAAAATCATTAAAAACTAAGCATTTACATATTAAAGAAGTTTATGACAAATTACATTACTACTTTCAAAGAGTATGTGATGATAATGTTATTACGTTAGATGAGATTGAAAAATTTGATCAAATAGCTAATGAAGCTAATAAAATATCGTTTCAATTACAGTCAGAAAAAGTTGATGATAAGAATAAAAAGGATGATAAAACTTTTAGTGATGGTAAAAATTCTAATGAAGAAAATGATAAAATTTTTTTAGAAGAGCTAAAATCTTTAAGCGAAAATTTAAGCAAAACGTTATTAAACAAATCTTTAGACGAGAAACCTTTAAACGAAAAGATGTTAGACAACAAAGAAATTAAAAAATTATTTGTTCAGTAAAATGTTTTTGTTGTATTCCAATGTTACTACAACATTCAAATATTATATTTTAAAAATGGATAAAAAATTAAAGCTGATAACAATAACAAAAGAAATATTATAATACTATATTTGTATATTTTTATCACTCGGTAAACAAATCTTCGATAACTCTATCATGAATTTTTTTATCAATATTAATTGTAATGAAGCCATAATCTTTTGACCAAGCATTATTACACGAATGCTTAAATTCATCTTTATCTCTTATACATAAATGTCTTAACAAATCACTTAAGTTTCTTGCATTTATTTCAAATAGTATAAATATATTTGCATTCTTTCTAATAACACTTCCGTCTAATGAATACATACTTTGTGTTAAATAAAAAACAATACAGTTATTATATCTACCTCTTGTGAAATAATTTCTCTGAACTGACTGATTTTTATCATTAACACAATCATCAAAAATTACACAATGTTTCATTGTTTTATCTAGTTTACTAGGATCTTGCATATTACCACTATCATCTATTAATTGTATCTTTATATGCTTATTTTTATTGGATTCAACTAACTGATTATTTTTTGCTGCTTCTTCACACCACAAACTTATTTCTTCTTCATATTCAGACTTTTCGTATTCTTCGAATAGGGAAGCAATTGCTGTTTTTTTAAGATTATTTTCAAATCCATATTTTAAAAATTGATAGACGGGTTGTTCTGCTGTTGTTGTATAAATTATAAGATTGTTATCATCCAAAAAATTTGGTGTCGCTAAAATTTTAAATAATAGATACGTTTTTCCACAACCCGATCTTCCACAAATAACTGACAAAACTTTATTAGATAAATTTGGATGATGATTGAATTTAAGTTTTTTTTATTTAATGGGGGTAGTTCACTCATTTTTAATGAAAAATTTATTTTAATTTTATTTTTATTTTTTGTTTTTAAAGAAGGAAGAAGAATAAGAAGAAGAAGAAGAAAATTAAACTTCTCTAGCTTCGCGTGGGAGTTTATACCTCCCGAACCAAAAGATCTATCATAATTTCTTCACCTCCAAAATTTATTTCTTGTCCTTTCTCATCAGTGATTCTAATGTTAATGTTGTTAATAGTTTTTCTTGTAATAGGGAAATATATTAATGTTTGTGGAATTACATTTAGTCTATAACCAATGGGTACAGTAAAAGCTGGAAAACTGAATATTAAATTTGATAATTTACCATTTATATATCCTCCATCAATAATGTCACAATGTACAACAATTGAATTTATTTCAGTTATTTTTGGAATCTTCTCACTTAAATGATAACCTTGACTATCAGTTTGTTTATTAAATCCTAATAGCTTTGACAATGATCTATCATGATTAAAATCAACTTGATGATTTTCGTCTAATGTAAGAGAAAATTTATTAACTGCCGGTCCAACTGCAAAATGTAATTGTTCCTTATCTTTAAATAATATACCTAAATATCTCTTAATTTCATTTGATATTGATTCAACTTCGTAAGAACCAGGAAGAAAAGTTAATTCTTTCCAAATTTTACCTTTATCAGTAGAATATCTAAATTGATCATTCACATCTTTGATAATGTTTTGAATAGTGTTAAATGTGGAGAAACTAGTCAATGCAATTTGATAATTTTTATTTTGTTCCAAATGTAGAATGGGTTCTAAATTACAAGTGTGTGATGAAGTAGTTGTTATAATTTTTAACGTCGTACTAAATTTTGATGAACACAAAATCTCTGTTAAATTTTCTAAATGATTATTAATTTTGTCAAAATCTACTGATGATAATTCTCTCGAAGACATTTTTAAACTAAAAAATTTAAACAGATATTTATTTATGAAATATTTTTTATAAAAAAAATCGTAGATAGAAATCATAAATAAAAGATTAGAAACAACATATTTCAGCTACGGGCGAAGCCCTGGAAGACATCTCCGATGTCCCGTTATACTTTTATAATCCTCTTCATTTAGAATCTTCATTTCTAACAGTCTTTTTAATATAGCATAAATTTCATTGAAACTAGAATTATGTCCTTCTTTTATTGCCGATATTAAAATATTTAATCTATTTAGTAATTCTTGTGGTGCATCTGGTAAAAATATAGTTGTTTCTGTTTTAAAACCTTTTCCTACTTTAATTCCCGATGATAATAAATTTTCTAATTGTTTATAACGTCTAAGAGATTTTACTACACCAACTCTATGTAACATAGCTTTATATTTTATAAGATCTTCTACAGCATAATTTTTTAAATCTGCTCCTCCTAAAAGATCAACAAAATTTCTATCTAAACTAATAGGTGATTTATCTGGCGTAAAAATTAACCGCCGAAAAGGTTGTGGAAATATTTCTTTTCCACCAAGATAAAATCTTGCAAATAATTTTTTATCTAAAAAGAAAGTAGAATGTTCGAATAACATAGATTTTGGTAATTTTTTATCTATGTTTGCTTCTAACAAACCATAATCATCTAATAGTGTTTGAAGTACTGGATCCGCTATATCAACACGTTTTTCATTAAGTTCTTTTTCAAGAGTTTTAAATGGTTCGACAGTTTTTTCATAATCAGTTTTTACTTCTTCAGTTAATTTTAATTGTTCAAACATATCAGATTGAATACCAGCGTTTTTCATTCTATGTTGAAGATGATTTTCTTTCATAATATTTCTTTGTTTTATTAACTCTTCTAATTGTTTTATTCTTTTAAAATTATCAGCTCTAATTTTATCCATTTTTTGTATTATATTTTTATATTATATTTTTATATTATTTTATATTATCTTTATATTTTTATATTATTTTATATTTTTATATTATTTTATATTTTTATATTAATTTATATTTTTTATTTTATCTATCTTAGTAATTAGAAAATTAAAAAGGTTCAGTAGTTATTCCATCAGGTACAATTTTTCTTTTATCATCAAATGGATCTAATGCTAATTTATGTTCCTCTTTTAAATACATTTTATGTTTCTTTGAATTAAGTCTATATTTATATGCAGTTTTTATTTCATTATTAAATAATACATTTTTGTAATCTTGAAATGTTATTTGATTAGCCACTGATGCCTTTGAAATTCCTTTTAATGTTTTATGTGTTTTAATATTATTAGTTGTATCATAACAATAACATTTAGATTTTAAAAATATAGCTTCTGTTATGAAATCTTCATTTCCTTCTAGTTCATCTTTTACTTAACATAAATCAGAAGGATGAATAATATCTTTTATTTTATTAATTTCTTCATCAAGTGAAGAATTATACGGTATTGTTAATTCTAAGAAAACAGAATCGGTATCTGTAAAGTGTAATTTATAGTTTTTGCCATAAGCAGGTGCTAGATAATCATATATAAATTTATACATAAATAGTTTAGCTAATTCTAATATAGTGAATCCTATAAAATTAAACTTATCATGTTTTACGCTAATTCGACGTTAATGTACAGCACATAGATTATCACTAAATCTAGTAGTTCTTTTATATGTAGGTTTCCTTGTTAAATTTTGAAACCTGTCTCTATCATAAACTATTTCAATATTTTGTCTATTACGCACATTTTCTAAAGTCTTACCATAAAATGCATTATTCATTTATTTGAAGAACACGTTTCCAAAATCATCTTTATTTCTCTTAGCTATTTTACGTTTTTCAATATTGAACTCTATATAATTTTTTAACCATTTAGATTTTCTATACTCTAGTTTTCGGTGTATTTTAGTGAGAATCATTCCATGATCTAAATACCAATCTAGCATTCTTCCTTCAACAACATACTTTCCTTTATTACTTTGTGTTAACATAAGTTTTTTTGTTGGTCTGTATTTCTTAGACAATATAGATTTTTGATAATCTGAAAAATCTTCTATATTGGGAATTTTGTTTTCGGGACAGAAAGGATAATATTTTGTTGCGCCTTTTATATAATCAGGGTATGCTAAATCAACTTCATATATATAACCAAAATTACGATTTCCATCATGTGTTTTTTGATAATCAAGATTATTACACCATGTCATTTCACCTGTTGGTAATTCTTGTATCATGCAAGAAGAATATAAGCTATTAAAATCATAATAAAACAAATAGTTTTCTCTCATGATTTCATTAACTGCTGCTTGACTAACTTCAATTGATATAAGTCCTTCTATATTTTGATTAAACAATTTTATAAACTGATCGCTTTCTTCTGGAGATAAAGGTTTCATTATTCCATAATCATCAGGATTTACTTTTTTATTATAACACTTAACATATCTATTACCTAAAACTGATGAAACTCCACCTCTAATACCAGATTCAAAAAATAATAATTTATCATATGTATTTTCTTTATAATGTTTAAGTTTAACATTTGTATGTTTTAATCCTGCTAACCATGTTAAACCTGGTGTAGAATAACAATAACATGGATCTATTCCGTAATATTCTAAACACATGTCACGAAAGTTTTCGAAAAGATCAGCAAGGATTAATACATCTATCTGAAGATATTTCATTGTATAATCATACATTGTTTTACAATTTAACTCTCTCCAATTTTTTCAGCTTCTGCATAGTCTTCTTCACATAATTGTGATTGTTTTAATGTTGATTTAAATTTATTCATTGGAGGAAGTTGTTTTTCTTCCATAATTTTATTCACAGAATTAAAATCTCCAGTTATGTACTCATACGGAAATATGCCTTTTAAAGGTTTTAAATTATATTTATTTAATATTTTACATTGTTCAGGTTTCAAAGTTTTTCCCATAACATCTAATGAATAAGGACTAAAAAATCTAAATGCATCTAAAATTCTAATACAACCTAATTGCATTGAAAAATATTCTTCTTCTTGTTTACATAGTACATTTATTTGTTGTTGTTGTAATTTTTCAGAAGAAAATAAATCTTTCATTGTTAAATGGAAATCATATTTAGAACCATTATAGAAATATAGAGGAACAAAGTTATATTTAAATTTATTAGCATTAAGATTACAAGAATTATGTGCTGCACCTCTATATAATCCATTTAGATGATCATGATCTTTTACTTTGTCAAGATATCTACCTTTGCCAGTTTTATAATTATTTGTAAAACCTTTTCCACAGTAAAAACATTTTATTTCATTATAAAAATGTTTTCTTTCTTCATTCGTTAATGGAATCATTGGTATATTTGTTTCAAGCAATTGTGAAAAATAATTTTGTAATTCTTCTACTTTCTTTGTAAACATTTCTGAACTATCTTCACCATAGTATTGAAAATATTCTGATTTAAATAAATTAGGATAATTTGAGTGAATGTACATTCCCCAACATAATGGTTTTTGTTCAAATAAATATTTTTCTGTACTTTGCTCAGATGCACTTTTTTCATAATTACAAACCGAAGGTTCTACTTGGCCCGTACCATTTTCAGAATCGGGCGAAGCCCTAGAGCCTTCGGTTTGATTTTGTGTTATGTTAACATTATATGCTTCGAAATCACAATATATTGTAAAGGGTACTTTATTTTTGAAATACCATTTATTGTATTCTAAATATTCATCTTTAGGAAAAGTATTTTCAACTGCTTCGTTTTGTTGACAATTCTCCAAATGTCTATTCATTTCTTCTTTAGTTCTAAAACTTGTCATACATTGAAGACAAGGAAAATTTGTATTATCTGAAGTTTTTGTAAATATAGAAATATCTTTACACAATATAAAATGACCCTGATAACATAATATATTCGCTTGTGCTGGTTGTTTTGTTTGTTTTAATTTTTCAAATTTATCTTGATATATTTCATGTGTTAAGTCGATATATCTTTGTAAATCTTTTTCAGACTGTTGATAATTTTGATTTAATATTTGTAACTGATAACTATATTCTTTATCATATGGTTCTTTATATTGTTGTCGACATTTTTTTAAACGTTCATTTAATTCTTTATTGTCTTCATTATTTAATTCTTTATTGTCTTCATTATTTTCTTCATTTAATTTTTGAATTGTTTCTATCTTATTTTGATATTTATGACCATATTCTTGTACTAATATTTTTGTTTGTTGTTGATAATCTGTTTTACATTTTTGTAAACTTTTATTTAAATTTTCTAATTTCTGTTGATATTCTGAAGATAAAGATGAATAATTGTATTCATAATCATCATTACGTCCTTTATAATTATTATGATTAATCATTATTGGTGATAGTGTTTTAACAATTTCAAATTTTTCAGTACATATTATATTTCCGTGGTAAAAAATATTATGATGCATGTAATTTCCTCTTTTATTGTATACTATTTCTGATTGACATAAATTTTTATTATTCAAATAAAAATTTTTTGAATCTGAGTAAAGTGGAGTAATTTTACCAATAGAAACATAATTCACATTTAATTCAAAAACATTTACTTCTATTAAATTTTTATTCTTTTTATGAAACTTTATTAACGTATTATAATCATATGGAAATTCATCTAAACCATCCGAAAGATCAAACTCATTTGTATATTCTTCTTTATTATAATGACTTAGTCTTTCTTTGTGATATTCTGCAGGATGTAAATGTGCTATAATACTCCACAGAAAACAATAATCATCTTCATTTTTTATGTTAATTATTTGTGGTGAACTGAAAGGTAAAGGAACATAACTACCACCAGTATTATTTTTATATTTATCAATTACTATTTTCTTAGATAGTATTTTAACAAATCTCCAACCAGATTCACGTAACTGGGCTTCAATTATACAATTTTCTAATTTAAGTATCATTTGTTCAAATATGGATTGTATATCATTTACATTATGAATTTCTTGTGAATTTGTAAAATGTCCTTGTATTATTTCTTCAGGAATTCCATCAGGTCCATTTTTTGTATAAAGTACTTCTACATTCATATAACATTTGAAAGATTTCTTAAATATTTTGAAAAAGTTTGTTAATACATTATAAAAAGTTTCATCGGTTTCATTATATTCAACGGGCGAAGCCCTAGAACCTTCGGTTCGCACAGACTGATTAAATAAATATTTTATATTTGCTTAGGCTTATCGGTTCGTTCAGCTTCATCAAATTCATCTATTTCGTTAAATTCATCTGTATCATTAAATAAATATCTCCCATCTGGTACATGTTCATATGTATACTTGTGTTTCATCCTTATAATGTTCGTTTATATATTTTTTAATAAACGTAGTCTTTCCACTTCCAGTTTTACCGTAATCAATGAAATGTAAATTTTCTTGATACATTCTACCTTGTGTAATATTTTTATTATTAGTTTTATCCTTAATCTTATCCTCATCAGTTTTCCATCCTTTAAAATTTTTTATTTCTTGTTTATAAAAATTTATCCTCTTTTGTTCCTCTGTTAGAAAGTAACCCCATTGATTTCCAATACATGTAACAAGATGATAAGTAAAAAATATTAAAATACATGCAAACAATATTTTTATACAATGAAATTTTAAAAAATTCCATAGACGTGTAAGATCTGATTGTGCTATTTTTTATTAGGAGATGAATTAGGGAAAAAAAATTTTTTCGTGGTGTCTCTAAATATTTTTTATTATATATATTATTATATTTAGTTTTATATCTATTATCTATAATATTATTAATATATTTTACATAGTCTACTTCGTCTTTATTTAGATTTGAATCTTGAGGGGATAGTGTATCTTGAAACTCAGTGTTATTTATATAATTATATATCATTTCATTTATTGCATCAAGAGATTTATGACGACTTAGATTACTTTTATTAATTTTACTACTTTTAATTATAACCGGTGATATTATATTATTATATTAACCGGTGATATTGTATTATATATCTTCCAAATTTTCGCTTTGATTCATTTAATATTTTTAAAATAAAAAATTTAGGAATTATTATTTGTTGATTCCGGCCTATCATTCTTACACTCTTATGAGTGTTTTTAACCTCTCTAGCACCTCCGGAATGTATAGGAAAGAAACCGGAATTTTGTTCCTATACTCAAAAGAAGTATGTTCCGAACCTCTCATCTCCTCCAGAATGCTTAAGAATATTTTAATAAAATAATATTTTATTCTTTATAAAAAAAATATTTTAATATATAAGTCTATTTTAGTAGAAATACAACTATTTAAATATATATAAGTCTATTTTGATAATAAAAAGTAATTTTAATCTAATAAAAAGTAATTTTTATCTAATATAAATTATTATTATTATTTTGATATAAATTATTATTATTATTTTGATATAAATTTTGATTAAAATTTTGATTAAGATCTTGATTAAGTTTTGGACATAGTGTTACATGACGCGGAAAATTTTTCTTTAATATAATTTTTTGACAACCTCTACATTTAACTTTTTCTTTTAAACAATCCTTACACTGATATTTACTATCATAAAACTCTGTCTTAGGTTTAGTAATTTGACAACTTGTACATTGTCTTGTAGAACTTATACAAGAATTATAATGATTAGTAATTCCTTGAATTGTAAAATATTTATTACAATTACGACATAGCTGATCTTTTAATTTATCTTTTTTATCTTTTTTAACCTCTTCTGGTTGTTAACATAATTTTAAATGACGTGCAAAATTTTTAGACGTTATATTTTTATTACATCCGGAACATATTTTTTTGTTATTACATTCTACAAATTGATTTTTATCAACATAATTATTTTGTGCTACATTATTTTTTTGTGCTACATTATTATTTTTTGCTAAATAATTATTATTATTTTGTCTAGGTGTATTTTTTCTAGCAGTATAAAGATTTTGAAATTGATCTGAAATAAATAAATGCTTTAATCTTTGTAATGGTTGCTCCGGTTGAATATTATTATTAGGTTGAATATTACTAGGTTGAATACTATTATTATACTGAATATTTTTTTGAAATTGATTCATATGCATACCACATGGTGTGTTTTTCATATGAGAATATAATAGCGTTTGATTTAAAAAACGCATCTTACAAACTTGACAAATTTGAGACATTTCCATTTTTTATTTTTATTAGAAATTTTTTTTTTAATTTTTATTAGAAAAAATTTTATTTTTTTATTTTTATTAGAAAAAATTTTATTTTTTTTCTCATTATATAAAAAAGATTTTATTTTTATTGTTAAAAAATGATGTTACCAAATGTTGGTGGAGGTGCATATATCCCGAATAATCGTGAATCAGAAATAGAACTAGAAAATTATATTATGAAAACTGGAGACGTTTTATCTGGTCCATTGCATCTTTCTATTCTTCCGCAACAAAATACAGAGTTAACAAATAAACAATATGTTGATACACAAATCAATGACTTAAAAGAAAAATATATCAACGATGTTATGGTTCCACTGATGAATGAATTAAAGTTGCTAAAACTTAATGACAAATCATTAAACGAAAAATTATTAAAACTTGATAAAAAAGATAGAGAGCTAGAGGCAGATATAGCAAAACTTTTTAAAAAGATTTCAGAACAATCAAAAAACTTTAATATTACTTTCTATAAATTTAAAATCTGCAGTCATTAAAAATAAACATCAGATAAAAATGTTAAAAGAACAATTAGAAGATGAAATAGAAAAACTACCTGAAAGAATTAAAAAAAATTTAAAACAGTTACAAACTACATTCCAAAAAAGTGTGAATGAATTGAGTTCTAAAATTGCTCAACAAATTAAAAAAATAAATCATTTGAAAATTGAAGTAAAATCACTTAATGAAAAAGTTGATAAAATGAAAACTCTTAAAATCAATTTAGAAAATGCATTAAAGAAAAATTTGCAAGAAAAATCTAAAGAAAATAAAGAACAGTTAGATGCTGTTAAAAGACAATTAGATGTTCTTAAAGTTCAATTAAATGCTTTAAAAACAGAATTAAAGAAAAGTGAGAAAAAATTAGAAGTGACTGAAAAGGAAATTAAAGTACATCACACGCTACTTGACGCAATAGATAAAGTGCAACAGAAAATTAATAAAGTTATCTGGAAGTTGTTGACCATTCACAAACGTAAATCTTGATCGACGAAGTCTTGGGTTTTAAACGATCATAAACGTAATTCTTAGCGCAAATATTAACGTAAATATTGTTTCCCAAAAGTCAAATTTAATCTTAAAAAATGCCTATAATTTATAAACACAATCTTAAACATTTTGTTTCAAATCAAAAAATGCTCATGAACCATCTATGAAATCTGTTTACCATTATGACAGTGTAGAAACAATTCAAAATGAAGGAGATGGTATATTTTCTGGTATTGGAAGTATCGTTAACTTAATTAAAAATAATAAAGATTTGATTACATCTGCTGCAAAAGGAGCAGCTGCTATAGGTAGTACAGCTAGTGCCATATCAAATGCTGTTAAGTCTCAAAACGAATTAAAACAACTAGAAACTATTCGTAAACTTCTAAATGATTCTGAAGAACTAAAAAATTTAAAAAAACTTTCAGAGGAAACAAAAAACAAAATTGCTAACATAGCAGGGGGGTCTGATAGTAAACATAATGAAAATGAAAATATTAAAAAAACAATTGAAGAAATAAGAGGTAATGGTCTAGCAAAATTCTAGAATTATATTTAGTAAAATTTTTTAGTAAAATTTCTTTTAGTAAAATTTTTCTGTGTATGAAAAAAACAAAAAGTCAAATTATTTTTTAAAAAATTTCTTCTCTTATCGAAAGCAAATTTAGATTAGAGGAGCCTCAGTTCGTCAGTTATAATAAAAAAAATGACTATATAAGAATTGCTATGAATCCCGGATCTTCCAGTAGAGTAAATACTGGAGGTGATTTAATTTTTGAAGTTGATAATCAGCAGAGTTATATATATTTACCTGATTCCTTTTTACACTGTGAATATTCTTTATATAGTGATGCTAATTTTACAACACCATTACCAGATAGCGATAATATTGCATTAGAGAATAATTTTTTTCCAAGATTATTTACACAAATGCGTTTAGATGTTGCAACTCAAAATATAGAAACAATAAGTGATTCTCCAGGTGTAATTGATACAATGCTTAGATTTGTAACAATTGGTGAAATTAATAAAAAGCATGAGATCGAAGGTTGGTTTCCTGATACTAATGATGGTATAATTGTTGATGATTTAACTCACGCTGGAACAGATGCAGCAGGAATTGCGAAAGATGTAGAAAATATTGCAAAACATTTAAATAAAACAAACAATAGTGCATATAAAGAAAGACGTGAATTTAACAAGAAAAGTAAACAGACAGTAAATTGGTCATTGTCTCCATTATTCGGATATTTAGATTATGATAAAATATCATATCAATTAAAATTTAAATTAATAATTCATCGCACAGCAAATAATGAATTAATCTTTTTTGGTAAAACTGGAAAAAAAGCATATTTAAAAATTGATAGACTTGAATGGTGGATAAATCATATTACTCCTAGTTTAGAGGTTGAAACAGCTATTGCAAAAAGATTAAACACAAACAAACCAATTCCAGTATGTTTTATGAAGCGTACTGCTAGTTCAGTAACTTTTTCCGAACAAAGATTTAACTGGCATTTTACTAGAACTTCGAATACTCCAAGATATTTATTACTAACATTTCAAAGAAATAATTCTCCAAGTTTTGATAAGAACAATAATCTTTTTCATATTAATACAATTCGAAGTTTACAAGTTGCTTTAAATCAAACCCAATATCCAATTGATCCATTAAGATTCGATGATACCAATAATCAATTTATGGAAGGATCTGATGCTTATAAAAATCTTTGTATAGAATTTGAAGTTAAACCACAATTAACTCTTGGAGATTGGAGACATTTATATCCAATTTTCTGTTTCGATTTAAGTGCACAATCAGAAGATATTATTAAAAATGGTTGTGATGTAACAATTAATATTGAAAAGAAAGATTCCACAACTTCATTGATGGCTTATGGTTTATTGCTAGATGTAAAATATTCTATTGAAGTTCTTAATGGGAAGATGGTAAGGATCGGCTAAAGCCTCGAGGAGCTTCGCTCCGATAAGTTAATTAAAATTTTTGATAACTTAAAAATTTTTCATAACTAGAATAGATTAAAATTTTTCCTAACTTAAAATTTTTTTATTAAAAATGTCGGAAGCGAAAAGTAATAATAATAAAACTGTTGAATTAAAATTACGTAATATTGTTGACAAAAATACACCTAAAACTATTACTATTAATAAAAAAAAGTATTACATAAGTAAACCAATGATAGAGAATATTCAATTACAAGAAGAAAAGAATGGCGGGATTCTCCCATTAATTCCACTAATAATAGGTGGCATAGCAGCAGCAGGAAGTGTTGCAGGTGGGACAGCTGGTATTGTACAAGCAGTAAATAAAAATAAATCAGAGAAGGCAGCATTAGAAGAACAAAAACGTCATAACAGAGAGCTGGAGAAAGTTGCTAAGGGAGAAGGAGTAGTAGATAATTTTATTAGTAAATTAAAATTAGTTGATGAAGGAAAACGAGTTCTTAAAAATATTCTCCACAATGTTGATGATTTAATTGAAATTAAGGAAACTAAAGATGGCTCTGGAATATATCTAACTCATGGTATGATTCGGTAATAACCTCAGGACCTTTGGTCCATAAGGTAAAACTTTTATTTTATCTTTTAAAATGAATTCTACAAATTCCGAAAATTTAATTAAATTAAAAATTGCTAATTTAGATTTATTGAATTATCTCTTAAAAGTACATAAAACCTCATGTTGGCTATTGAGTTGAACTTTTATATCTATGTGTGAGTTAGCAGTGTTGGAGCACAGATTTCTGAGCGAATGGTTGATTGCATGTACATGTATATAAGAATCTATGTTGTTGTTGTAGTAATGGATATCTTGTATGACTGCATTAGTATGATGATATCTGTGATGTAATTTATATGAATGCTAGTTGTCGATACGTGGCAGTTTGAATTTGCTGTTATTCGATATTGGTGATGCTCAACCAATTTTGTTGACCGGTAGGTCTGCCTGTAGAAGAAGTCCATTCGTAGTACAAGCTTCGAATCGTATTGTTTTTGCTCGTACATTTCGGGACGTAAGGTAGCTACCGCGTTACGACAAATTGGATTATTTTTTCGAATCCAAAAGTCAACAAAATTGACTAAAAATCACAAGATGTCAGAAGTCGATAATGTATCCGTGGTCTCAGACACTTCAGTGAAATCTATATCGTCAGCTGTTATTCTCACTCGCTCCAGAAAAGCTGCGTTAGAAATTAAGAAGAGAGACGCTATCAAGCGCGCAGAATTGGAGAAGAGGAAGCTTCAAATTTGTCATGAAATTGAGCAACAGACTTTAGACACAGAAATTGCTGCTGCTGAGGCAGAAGAATCGGTTTTGCTATCGAGTCAAGAACAATCCCATGCTCAGGCTGTGTTGGATATTGACTATTCGAACAATAATGACAATCGACCTACGATCGAAGAATCAGTGAATCGTACATGTAACGTCGCGTCGTCGAAGGCAGTTCCAAATATGTCTTATGTTCATGAACACCAACCTACTGAATCATCGCTCGCAACGACTTTGATGAAGCTCGCAGATTTAACAACGACTGCATCTCTTCCAAAGACTGAAATCTTCCAGTTTGATAGTGATATTAGGAATTTCGTCGCATTCATTACCAATTTCAAGATGTCAATTGAGAGTAAGGTGTCGGATAATGTGGTTAGATTGAATTATCTTATTCAGTATTGTTCTGGGCAAGCCAGGAAATTGATAGAGCATTGTGTACTCATGGGAGATAGTGGTTATTTGAAAGCGCTAGAATTGTTGCATGACAGGTATGGAGCTCCACATGACATTGCTAGGTCACATGTCGAAGAATTGATAAAAGGTTCAGCTATCAAAGCTAATGATCATAAGGCCTTGCTGTCTTTTAGTGACGATTTGATAAGATGTGAAATAATATTGAAATCATTGGGTTATTTGAGCGAATTGAACAGTAATCACATATTGAAAAGCATTGTTTTAAGATTACCAGTTTCAGTGAGAGCTAGATGGGCAGAGGTGTCGCACAAGTTGCACAAAGCTGGAATTGAACCTACTTTTTCTGACCTCTCGGAATTCGTACAAGAACGAGCCAACATTGCATCTTCAATGTTTGGTAAATTGATTAACTCCACGAATGCTACTGATTTTCATATGCGTAAGAGTGAAGCTTCAAAATCTTCGAAGTCGGTTTTTGTTTTAAAGAATGATTCTACAAGTCCTGATACTTGCATTGAACAAAGAACTTCACTGTGTTGTTTTTGCAATGAGAATCATCATCTTTCGGATTGTCAAACGTTTCGGTTAAAACCGTATTCTGATCGTATTTCCTTTGTTAAACAGAAAAGATTGCGCTTCAACTGCTTCAAATCAGGTCATTCCAGCAGAGAATGTAAGAAACGCCCCCAGTGTCCTGCATGCAATACTAAACATCATGAGCTATTACACTTCGTCAAGCCAATACAAGCAGAGCAAGAAAAAGCTAAAGTAAATGATAAAGTTTTGACAGCAGTTGATACTGAAAACAGCATTAATTGCGTTAATTGCAATAACAGCAAAGTTGCTCTCCGTATTCTACCAATTCGCGTATACGGACGTAATTGTATTGTTGAGACTTACGCATTACTAGATGGTGGTTCAACCACTTCTTTGTGCACTGACAGTCTGTTGAAACGTCTAAATGTTCGGGGATCAAATACTTCATTTCAAATGACGACAGTATTCGATTCGCGAAATCATGAAGGAATGAAAACTCCATTATTTGTTTCTTCCATGAATGAAGATAAAAAGGTTTGCATCGATGAAGTTGTATCTGTTAGAGAACTTCCTATTTCGATCGATTCAATGGCCGACCAAAGCTCAATCGATACATTTCCACATTTGAAAGATTTAACATTTCCGACCATTGACTCGTCAAAGGTAGAGCTTTTAATCGGTGGCAATGTTCCAGAGGTGTTTTTTGTCGACGAGCAAAGACGTGGTGGTAGACATGAGCCATACGCTGTCAAATCAATACTGGGTTGGTCATTGCTCGGACCCGTGAATAAGTGCGCCGCTAATTCAAATGAAATTTTCTTTCAAAAGCTAGATTTGCGTGAACAGGTTGAACGGATGTGGAAAACAGATTTTTGTGACTCTATTTTTGACAATCAGCAAGGACTATCTGTGGAAGATCGTGAAGCTCAAAAGATGTTTGAGAAGTCTGTTCATCATGACGGGGAGAGATACAACGTCTCGATGCCGTGGAGAGAATTTCCGCCAAAATTAGAAAATAATCTCTCGATGGCCAAGTATCGCTTAAAGTGCTTGGAAAGGCGATTGGAGAAGAATCAATCGCTCTATAAAGATTACTGCAATATTATTGACGATCATATTTCAAAAGGACATGCGGAGAGGGTAGGATCGATTGATCAAATTGATTGTAATGAAAAGATGTGGTTCTTGCCTCATCATGCGGTCACAAATCCAAATAAACCCGGCAAAGTTCGCGTTGTATTTGACTGTGCGTCTAAGTATAGAAACATGTCATTGAACGATACTTTATTGCAAGGTCCTGATCTCGTCAACCCTCTCATTGGAGTTTTAATGAGATTCAGATGGGATCGTTATGCCTTTATGGCCGATGTGGAATCGATGTTTCACCAGGTTCGTGAATCAGACAGGGATAAGAATTTCTTGAAATTTTTGTGGTGGAGTAATGGCGATTTGACGAAAACTCCAGATGTTTATTGCATGACCAAACATATTTTTGGAGCAACTTCATCACCCAGCGCATGTTCATTCGCATTGCAGAGAACTGCGAAAGATTTCGCTGACCAGTATGAACAAAGCACAATTTCAACTATTTTGCATCATTTCTACGTTGATGATTGCTTGAAGTCCATCAGTGATATCGACATGGGTATCAAACTAATTTCCGAGCTCCGTGAAATGCTGCAGAGAGGCGGATTTCATCTGACGAAGTTTGTTTCCAACAGCATTGAAATATTGAATTCAATCCCTGAAAAAGAAAGGGATCCGTCTGTCGTCAATGTAGAATTTGAAGGAGAAATGCCTGTTCAAAGAAGCTGATTCAGCTTACGTAGCATACATTCAACACAGTGGGTATCATGTGCCACCATAAAAAAACGTCCCATGTAGCGTACATACACGATGAATGCTCTCACAATTTACCGAGGACTCTTCGACTCTCCAAATAGCCGGAAAAAAAAGGTCGGGGGGGGGGAACAAAAGGGATGGCTACTCCATCAACTTGGGGTTGGGGGTAATAACCATCAAATAAAAATTGGACATATCTTTATTGGTTGATCAACATAAGCTGCTTGAGCCCAAAGTTACGGTATATCTCCAGACGGCAAACCATGTGAATGTTGATTCCTTCGATTATTCCAATGTCTGTAATATAAAAGCTGTAAACAAACAAAGTAACGTCGTAACGTGTAGTATAGTCATATATGATGATCGGTTGATTAAGATTTAATGAGGTTTTAAAACTAAAAGAAAAATGATGGACTAATTATATCTGCTACCATACACCGGAAGATTAGAAGCCATCCATTTTGACAGCGCGTGTTGACGCGTGTTGAGAGAACCACACATATGGGTCGTAGCGGTACTCGGTAGTAACGTTTTTTTGGATAGTGATTTTTGAGGAACCATATGATTGAGAATTCTTGATCCTTGAGGTTATGTGAGGAGAGTAAACATTGATTAGAAATAACCCTTCATCTAAATTAATTAAATTTAGTAATTTCTCTGAGTTCTTTGTTGGCTGTTATCATCATCCTGCTATTGAATTTCGATGATTCACTTAGAATTTGAATTCATCTTTCTCACATAAGCAGATCGGATATATCCATAATCCCCACCCCTGTGTCCTGCTTGTAATCCACGTACTCACTATGAACGCTTCGCTCTCCAGGGCTCCAAAAAGGTCACAAAAAAGAGAAAAGAGAACTGTCGGCTCTTTTACTGAAACCATCTTCTTTTTGACCAAACAAGTCACCTTCCGCCAAGGTTTTCATTAAGTGGCCCGATATATTTCGCCGGCTTCTCAAGGGAAACAACACCGGAGAGACGAGACAAGTTGACAGCAAATTTGCAAGCATGAAGCAGTTAACAGACGGACAGACGGACACACATTGATCAGTATACATAGATAGCCGACACCGACACATTCACTGGTTAAAAAAACGTCTTCTACCTTCTAGGTAGGGGTAGGAAATTTTAATAAAATTAAAATAAAATAATAAAATAAAAAAACAATAAAAAAAAAAATATAATAAAATAAAATAAAATAAAAAAAAAAAAAATAAATAAAAAATATAAAATTATATATAAACAAAAAAATAAAAAAAATAACAAAACAAAAAAAAAAGTTGAAAAAAAAAGTTAAGTACACTCACAACTGTCTCTTTCAGACACCCAGATCTGGTTGCACTTTTTGAATGAGCAAGCTTCACAGTGACCTGCAGGTTGTCCCACATCTTCTTAACACTTCTCTAAATCTCTAGCACATCTTGGCGGTCGGTCGACTGGTACACAACTCAACAAATGGCGGGTGTGTTTGCTTGATCCCCTCCTTTGACCCTTCTCGTGAGCCAGCGGAATGTGCTCAGTATGCGACCGTCCGTCCAATCGACGACCCGTCCCGACCGATACCGCAAGTACGTCCAAGTACAGTGAATTCTGAGATCTTTTTGATGGTAAATCAGGAGGTAAATTGGGCGCAGACGCGGGCGGTCCATTGTGGCCTGAGTTGAGGAAATCACTTTGAGTTTGAAGAGTCGGTAAACAGAAGAGATTTCCCTTGACCAACCTCTTCGCATCGTTGATCGTGTGGCCTGTCCGCCCTTAAAAGGGGGATTGTCACAAACAACCGAACTCTTCTTTGATTGGTGATTGGATCTTCGATTCGGAAATGAAGAACATGTGCTTTCCGAATGAAAGCATCAGCATAGCCTGCCCTCTGCGCTTTGGGCCGAAGACTCGCACTCTCTGTGAGAAGCACTTGTGAGAACAATTCGAACGTGCCGATGAAACAGAGTCTTTATCAAGCCGACTTTATATGTAGGGCAACGGAGGGACGAGTAAAGAAAAATAAAGTATAAAGTCCAGGACCAAACACTCTTGCGAACAGACGACAACAGCATAAGATCCAAACAGCTCTCCCGCCAAAAACATAACATCCAAAACGCGAGACAGTTGTTCGCTTGTTCTTCTGTTTACGTTTTAATTTTCATGAAAGCTTACCGTCACTTAGACAGTCACACTGTGGGTCATGTGGGTATCATGTGCCACCATCGTCCATGTAACGTATGAGCGCACATACAACGATGAATGCACTCCCGATTACCGAGGAGACCTAAAATGCCCAGGCAAAGAGGTTCGCAAGGGCAAGGGCAGACTGTCCAATCAAAGTGATTTCCAGGACTCAGACTCATTGCGCCCGCGTCCCGCAGAGAAAAGACTCCTGATGAAGCCAAATTCTCATCCAAATCATCATCTGTTCTAGCGGATACAGCGCGGTAGTCCGGACATCGGCGGACGGTCCGTCCCGGAACACTGAGCACGGGAACTGACACGCTCGACGCTGGACTAAGAAGGGACACATTTGGCAAGCATCAAGCAAGAGACCCGCCATTGAGTGGAGTAGTGTACCCATCGATCCGCTTCAGGAGTGCCATCAGAATTTTAGGAAGATGACACCTCACTCAGGACAGCCTTGCAGTCACTGAAGAAGCAAAGAGACAATCTGTGCATACAACAGTGGTGTAGTGAAAATATAGTTGTGAACTTTGTCTTTTTTGTTGAAACATTTTTTTTTTTTGTTTTTTATTTTTATTTTTATTTTTTTTTTTTATTATTTTTTTTTATTTATTTTTTTATTTTATATATGATTTATTTTTCTTATTGTTTTTTTCTTTTATTATTTTTATTTTCTTTTTATTTTTTTTGCCTTGTTTATTTATTTACCTTAGTAATGATACACGTTATTTTATCAGTAATGTGTTCTTTATACCTATCGTGAATGTCGTGTGCTAGTCTATGTCACGTAGCTGTCAATCATGTCTGGTCCGTCTGATTAACTGCTTGTCAGCACTCCGGTCAGCTGTCCCGTTGTCCATGTCGAAAAATAATCGGCTTCTTTCTTGAGAAGAGCCGGCCGGCGAAATGGCTGTCATCAAATATGTTCAAAGAGCCTTGGGAATGAGATGGAATGTTGAAAAGGATTCATTTTCATACACCATCAGGAGTAATTCTGTGCCAGTTACTCGTCGTGGAATTTTATCGGTCGCTAGTTCATTCTATGATCCGTTGGGCTTGGCTGCCCCTGTCACTCTGATACCGAAACTGATCTTGCAAAATCTTTGTCGCGATAATTATAAGTGGGATGATGTTATTCCAGATAATATTCGAATTGAGATGGAAACTTGGATGAATTCTTTGATGGCACTCGAAAAATTTCATGTACCTCGTTGTTTGAAGCCAATATTCATCACTCAAAATCATTCGATAGAACTGCATCATTTTTCCGATGCTTCTGAGACTGCCTATGGAGTTGCGTCATATCTTCGAATATTTGATGACCACGGTAATGTGAAATGTTCATTAATTGCTGGAAAATCGCGAGTGGCTCCTCTTAAGAGTGTGAGCATTCCACGTTTGGAGCTGTCAGCAGCTGTCGTGGCTGTGCGAATGCACCAAACTATCGTGCGTGAATTAAAAATAACTGACAAAGTACAAACAGTTTTTTGGACCGATTCTGAAGTAGTTCTGCGCTACATATGTAACGTCAAAACTCGATTTAAGACATTTGTAGCTAATCGCCTGGCAATCATTCATGACATTACCAATCCTTCACAATGGAAATACATTCCGTCTACTCTCAATCCTGCTGATTTAGCATCGAGAGGAATTCTTCCTAATCAAACTTCAAATCTCCAAAAATGGTCGACAGGACCAGAGTTTTTGGCTGATCTTTCGATTGGTTGTCCGAAACAGCCTGATATGATTACATCAAACGTTCAAAGTGACCCTGAAGTTAAGACGGTTTTCTTAGTCGAAGCACGCGAGTCTTCCTTAGAAAAAATGATTGAGTCTGCTTCAAATATTGAAAAGCTCCAGAGGAATGTTGCATGGTTACTCCGTTTTAAGTCATTTCTGATGAATAAATTTCTGAACCGTGGCATTGTGAATACTTCGCCTCTTTCTGTAGAAGAAATTGAAAAGGCGATAGAAGAGATCTGAGATAGAAGAGAAGATCTGAGATATTGAAGGTTGTTCAACAATCAAGTTTTCCCGAAATCAAATATTGGAATCGAGACTTAAAATTACCTAAATGTAGTCGCTTGAAATCCCTTTGCCCGATATTAATAGATGATCTCATATGTGTAGGAGGTAGACTTGAAAACTCCGATCTTTCTCTTGAGCAAAAGCATCCAATTATTTTGCCCCCTAAGCATCACGTAGTTGACTTGCTTATTCGCCACTGTCATGAACGAAATGGACACGTAGGACCCCAGCATGTTTTGATTATTTTGCGAGAACAGTTCTGGATATTACGAGGGTTATCGACAGTCAAACGCATCGTAAATCATTGTTTCGTATGTAGACGCATGTCGCGTAATCCAGTACCTCAGCGTATGGCTGATTTACCTAGAGAGAGGTTAGAAGCTGGAAATCCTCCATTTACAAACGTAGGGGTAGACTATTTTGGACCCTTCTATGTCAGATGTAAGAGGACTATGGTCAAACGTTATGCCTGCCTTTTTACTTGCTTAGCACTTAGGGCCGTCCACTTGGAAATGGCATATAGCTTAAGTACGGATTCGTTCTTGTGCTGTCTATCAAAATTCATGAGTAGACGTGGCAAACCAAAAAAGATAATCAGTGATAATGGTAGAAATTTTGTCGGTGCCAATAAAGAATTGAAGAAATCTTTGATACTGTTAGACCAGAATAAGATTCGTACGACTTTAGTAGATCGCGAAATTGAATGGCATTTCACGACACCTTCTGCTCCTCATGAAGGAGGGGTTTGGGAAATACTGATTAGGTCCACCAGATTCATTCTCAGAGCATTGATTAAAAATCAGATTGTAGACGATGAATCTTTTACGACATTCCTGACTGAAGCTGAGCGAATTATGAATGATCGTCCTCTCGTCAAGAATTCGACGGACCAACACAGCCCTGAAGCATTAACTCCATCAAAACTTCTCCTATTGCGTTCTAACATCAGTTTTTCTTCAGATAAGATAACATCTAAGGACTGCTCAAACAAGCTGATTCGTCAATGGAAGCGAGCTCAATTTCTTGCGGACATTTTTTGGAGAAGATGGATCAAAGAGTATTTACCTCTTCTACAGTCGCGAGGTCGCTGGCAGAATAAGCGCAGGAACTTTTGCAATGGTGATGTTGTCCTACTGATGGATGAAAATCTTCCCCGTGGAGAATGGCCGCTCGGACTCGTGATCAACATACACACTGGACAGGATGGACTGGTGCGGACTGCAGAAGTGCGTTCGAAGAATTCTACAAAGATTCGACCCGTGACAAAGCTATGTCTCCTCGAGTCTTATGATGGTGATTCGTGATCCTAGTGTCTTCGTGTGAATATTCGTTTCTTTGCTATGCTGCCTTTTCTGTCAAACAAATATGATATTCATGTCTCGTATATATTCATAAATTAATTAACATTATTGCGTGATCGAATTGAAGGTAACTCAATGTCTTTGTGATATTTTAATGAAGTCTCGCTGTACAGTGGCTTCATCGCGGGCGCTGTTGGACATTGAGTTGAACTTTTATATCTATGTGTGAGTTAGCAGTGTTGGAGCGCAGATTTCTGAGCGAATGGTTGATTGCATGTACATGTATATAAGAATCTATGTTGTTGTTGTAGTAATGGATATCTTGTATGACTGCATTAGTATGATGATATCTGTAATGTAATTTATATGAATGCTATGCAATAGCAGAAGGCGGGAGGACCATGATTCCGATGATAGTAATAGAAAAAACTCTCCCGAGTGAAAATTACTGCCGATATATGAATATATAAAATTCAATAAAATAATTGTGCCGACGTTTCGCGTCCAGACGCTTAGTCGTGGCAGAACTAGCACAGATAATGAAAGAGTGATTTACAAAACTCTAATTCTCGTTGCAACAGTCTCGTGACGCCTGTTCATCAAAGGTTGATGGTAATTAATGAAACGAGCTTCCACCAAACTTGCCTCAACCGAATCACGCACACGCTTTAAAATTTCTACATTAAAATCAGCAATGCTATTGACATTGCTACAAATATTTCTATGATCGCTTAAAGCGCTAGAATTGTTTTTATATTTAATACTATTTTTGTGTTCGTTGTATCTTAAATGAAATGGACGAGCAGTTTTACCGATATATTGGCCATTGCAAAATTTGCAAGTGAATTGATAAATTACACAAGTCACCTCACAGACATAATGAGAAGGCAATTTGTCACATAGGTCACAATTATTGTGCTTATAGATCGGTCTGTGACTGAATACATTACGGAGCTTTTTATTACCGGTACTAACAAAATTGATATCTAATTTGTACTTGCGAATACTGTAGTTTATTTTTCTTATAAGACTATCACTAACAAAAGGAAGTTTTAGAGTACACTTATTGGATTTTCCGTCTTTTTTGTATTTCTTTTTTATTTGATTTTTCTGAGCCATTTTTATGTCTTGTTGAGAGTAACCGTTACGCAATAAATTATCTTCGCACTTACTTATTGAGTTGCACTGGTACTCATTCGGTAGAAGATTGCTGTTCCTTAATTCAAGGTCTTTGAATTTTTTATTTAGGAAATTGGTTTTAACTGAATTAGGAAGCCAACTGTCTTTTTTTAAAGTGTTACCAGAGGCTAGCTCTTTTGTATATTTTTGGTGAACTACCTTGCAATTATCAACCCAAATACTCAAGTCAAGAAAGTTGAGAACACCATTTTTTGGAACTTCGAGAGTGAATTTAATATTGTCGTTAATAGAGTTGAAGACTTCAAGTATCTCATTGAAGATGTTATCGTTTCTCTTTATAGGCCCAATGATACAATCATCAATGTATCTTTTGTAAATGATTTTAGAAAAATTGATGTTTGATTTTAATTTAGAAATGGCCTTTTCTTCAATGTAGTTCAAAAAAATTATAGAGAAAGGAGGCGCATAGTGCGATCCCATGGGGACTCCTTTTATTTGTAAATAGATTTTCTCATTAAAAGTAATTTCATAATTATATGAAATAAATTTTAGCATGGTCATAAATTCGTCCAAACTAATGTTGAAGTTGTTAATAACGTTCCAGTGCTTTTTTGAAAAATTCTCTATCATCTCCAAAGCAGTATCAATAGGAACGCTGGGATACAAATTGATAACGTCTAAGGAAATGAACACAGAATCACTACACAAATTATCAAATTTTCGCCTGCTTATTTCCTTAATCAATTCTAAAGAACTCGAGAGGTGCGCAGGCACCAAACTGACAAGTTGGTTTAGTATTCTGCCGCAAGACCAATCAATCTTGTTAGTTGGGTTATTGATAACCGAGGCAATAGGCCGTAGAGGATATTGATTATTTTCATCTTTTGTTTTGTGATCTTTGATAAGAGTATAAAATTGAGACGGCTGTGATCCGGAAACAAGCATACGTTTCAAACTTGAATCGCTTACTTTATCTTTTAGTATGTTATTTACAATCCTGTTAGCTTGCTTTTCCAAACTGCATTTCTTACTTTTATTCAGAGGCTTATATGTCGTGCTGTCATTTAACATATCATTATTTCGACGTACGATATCAGTAATTTTTGTCACACAAAGTCGATTGCTTTTATCTGTTGGCACGACAGTAAGATCATTAGTTTTCAGAAAATGTTTACTGTTTTTTATACTTTTGTTAATCTGAAAGTACGACTGTTTATTTTTAACATGCTGCATTTCCGATTTAACAGCTTTCTTTATTTCTTCTTTAAAAAGGAGCAAATTTAATTCTTTTTCTTCTGACATACTGCTAGGAAGTTTAACAGCGTTCTTATAGAATGGTATTTTTAAACTATTATCAGGTGCAGAACTATTGTCAGACTCAACTTGAACTCAATATGAATGATAGTTGTCGATACGTGGCAGTTTGAATTTGCTGTTATTCGATATTGGTGATGCTCAACCAATTTTGTTGACCGGTAGGTCTGCCTGTAGAAGAAGTCCATTCGTAGTACAAGCTTCGAATCGTATTGTTTTTGCTCGTACATTTCGGGACGTAAGGTAGCTACCGCGTTACGACAAATTAAATTTTTTTTCGAATCCAAAACCTCAAATTGTCAGCATATTGGAGGTGACATACAAAAAACATTAGAAAACTTTCCTGGATTTATTTGGAGTAAATATTCGAAAGAAAAACATCTTCCTGGTCATTCATATACCGGTCCAGGAACTCGATTAGATATAAGACTAGATGAGAATAATAATCCAAAACCAGGTGAAGAACCAATAAATGGAGTAGATGCCGCAGCTTACAGGCATGATTTAGCTTATCGAAATCATGACCTAAGTTCTCGACATGTAGCTGATAAGAAGATGATTCAAGAATTAGATAGTATTCAGAATCCTTCCTTTAGAGAAAGAATTGAAAGAATGTTTGTTAAGAAAGCTTTACAAGCTAAAACATTATTCGGTCAGGGTATTGATCCGTCATCAAATGAAACGACAGCAAAGCTGTCTGAGAGCAACGCTCGAACCTACGCGTCTGAAATTCACAAGGAATATAGAAGGCCTAAATATTTATTGAAAGTAAAAGTATTTAATAAAGATGATATTTGGAGTGCTGATCTTATTCATATGCCGAATGAAGGAGGGTTTAAGTACGCATTGACCGTTATAGATTTATATACACGATACGCTTGGGTAAAGCCTTTAAAAAATAAAAGTGGTCTGTCAGTTAAATATGCGTTTGAAGAAATCTTTAAAGAAAGTAATAGAAAGCCAAAGAAATTGTTTGTTGACAAAGGATCGGAATTTTATAACAGAAATGTTCAGCCACTATTTGAAACTGTTCATTCAACTGAAAATGCAGGGAAGGCCGTAGTGATAGAGCGTTTCAATAGATCATTAAAAAATAAAATTTTCAAAAAATTTACTGAGCAAGGAAATCAGAAATGGTTGAAGATATTACCAGGAGTTGTAGAAGAGTATAACAATAAGATTCATTCAGGTATTGAAGAAACTCCAAAGAAAGCTTCTGACGATCCTGATTTGATACGAAAGAAAATATTCGAAAATAATTATTCGAATGAGAGTAATCCGAATTTGCAGAAACTTAAGCCGAAATTTAAGATTGGAGATAGAGTTAGAATATTTAAGTATAAAAATAAATTTGAAAAAGGCTTTGTTGGTTATTGGACTAAAGAAATATTTGAAGTTTGTAAAATAAATCAAACTTATCCGATTACTTACGAAATCAAAGATTTAGATGATGAAGATATCAGAGGCCGATTTTATCAAAATGAATTACAACGAAGTGATTTTTAATTATCATTATCATTATTATTGGAACTAACGTTTCGGGAATGAAATTCCCTTGTTCAATTCTAACATAATATGTAGAAATGGTACTCCTTCCTGTAATTTCAATAAAACATGAAGACATAATTGATCACAATAAGTAGTTCCCGGTTTTTGAATTTGAAATGTATTATAAGTTCCATTGCCAAGTAATTTTTTGACTTCGTTTGTTGGAGGCAATCCATAAGAGTCAAATAATAATTATCTCCATTTTTATTTCTGTGACCCGCTGACCAATGTACTCCTTTTTGGTCTGACGTGTGAAGATTTGTTATGAAATTTATAGTTATTGTTGGCTTATTTTTAATCAATTGTAATTCGTCTCTCATCAATATGTGAAAATTCTTTATTCCCAATTGATTTGCGATTTTCTTTAGATCAAAATTTGTAGTTGTTTGCGTTCCATATAATTTTAAAAACTCATTTATGTTGCTCATTTTATAATAAAAAAATTTCTTAAGGGACCCCTAGAAGTCAGAAGGGAGGGGGTAGTAGAATTACGTTCATATGATGACGAAGGATATATTCTTGGGTTTTCTTCCACTTTTGTTTCTTCCATTTTTAAAGAAATATTTTTAGTCACATAATTTTAGTTATCTCATATTTTAAAAACCTGAAAAATGGATTTAAAAGATGTTTTTAAAAATACTAACTTTTATGATTTTTTGGTGTCCTGGAACGGTCATGATTTTAAAGGTAAAAATTGTAATTCTCAAATTTGAGATTCTTGACTTTTCTGATTTTTTGGTGTCCTGGAACGGTCATGATTTTAAAGGTAAAAATTGTAATTCTCAAATTTGAGATTCTTAACTTTTATGATTTTTACAGTGTCCTTGAACGGTCATGATTTTAAGGGTGAAAATTGTAATTCTCAAATTTGAGATTTTGAAAAATTTGAAAAATTGGGTATTTTTAAAAACGACATAAATTCATGAATTTAGTCCTTTTTTCAGGTTTTAAAGACTTAAATACATGAATTTATGGCGTTTTTAAAAATACCATATTTGAAAAAAATGGTATTTTTTAAATGATCTAAATTCATGTATTTAAGTCTTTAAAACCTGAAAAAAGGACTAAATTCATGAATTTATGTCGTTTTTAAAGATAGCAATTATTTTGAATTTGTCCTGGTCCTGGAACGGTCTTTTTCCCATTACTGTCAATGATATCTGATCAGATTTCTGTCCAGATGCTATATTATAGAAGTCCATGTATATGCATTGTTACTGAACTTAAAATCTATGACATCAAAAATCCAAGATTTTAATCTGCAAAAGACTCAAATCTATGATAATTTTCAACATAGCCAATGCAGCTCAAAACATTAAAGCATATAAAGCTTGAGATATCTACGAGTCCAAATTGTGGATCATAGGAATCACTTCAATGTCATTTTCACTGGGAATGCGGAGATCATAGAAGTGGATAATAGTACACTTTCTATGGTATTATTAATTTCTATGGCGGAGATGGACGGTGAAATGCTCCTACCTCAATGGTATTACACATGGAAATCTATATACTAGCTCCTGGACATGACACTTATCACATTGCTATGTCATTGATCTACCACAGTTGGCCAACTAATTCATTCATGACAAGTTAGTTATCAGTCTAAATATTGATCAATCAGGTGACGTTTAAATAATTTCAACACTCATGATGGTATTCAAATGTTGTGCTGTCGGGTGCCGCAGTGGTTCCAGCAATATAACGCCTCAAAATGTTTCATTCCATAAATTTCCAAAAGATCAAGAATTGAGAAAAAGGTGGCTGTGTCGAATTTCGCGAGACAATTCTACGCTAACTGATTCCCATCGATTGTGTTCTTTACATTTTCGTGAATTCGACTTCGTGAGCATTCGACAAGACAAGAACAAGTCAAGAGCATGGAATTGCAAAAATGTTTTAATTTATTTCGTAAATAGCTTTAAAAAATATACAACACATCAAAATTGAATACCTAAATCCTGAAAAAACAAATATTATACCTAAACCTAAGTCATACCGAATACAAAAGAGAGAGAGAAAAAAAGAAGTTAAGAGTCAAAATAACTTGATGCTCCAGCCAGAACCAGTTCGTGTCTGCCAATCTCCCCTAGATTCATTGATAGCATTGCTCGGGAGTTATGGCGCATCAAAGTGATGGACATTTTTCTCATGATGGCCTCCCGTGCCTCAGAAAAGGTCACTGAAGTCTGAGTGGACAGTCTGGAAGCAACTCGAGAGAATGTGTAGAGAGCTTCTTCTCCCCATGAGCCATAGGCTGTAACTGCCATCGGAATGCATATCCAGCCAAGCTCTTCACATTTGTTGTCGTTGGAGGTATGCTTTCTTTTTTCAGCCGCCAACAAGGTTGACCCTTCCGTTGTGCTCGCTCCTGGAATAGTGTTATTGATAAGCGGATGCACAACAGTCAGGTCAACTGCTGCTGGACGACCAAGACTCCAATCTGGCAGGAGAATGTCTGCTGGTCTTCTGTTTGGGTCGGAGTGACCACAACCGGCGCCTTTTTCGATGGCAGGTCGAGAAAGCCAAGAGCCAATGGCAGTCAAGAGCCAAAAGAAAACCAATCACTCCTCGAAGACTCAGATTAAAGGACACTGCTATACCCTCCGTGTTTCACGAATTACAGTCATATATGACAACTTCGGAGAGTCATAATCGGAAAAGTGTTTCGAGTAAATCAAGACATGAAATGGCAGCTTCTCGAGCTGAACTGGCAGCAGAAACATTTCTCATTTAAGATCATGTAGAAAATTTGGAAGATTTAATTCTTCAAACTGACAGATCGACGACTTGGCCTAAAGACTTCTTGCATCATAAAAACCCATCCAAGTTATTCCTATTCAAGGTGGATTTTGATGCCTCTTCTCCTACTGTTACATCCAACATCACAATTCATGATGATCTTTCAACTACAGTTACGTGGAAGGAGAGACGTGTTCGCCCGTTCGAATATAGTCCTCTGTTTGTCGGGAAAATATCTCTGTCTTCCCAGATTTTGAACTTGACAGCTATATTGAATTCATGGTCAGATGCGAGTTCGGAACCAAAGTCTTACATTTAAATGGCGATTGACTGTCTTACGGAATTTTGCAACACCAGTAATTCTCACGATTCAAAGCGTTCAATTGAGTTTTTTATTGAACAGCTTGAATTATTTCAAATGAATAAACGTGCTCAACGATTTTCTAATGCCCTCATTGTGTTTTCTTTCATCATCTACAGCATGAGTTCAAAGGCCTATTCCACCATGTTGGATCAATCTACACTCCAGCTACCCAGTGTCCGTCTTTTGAAACGCATCTCTTCTCGCCACAATTCATCTGCTGGCCTGAGTGCATCAGGATATCTGAAGCAGCGTATTTCTCGATTGATTGAAATGGATCGACATATTATTCTTATTATAGATGAGATAAGAGATGGCTGAAGGCGGGAGGACCATAATGAATCAATGATGTGAAAAAAATCAGTTTTCTCTCCCGAGTAATTTAATGCCACTAAATAATTACGAATAAAAAATATGTACACAGCCGACGTTTCGGGTCCAGACCCTTTCTCAAGGCAAGGCAGCAATAAAATAACACTGTCTAAACTGGCTCGTTAGATACGCAGTATAGCTCCGGTTGTCTCATGACGTCTGTTCATTTTAGGATGGCACTTATTGATTAATCGCGATTCCACCACGCTTGTTTCAACAGGATCATTTAAGCGGCGAAGAAATTCGACATCAAAATCATCAATCGAACCGTTAACAAGACAGGTCTCACTGTGTTCAGACAAAGCACTTAGATCATTTTTATTACGAATACTGAGACTGTGTTCGTTGTATCTAATGTAGAATGGTCTAGCAGTTTTACCTATATATTTATCACCACACTTTCTACAAGAGAATTGATATACAACACACGATGTCTCACAGTTATGATTTTGGGATAGCTTGTTGCATATTCTACAATCATTGTGTTTAATTTTTTTGCCTTTTTTCTTCAAAACATTACGCAGTTTTTTGTTGCCTGTACTGACGAGACGGACATTCAACCTATGTTTTCTTATTTGGTAATTAATTTTCCGATTAAGACTGTCGCTTATAAACGGTAACTTCAAAATGCTTTTTTTATCATCGTTGATTTTACTAGTTTTATTTTTTTGGGTATTTCTATCAGACACACTCAAATCCTTACTAGTGTATCCATTAAATTTTAAATTTTCTTTACATTTTTTCTCCGATTCCATTTTAATGTTATCAGAGAGCGTTGAACTACATCGATTACGTGTGTCTATAATGCTTTGCTTTACGAAATTAGTTTTGACGGAGCTCGGTAGCCAACTATCTTTTTTCAAAGCATTGCCAGACGATATGTCTTTTACATATTTTTTGTGCATGATTTTCCTATTCTCTAACCAAATACTTAAATCTAAAAGATTCAGTAACCCATCTTCGGGGTTTTCAATGGTAAACTTTATGTTGTCATCAATCGAATTGAATGTCTCTAATATGAAGTCACAGTATTCTTTGTTTCTTTGCAACGGACCGATGATGCAGTCATCAATGTATCTTTTATAAATCAAGTTATTTAACTGTAGGCGTGAATTTATAATAGACATTGCCTTTTCTTCTATATAACCCATGAATATGATCGAAAATGGGGGTGCATAATGAGAGCCCATCGGACACCCTTTAATTTGTAAATAATTTTTATTGTTATATTCTATCTCATAGTTGTAGGAGACGAATTTGATCATGCTGATGAATTGATCTGGAGTAATTCCGAAGTTATCAATATCAGTCCAATGATTTTTAGCGAAATCAGAAATCACGCAAATAGCTCTATCAATTGGAACGCTGGGGTAAAGGTTCACAACATCTAAAGAAATAAATGTGGAATTTTCGGCTATGTCAATAGAGTTTAATTTCTCGAAGTCATTCATTAGTTGCAAGGAGCTTGATAGATGTGCTGGTACGTAATTAGTCAATTGATTTAATATTCTACCGCAAAACCAATCGATTTTGTTTCCTGGTGTATTCACCACCGAAGCTATAGGCCTCAGGGGAAAAGAATTTTTATCAGTTTTCTCCTTGTGATCTTTAATTAATGTATAGAAAGAAGCTGGTGAAGTGCCTGATACCAACATACGCTGCATGTTAGAACTACTCATTTTGCTTTTTAAGACGTTATTAACTAATTGGTTCGCTTGTTTTTCTAGAGATTTGTGCTTACTTTTATCAATGCGTTTATAGATAGCTTCATCCATGAGGATACTCTCGGTTCTATTGACAATATCATTGTCATGGGTAACACAAAGCCTGTTACTTTTGTCTGTGGCGACAACAGATAATTCGTTTTGTTTTAAAAAGTGCTTACTATATTTTATTTGTTTGTTAATTTTCCTAAATGATTTACTTTGCTTACAAAATTCGGCCTCCTGACTAACGGCATTAATAACCTCTTTTTTGAAAAGGGCAAGATTTAACTCCTCGTCGTTAGGCATCGTTTTTGGCATTTTAATTCTATTTTTATGGAATGGAATATTGATACTAGCAGTGCTACTGTGTGCATTTGAAGCGTTAGACATAAACACATCATCACTGCCATCGATCTGGCTTTATAGATGAGATTTATATTGACTATTACACTGCTAAACTAAGCGAGTTGAGCTGTGTGGAGGAGCGATTATCGGGGCCCAGGGATGCGATGAAGACGGTGTACCATCTACGGCATTGTGCTTCATGGCAAAAGGTCTAACAAATAGTTATCGTGATATCGTTGCCATGTTTCCCTTACGGAAAATGTCAATGGCTATTTTACGCGATTGCTACCTTCAAGTGATGAAACTTCTATCAATTACTGGCTTCAAAATAGTTGCTCTCTGTATCGATAATCTTTCGACAAACAGAGTATTTTAAAAATTCCTTAGTGCATGTTGCATGTGATGCGAGTTTTGATTATATCATCGAGTTATACAAACATGAAATGAATTATTTTCTGAAATTAATAATGTTGTTTTTATTCAAGAAATGCGATACTGAAAAGTTGGCCAACTGTGGTATACTAGATATTTCAGTGTCATGTCCAGGTGCTAGTATATAGATGTCCATGGTATTACATAGCAAATTAGACGGCCTTTAAGCAATTAAGGCCGTCTAATTTGGATTTGGAGATACATGTATATGAATGACTTTAATAGAAAAATGACATGCGAAATATCGGCGGACAACCCTACTTACTCAGTAACAATGTTACATAGAGCGTTTAATGCATGCTCAAGCTGGAAACTTTTTGACATACAGATTAAAAACATCACAAAAATTCTATTAAGCAACTCATATCCGATTGACTTCATCAACTCACTAATAAAGCAGTTCCTGGAAATAAAATATAATACGGATAGCAAAACAACGAAGAAAGATGAATGGGAGGATACCAAGTTTATGATACTTCCGTAGGTAAAACATCCATAAAATTCCGACGCAAACTTGTTAAAGTATTTAGGAAATTGGACCGTGATGTTAAAATAATTTTCAACACTTGTAAAACAGGACAGTATTTTAGTCTGAAAGATAAAACAAATAAGCTGATGCGATCATGCGTTGTGTATAGCATCATTACAGCTGATGAAACGCCACTGAACCTGTACGCACCTCACTACAGGAGAGAATCTCTGGAATGGCGCAGGCCTGATGAAGGCGAAGTCTGGAAACAAGTTTTGGATACCAGTGTCAGAAGGGATAGAAATCGCCATGGTGGAGGAGTTCTATGCTACATTTCTGATTCCCTTTCGAACCATCACAGCGGAGGATGTGCCATCTATTTCCTCCTGCAACTCAGAAATAGTGTCTGTTCTTCTTCCCAGTGCTATTTTAGTGGCCATATACCACCCTTTTTGGAATGATCGAAGAGAACATGAAGATGCCATCACTTGCATTACAGACATTAGTAGTAAGTAAAACTCCACTTCTGGACCGCGCAAGATGGCCGCCGTCGCTGACGTCCCCCCCCCTCTGGAACGGCAGTGTCTCGTGGTCGGCCGCCGTGGTGCTTTGGGTCTGAGTCCCCCCCCTCTGGAACGACAGAGGTATGTCGTGGTGTGCCGGCCAGGTGGGTCCACGTTCACAACATGTTCGCTGACTCCCCCCCCCTCTGCATCGGCAGAGTGTCGTGGTGGACTTGGGCGACCGCCAGGATTAGTCTTGAGGCTATAGTGTGTGATGTTTTTCGTGCAATCTGCTGAATGTTGGGTTGTAAACTGGGCTGTTTCGAGTGGAAGGAGTGGTCGGATGTGAAAACGGAGGCCAGATTCGGATTCAGCGTGAAATTCTGCATCGGTATGGTGAGTTTCAAGTCAATCGGAGAGAAAAATTTTCGCTGACGTCCCCCCCCCTCGGGAGAGCTGGCTTCGATCTTGGCTTCCAGTGGACGGATTTAGTCGTGCCATAGCTCGTTTGAAAGCTAAGAGTGAGACAAATTCACTGAAAGAATCGGCTTGTTCCTATCTGTCTTCGTTTAGATGTGAGACGCCATTTAAGATTTTAGGTCGGAGCTCACCTGAAAAAATCCTAAGTGTCAGAGTGGCTTTGTATGGGCAAAATTTTGAAAATTTTCCAAAGTGTGGCATTTCGACCTGGGACCGTCACCAAAACATTTTTCATCAAATTTCGCTGACCTCCCCCCCCCCGACAGCAATCTTCTAACTTTGGTTCTAGTGAACGGATTTTGTCTTACAGCTACTCGTTTGAAAGAGGAGAAAAAACTGCTCGGTGACATTTTTTGCCGCGAGTCAATCGGACCAACCGTTCAAAAGTTAGAGCTGTTACAAGATTTTAGGTCGGAGCTCACCTGAAAAAATCCTAAGTGTCAGAGTGACTTTGTATGGGCAAAATTTTGAAATTTTTTCCAAATTGGCATTTTCGACCTGGGACGGGACCCCCCACAAACATTTTTGATCAAGTTTCGCTGACCTCCCCCTCCCCCCGACAGCAATCTTCTAACTTTGGTTCTAGTGGACGGATTTTGTCTTACAGCTACTCGTTTGAAAGAGGAGAAAAAACTGCTCGACGACATGTTTTGCCGCGAGTCAATCGGACCAGCCGTTCAAAAGTTAGAGCTGTTACAAGATTTTAGGTCGGAGCTCACCTGAAAAAATCCTAAGTGTCAGAGTGGCTTTGTATGGGCAAAATTTTGAAAATTTTCCAAAGTGTGGCATTTCGACCTGGGACCGTCACCAAAACATTTTTCATCAAATTTCGCTGACCTCCCCCTCATTTAGTCGTGCGATAAGCTCGTTTGAAAGCTATGAGATACAAATCACTGAAAAGAATCGGCGTGTTTATTGTCTGTCTTCGTTTAGTTGTGAGACGCCATTTAAGATTTTAGGTCGGAGCTCACCTGAAAAAATCCTAAGTGTCAGAGTGGCTTTGTATGGGTAAAATTTTGAAAATTTTCCAAAGTGTGGAATTTCGACCTGGGACCGTCACCAAAACATTTTTTATCAAATTTCGCTGACCTCCCCCTCGGGAGAGCTGGCTTCGATCTTGGCTTCCAGTGGACGGATTTAGTCGTGCCATAGCTCGTTTGAAAGCTAAGAGTGAGACAAATTCACTGAAAGAATCGGCTTGTTCATATCTGTCTTCGTTCAAAAGTTAGAGCGGTTACAAGATTTTAGGTCGGAGCTCGCTCACCTGAAAAAATCCTAAGTGTCAGAGTGGCTTTGTATGGGTAAAATTTTGAAAATTTTCCAAAGTGTGGCATTTCGACCTGGGACCATCACCAAAACATTTTTCATCAAATTCCTTTGAACGAGGGGGGGGGGAGGGGGGGAGGTCAGCGAAATTTGGTGAAGAATGTTTTGGTGAAGGTCCCAGGTCGAAATTCGGAAGTTTTAAATTTTTCAAAATTTTCACCACACTGGAGCTCTCACACTTAGGAATTTTTTCACTTGTGGCATGTTACATGGACATGTGCTGACGGACCAACTTCCCGTGGTCATATGAGAATGGTTCAGGTGTCATATGATAGAGAATTATGAGACGAATCGTTTGCAACAAACCGCATGTCGCTACGATGAATACTTTCGGAGATAGAGCCATTTTAAGTTTTCTTCCGAGCATATATAAACCCCCGACAGCGTAAGTCTGATCACTTCATCGAAAGACGAGGTAAGCGACGGTCGTCGCTCTGAGCTCCCGATATCGGGTGTTTCAAAGGACTCTATCTTTTGAAGTAGGCAAGCTATCTTCTTACTTCAAAGTTTTTATGATAGAGTTTGATAGTGTCTTTACTACTGATAAAATTTTTTAAAAGTAGTATGAGTAGTAAAATGCGGAATTTTTTAAAAATTCTTAATTTTCAGTTTTTTCAAAGTTTTAACATATAGACTAAGGTTTTCAAGTATCCTGAGTTCAAATCTGCTATCAGATTTGAAATTTGACTAAGTCTAAGGCAGCTTTGAGGGGTTAGATCCCAGCTACTGATCACTACCTTTGACTCGGCGTTCCTGTTACCACTTCGGGGCAGTGACAATGATGTCTTCAGCTGTAAAGAGCGGGTATCGGGGAAGATCTCTCACTTCCCTAGTGATCAGTACAAGGCCTTCGGGCTGTCGACGGGATCGAGTGCCACTCACTACACTCTTTAGGAATATGACTGTACTACATGATTCCAAACTTATACAAATTTCATTATCTTACAGCTAACGATAAATCAGGCATGGCAAACGATAAAAACAGAAAATACCATATCAAAATGTGTGTGTGCGGTCGAATAAATCGCAGTGCGGACGCCAAGGCTCATGTCAAGAAGGCGGGCACCGGCCACATGATTATCTTGAATAGGGTTGCGTGTGTGAAGTGCAGAGTGCTGAAGGGCGATGAGGATCAGGCGCGGTTTTACAGAGTGCATGCTGACTGTAGTGGTGGTTTAGTGATTGATTTGAGATTTACGCAGTTGATTGTGGAAGAGAGGGAGCGAATGTTGGCGATCGAGCGAGAGGGTAAGGTTGAGAATGTCGTTGAGAATGTTGTTGAGAATGATGAGTTGGCGAGAGCGGTTGCGTCGTTGGAGGTTGAGATTGAGCGAAAGAGAGTGCTTGAGAGTGATGATGAGGATGATGTGGATTTAGATAGGGAGCGTGTGAGGATGCGTGTGAGGAAGTTGAGCTCTTCGTCGTCGGAGGTGTCAAACATTGTCATCACCGACCCCCCGAAGAGCTCATCTTCCCCAAAAGTGAAGAGTGGTGGGATTCGTGTGCAGTCGGCGAGGTGGTTGAAGGATGAAGAGAAGAGGCATGTTTCGCAGCAGATGGCGCATGATTTGTTGATTAATAAGTATGAGAGTTTGAAGAAAGTGAAGGATGAAGTTGTGAAGGAGTTGGATGAGTTGAAAAAGAAGGAACTGAAGTCGAAGGAGGTAGCGGATGAAAATATTAGAATGAGGCGTAGTGTGACTGATTTGAAGAAAAAGACGCGAGAGTTGGAAGAGAAGAATGATGAGTGTGAGAAGAGGGCGAGTGCTGCGGAGAGAAGAATGAGAGATGCAGAAGCGAAGTTTGAGGAGATGATGAAGGAGATGAGTGTGTTGAGAGCGAGGAATGTTGAGTTGGAGAGGACTGTGGCTCGGCGGGGTGATGAGAGGCAGGCGTATGAGAAGTTGGAGCGCATGAGGGATGAGTGGGAACGTGTGAATGAGGATCGTTTGTTTGAGTTTCACATCCCTATTCGGGATAATCATTTGGCCGGCGAAGTATTAGTAAATCAAAGCCTCGACGAGTCCATCCTATGCTATAACGGCTATCCGAGTAAGAAATGCCTACACGCCAGCCTGAGAATGCGCGGCCATCTACACAAATTTTCTATTCGGAAGCGCGCGAGACTGCCAAAGGATGACTAACTTGGTAAGTGAAAAGTAAATAAGATAGTATATCCTATTCTAATACATATCATTTTCATTGCAGATCTTTGCCCGCCTTCACCACCCCATCACGTCACTCCCGAGAACGAACCATCGGCTCTCTTAAGGGCCACCTAGGGGCAAGACATGATAGAACCTCCACGCGGTTTGCCCTGGGCAGTCTTCGGACTGGCGAATACTATCATTAAGTTGAATCTGCTATCAGTCAACTTGAACGTTGCGTCGCGTTAGAGGGGTATATAAACCACTGCCTCTCATTTCATTTCATTTCAATCATGCAGACGCCGAACAGTCAAGTCAGCTCTCCTCGCGGACCGCAGTTAAGGCCGCGAAATTTATTTGAGGAGTTTGTCAGGCTAGAGGAGCAAGACAGAGTTTTTAATAATCTTGCTCGGATTGGCAATCCGATGACAGCAACTGCTGTCAATCCAACGGAATGGCGCTACATTCCACTTTTTAGCCACGTGCCAATTAGCGTGGAAGTCGACAGTGCTACCAAAGAGAGAGTCAAAGACTCTCTCAGCAGAATTGGTAGGGTGTAAGATGACGTTACTCCCGAGAACGAACCATCGGCTCTCTTAAGGGCCACCATGGGGCAAGATATGATAGAACCTCCACGCGGTTTGCCCTGGGCAGTCTTCGGACTGGCGAATACTATCATTAAGTTGAATCTGCTATCAGTCAACTTGAACATTATGCAGTCGATTGCTATCCCTGAAGCATTCTGATTCGCTGTTGAGCAATTCATTGTTGAAAACCCTATATAAGTCAGAAGATTGTAGCACTTCTCATTCAATTTGAAGTCACGATGGAAGCGACATCTACTAGCACCATTCCCGTCTTCATCGATGAAGACAACGCCATTCCCGAGTTCGTCATCCTCGACGAGTGGGATGAGGAGGATGAGAAGAAGGGGAAGATTAAGAAGATTGTTTGGACGGATGAGGTATGGACTCCAAATACCACTCGCATCCGAAAGGTGCCAGATGCACCAGTACGACCTCGGCGGTATAGGGTCTATGACAACCTAACCGTCATACCCATTGACTATTCCAGCCAATAGTCAACTTAATTGACACCATTGACACCGAGAACGAACCATCGGCTCTCTTAAGGGCCACCATGGGGCAAGACATGATAGAACCTCCTCGCGGTTTGCCCTGGGCAGTCTTCGGACTGGCGAATACTATCATTAAGTTGAATCTGCTATCAGTCAACTTGAACGTTGCAAATGAAGTTCGGTGTAATACTTCCTTTCGACGGGCGTTCCTGTAAAGGGCGGCGGTGAAACCCGTAGCTATGTATACCGCAAGGGACATTCGGCAATGGTCAATCTTGTTTAACCTCTCTGCGTCATGTTTGCAAGTGATTGCCTCTGTCTCAACGTAGTATGCATTCGCGCCAGGGCGACATTTAGCCAACTGTCGAAGGTTGCCTAAAACTTTCCATTGCATACGTTATGAGAACCATGAGTTCTACCTGTCTCTATCAATGAGACGAATTGATGAATGGAATGAAATGGGAGGACACTCACGCGCCACACGCAACATAACACACTTCTCTCTTCCGTAGTCTAACAAGCTCTTTACACATGGATCGCAGTCGATTGCTATCCCTGTATCAGAAGTGTAAGCTATCTTAATTTTATTTGACACTATTTCATCTATCATCATCGTCCATATGAAATGTTTTAAGATTTACAAGTTAGACTAAGCGTGCTACTATTTCCAAATGAAAAAGTATACATGGTTAAATCATCCACTTAAGCCCATCCGTAGTCTAACAAGCTCTTTACACATGGATCGCAGTCGATTGCTATCCCTGTATCAGAAGTGTAAGCTATCTTAATTTTATTTGACACTATTTCATCTATCATCATCGTCCATATGAAATGTTTTAAGATTTACAAGTTAGACTAAGCGTGCTACTATTTCCAAATGAAAAAGTATACATGGTTAAATCATCCACTTAAGCCCATCCGTAGTCTAACAAGCTCTTTACACATGGATCGCAGTCGATTGCTATCCCTGTATCAGAAGTGTAAGCTATCTTAATTTATTTGACACTATTTCATCTACCATCATCGTCCATATGAAATGTTTTAAGATTTACAAGTTAGACTAAGCGTGCTACTATTTCCAAATGAAAATGTATACATTGTTAAATCATCCACTGAAGCCCCATTCAAGTAAGTCAGTATGAAAGCAAAGATAATACGAAATAAAAATTTATTATGGCATGTATTTCAAAAGGTCTTCATCGTCAATATCGTCCCAGAGTCTGGCTTCACATAGATAACAAAAACAGTTCAGTTGCTTTAATCGTTCTTCCACTGCGAGCCTCACTTTGTCAATATACTCCCACTCCTCCATAGTTCGTGGCTGGGAGTTAGGGGTGTACCACTCCCATAATTGGTGGAGGAACTTGGTGCTGGTGATCTCCATCACATCGTCAGTATCGTACTGGAGATACTTCCACCTCACGCCTGTTAAGTCGGGACACTCCTTCTCACATACACTCTCTTCGTTGTCCGCTGGTAATATCACCTTCTCTACCTTCGTTGGAGCGTTTGGTGTTGAGGATGGAGAAGAGAATTTTGTGTTTGGTGTTGTCGGAGGGCTTGTCATGTTGACTGTGAATAATAACTTTGAAATGTTTTCTAATTCTTAAGTATCAACAAGCAACCAATCAGAATGAACAGCCAATGAATGATGAATATGAAAGTATATATGCAAAGTGACATTCGTGTCATTTCACTCTGTCTTTGAGACGCATAAGTGAACTGTTGTCTAGCGAATTCTGTTATTATTTGAGGCGTACAAGTGAATTCCAAATTTGAGACGTATTATTTGAGTGAAGTCTCTATCTTGTTGAAGTATCAAGCTTAAACATAATTTCGTTGAAATGGTAAGTTGAAAATTTCTTCACTCATCTCCCTCAAACGTGTGGCTAATAGCATCTTCCTCAATTTCAGGCATCAACTTCATCACCAACACCCTCCCTTCTCGAGGAAAGTTTAGAGTTGTTGAGTCAAGGTAGGTTGTAACAATACACTGAGACTTGAACAGAGATGAAAGAATGATTTCTCTTTCAGGTGATGTGAGTTCCAGCTCAGGACTCTCGCGACAAGGCAACGAGTGGGAATGTGCCGACTGCGGACATATGTTTACAAGGAAGCACAGTCTCCTTCGACACATCAAACAACGTGTGTGTCAACGCAAAGCGGCGTCAATCTCCGGAGGTGAAGTTGATTCTGACGATGACATCTCCTTTCCTTGCGATTTGTGCCCTCTTTCTTTTGATAGTCACTTTCAGCGATCTTCGCACAGACTTCAACACACGCATGCAAATGATCACTACACCAACGGTACCTCTACCATCTCCCTCATTAATGTTTCACATAATAATTTAGTACGCGACTACTGCATGGAGTCCAATACTCAAATAGTAGATTTTCCTGAGTGGCTCCTTCAAAATTCAAACATTATCGAAGCGCTCTTCAACAATTTAGACAATTTTAGAATGAAGGCGCTCATCTACCTTAAACTAAAATATATTAAGATAGATTTTCAAACGGGTCAAGTGACGGAGAGAATACAGTTTCATGTTCCTTCTTCTTCCGCAACCGAAGTTGTAGACTGCGAGTCTTGGCTAAATTTTCACATTCAATGTTTAAAATCAAATGTAGATAAATTCAATCAACGCGACAGCGCTCTCATTTTTGATGGTGTGGACTCAGCCATATTCAAAATTTCACTATTAGAAAGTCATGCAGCTCGAGGTACATTTAAACTACCAAAAACGTTGTATAATAAGAAAGCTGTCATCAATGTCGATTGTAAATCACAGTGTTTCAAATATGCAGTCCTATCCATCCTTCACTATAATGATATCAACGCGCACCGAGATCGCACCTATAGCTATAGACAGTGGGAGGATGAACTAGACTTTGAAGGTTGTGATAGTAACAACATGAAAATCAAAGATGTAGAAACGTTCGAAAAACATAATAAGATTAAAATTGTCGTTCACGTGTGGGAGAAGGGGTTGAAGGGTGCCCGCTATAATTCACGTTCAACTTGTTATGAACGTGTAGTCAACCTCTTATTAGTAAAACGAGATGATAGCGAGGAATGGCACTACTGTGGTATTCCCAAAATCTCTCGCTTGTACACTCACTTGGGGCACTCTAAAAGAGGTGAACATTTTGTATGCGACCGCTGCATCCGCTCCTTTTGGAGTAAAGATAAATTTGAAACTCATTATGAATGGTGCAAGCGAGGTAAATTACAAATGGAACGCATGCCCAAAGATGAAATATTTTCACATAGGGATAATGGTGACGAATTAAGTCCCCTGCGTGTCATTTACGCAGACATAGAATGCTACATTGATGATATCATCCACAAGCCAGCAGTCATATCCTGCTATGAAGTATGGCATGACCACTTTAGGAATAGACAAAACAAAATGCATACTTGGCAAGGTGAAGATTGCATTTCAAAATTTCTAGAATTTCTCGATAAAGCTGCTAAATTTCAACAATCATATGATTCCCAATTGCAGCGTAAGTCACTACATATGTCAGATGAAGACAAACAAAAATTTGAAAGTTGCACATCCTGCCCTAAATGTCATAAAACGTTTGATGACGATAAAATTAAGAAAGTGCGCGATCATGATCACATCACTGGTAAATTTAGAAACGCACTCTGCTCCAAATGTAACTTTTCACTTAGGTTGAGACGTCGTGTACTACCCGTCATTTTTCATAACTTTAAGGGCTATGACAGTCATATGCTCATAAAAGGAGGGTTGAGCCAGATGAAATCGTGGCAGTTTAATGTAATAGCACAAACGAGAGAAAAATTCATGGCAATGACAGCAAAAGTACCAGTAGATAAAACTAAAGAAAATAAGACAGTCTTCTTCGAAATAAAATTTTTAGATTCATTCCAATTCATGTCAGCGTCACTAGCTTCTCTCGTTCGTAATCTCAAGTTTCTTCCCCATAGTCAAACTTTGAAGAAATACTATCCAAACTTAACGGATGAAATAATCACTCGCAAAGGAGTCTTTCCTTATGCGTATTTTAGCTCAATGTCTAAACTAAATGAAACAACCCTTCCTTCCATTGACAAATTCCAAAACGATTTGACGGGTGAAGATTGTCCAGTAGAAGATTATGAACATGCTCAAGAGGCATGGTTAAAATTTGAATGTAAAACGTTTGGCGATTATATGATCGCTTACTTAGAATTAGATGTCATTTTGCTGGCTGATGTCTTTCAGGAATTTCGACGAGTGGCATTAGAAGAAGACAAATTAGATCCTGTCCACTTTGTCAGTCTACCAGCCATGTCCTTTAAATCAGCCTTTAAAATGACTGGTGAGACCATTCATCTCTTACAAGACCCGGAGATGTATAATATATTTGAGCGCGGAATACGCGGTGGTCTCACATTTGTAAATAAACATCATATAAAATCTGAAACAGTAGGTGATGATCATATCCACCTAAAGTACTATGACCAAAATAATTTATATGGCAGTTCACTGTCTAAACCACTACCTCATTCCGAGTTTAGTTGGTTAAATCAAGATGAGCTTGAGTATTACTCCAACCCTTCAAACATACTGAAGATTCCAGATGAAGGTGATTGGGGATATTAATTTGAAGTGGATTTGATTTATCCAAATAGCATTAAAAATAAAACTGCTGATTTCCCACTCGCACCTGAATCTGGTGAAGTGACTGAAGATATGTTTTCACCATTCATGTCACAATTTCATAATAACTTAACAGAGTTTGGACAGCCAAGGTACAAACCATGCCGCAAACTTTTACTCACCCAATGTGATAAGAAAAATTATCTCGTACACTTCTGCATACTAAAATTTTATTTAGAAATGGGCATGCTTCTAAAGTCAGTTCACCGCATTATCAAATTTAGACAGAAAGCCTTCCTCAAACCCTACATAGATAGTAACAGTCAAAAACGTGCACTCGCCCAAAATAATTTTGAAAAGGATTTTTATAAATATAAGAATAACAGTCTTTTCGGAAAGACCATGGAGGATGTTAGAAAACGCATGAACTACAAACTAGTCGTTGATGAACAAAAATATCACAAATTGACCTCATCACCTCTTTTCATTGATAGAGACATCATCGATGAGGATCTTGTAGGTGTTAAAATGATAAAATCAGAAGTTGAGTTGTGCAAACCCATCTATATTGGGCAAGCCGTTTTAGATTATTCCAAGCTTGAAATGTATCAACTCTTCTACAAAATATTAAAACCATGCCCTCTCGTAAAAGAGGTTCGCTTGCTGGGTGGTGATACAGATAGTTTCTTTTTAGGAATTACCACTCAAAAAGATTTAAATTTTAATGAAGTAGGCAAGTCATTAGAAAAATATTTCGACACATCTAACTACAATCCCACTCATCCACTCTATTCCATACAGAATAAAGCCAAACTTGGTTGTTTTAAGGATGAAACAGCAGGAAAGGAAATAGATGAAATGATTCTCGTCCGTCCTAAAATGTATTCCATGAAATTAAAAGAATGTGCAGATAGTATTAAGCGTGCTAAAGGTATATCAAAATCCATTGTTCACAAAATGAAACATCGCTCCTATAAGAAGGCCTATAAAAATAAAACTATAACGTTTGTCAATATGACAATCTTAAAATCTCAAGTTCATACTGTGAAAACGTACACGTTCAAGAAACGAGCACTTTCAGCATGGGAAGATAAGAGGTGTTGGATAGGACATAACACATCTCTTCCACATGGACATCCTGACACAAACATACCTCCACCCAAAAGAATAAAACTCACGCTACCACATTCAGGAGATGTATTGACATAATCAACTTTAACTCAGTATTTTGATGTTGCTTTTTGTAGATATACATGGTTGTTTTATGTATCGCATGAGATCGTTTCTTCCTTGTGAATATATGCCTACAGTCAGCCCATTCCCCCTATATCTGTGAAAAGACTTTTTCATATACATATTTTTATTTCAATAAACATATCACAATGACTTCACTTTGTTTTCCGAAACACTAAAGTTACGAGGGATTTAGTATCTTTCACATGGATGCACTCTTGTAAACCATTGGTAATTTTGATAGCAATAGAGGGTATAGTTTGTTTGACGACGGGATGATAGAAAATAGATTCAAACATCTTCTCGACTATTCCATATGAAGCGTCTTTATGATGAATGAAATCACGTAAAATGTATTCTTTTTTCTCACCAACAGAAATAGGTAAAATCAAATCACTTTGAATGTAAAGGTGCTGTTCATGTTTATCAAGTGTCATTGGTGTTTCTATACCAATCGTATGCGCAGCAGCAAACACTGTTTGTAGCATTGAAAAACCAAAGAGTTTTTTCAAATTTTTACTCAATTGACATTGAATGTCATCACCCAGTTTCAGAACAACGCGTTGATTTTCAATTGAAAACGAAATGTGGTGTGTCTTTACATCATATTTACTTTTCATCACATGCTTCAACTTCTGTTGTATATAAGGATTTACTACATGAATGAAGCTTTCAACTGTATGATATAGACGCGGCATTATATTGATAGCAACTTTAGATTCTTCATAAGACTGGTAAATTTTCTTGATGCGATCGCCATAGATGTCCACCCACCATTCATCATTAACTGAATCAGTTTAGTGTGATATTCATGAGAAGCATACACCACACCACTTCCAATAATAGGTGTATAATGTCTTACAAAATGACGCAAGGTTGGAGAGAAATAAACTGTAAGTTTGTCATTATATTTCTGAATAACCAACTTATTTTTGTCCGCCATAATTTTCTCTCTATACTTCTTACCCACAGTCTCATTCCATCGTTTTACTAACTCAATAAGTGATAAAGGTTGAACACCACGCTTTTTCAAAATGATGCGTTCTTCGCATTCTACAACATCTTCATCAAATATTTTAAATCTATAATGAAATTTGTTGATTCGATTTGAATAAACTTTTTTAACATTTGCAGTAGCAATTGACGTTAGATGTAGTCCATGACCAAAACCAAGATGTGGATAGAATTCATTATCCAACCTCAGCGTAAGACCTTTAGTAAAAGAATGAAAGCGGAGGAACTGTCTCCCACTCCAATGATAGATAGTAAACTCATAAGCTTTCTGATTTTTATTCTTCATGATGGAAGTATTACCACTGTTGAATGCCTTAATAATTTTCTCATTCCTAAATGGTTCATAAGAATCTGATTTTATCTGAATCCATTCATAGTTCCACTTTCCATCTGATGTTAAATTGTATGGGAACTGAAATGCATTATTCATCGTTATTCCATCATGGGTGCGAGGAGTCAATATCATTTCTTCCAAATCATTCACATTCTGAATATTGCTATCATAGCAAATACTAGAAACGCCAACCTCCCATTCACCTTCTAAATGCAGTGGGCGATTTAATTCTACTCGATAGTCTGATGGTTTATTTTTGGGAAATTTATTCATAGAAGCATTACTGGGTAAGTAGATTAGAAACGAGTCCTTATTTTCACTTTCCATATTATTCACATTGGAAAAATGTATTAGCATACGTTTGCATTAACTCTTCATTCGGAAATGGAGTGTGATACTTGTCACAGCATCTTTATGAAAAGGAATCAACGCACCAGCATCGTCATAAATGGCAATATCAATTTGTGGGATGTAGTTTGATTTCAGCTTTGTATAATGCACTTTCTTGAAAGTATGCTCAGATAAAATACTGCAGCTTTTTGGCTGGTATGGTATCATTGCTAGCAATGGAGCTTCAACATCTCCCACACGTACATCTTCACCAATATTGGAATATATCTGAAAATAGTTAATACGACGCGATAGCGACATGTCTGCGCTAGCTTTGGTTACAGTACCACTTTTAAAGATATTTTGATCAAAACCCAAAATGTCCATTAGAGTTTTATCCATAATTAGTTCAATACCTTTTCCACTTATAGTGAGAGACAAAGTACCTTCTTTTTCAGAAAATGAAATATGTTGCTCATTAATCACTTCATTTAAATAATCTACAACCAATTTAACCGAAGTAATAATGAGAGGCATCAACACTCTTGTTTCATGTAAGATACCACCTAAAGGCTCTACACACTTTCTGTATAACGATACGCTCCATTCTGTATCAAATTGATTTGACCTTTCACATGGTAAATGTTGCATATCAGATTTTCCATGAACAGCTGCAGAACGATGTCGTAAGAACTGATGAAAATCTTTTGAACAAACTAATACTAGATCATCATCATTTAATTTGCTTATTGCAATATGATTAGATGATTTAATATAAGTCAATGTTGCCACTTGTTTGCCATCAACTCGAAGGAGATAATTAAATTTCTTCAATAATGTTTCAGGAGTCATGTTTGTCTTTCTTGGCTTAATCACAATCTTCTTCACCAACGTCTTCTCATTTCTTGGAATAAGATCTACATAATAAGCTTCCTCTCGATATATTAACTGTTTATGACCACTTATGTGGTAATTAACGTTAAAATTATCATAGCTTGTTAAGGCGCTAGCGAGGTAACCTAAATCATTTCTTAAACTTGGACTTAAACCAACAATCCAATCTTTCTCAACTACATGATGTACATAAGTATAATCATCATTGTGCGGAGTAAATTGGACAATATGTTTACACGCTTTATTCAAGAAATCATATATAAACTTTTTACATGATAAGAGATCTTTCTTTGGCCACTGTGGAATGTATACTCGGCACCCCTTTTCACATTGGTAAGCAGCTGTACGCCTCTTATTAATAGTCATCACCTCATGATCAAAAGTATAGACACAGTTGCTATAAACAAGTTGAGTGACACCCACTTCCCAATTTCCATTTAGCTGTTGTGCATGATCAATGGGAGTAGAAAAGAGTGCGGCTCGATTACTAGTAAATCTCTTTGTAGCCGCATTGCTAAGCAAAATATGATAAAACGACATTTTTATATTGCTGATCTGCAACTTTGCATAACATCATGAAGACTTTGATTTTGGACTCTCTACAATATATCAGAGTTGATCGTGATGGAAACGTACATTTCAAAAATTCTCATGGTCATACATCAAGAGGAATTACATTAACATGGCGACAATTTGTCAACCTCAATGATATCATGAGGGATTTGGAATATTTTGAAACATTAAGATTCATCTCCTTGGGTGATCAAGTTTGGCTTCAACATTACAGAAATGAAATTCAAATCTACCATTCTCATTCCGCAAACTGTTTCTCATTTCGCAAATACAATTGGGAGAAGTATAGAAGATATATACATCGCTCCATCATGACATTTATTCGTCGTGAGTTCATCGCCCCACTATGCAAATCTTAATCAGACATGACTACCACACATCATGAGTTGGAAATTAGATTCCCTACAACGTATTGAAACGGATCATGATCGAAACGTCTATTTCAAAGATTCAACTGGAAATGTGAGAAGAGAGTTTGCTTTATCTTATCGTCATTTTCAATCGCTACATCATATCATGAAGGACTTGAAATTCTTCTATATGAAAAGACATTCACGTATTGGAAATCGCATCTGGCTGCGCGTCAACAATCGGCGAATTCAACTCTATCATTCCCAACTTCATACTAATTTCACATTTCATCAAAGTAGTTGGGAAAAGTATAAAAGGAAGGTACATCGCTCAATTTACTCATTCTTTCATCATGAAGCGCCATCGCTACACCATCGTCAACATTCTCCGTCGCTTCAGACTCTACACCAAAATCGATCTCACAACATTACACCAACAGCTTCCAAACAGCAAGTATTACCCGGGCCGTCCTCAAATGTTAGTGGTGAAGATGAACAATTCATGGAATCTTCAACTCTTCCCAAATGGGACTGTACAGATTCTCGGCGCCCTTTCTCATTCATCGGCGCAGTCAATGCGCTTAGAGCTACAAAGACTACTACGTCGGATATGGAAGAGGGAGAGGTGTGTGATGTCGAATCTGACTGTGGACAATATGGTGATCTCTACTCAATTGAGTGACAGTCTATCATTTTTGAAGATTCGTACCAGCAGTTACAATTTGCGTTATGAACCCGAACTTTTTCCTGCAGCTCTCATTAGTTGTTGGTTACCTGTGCATGTGGCAATCTTTCATAATAGTAAAGTGATCATTACTGGACTAAAATCTCATGTACAAGCAAATGTGATCCTAGACTATCTCATTGAGTATGTACGTACCCAGCGGATTGTAAAATAAAAAACAATTTTTCCAACATGATGTTTTTATTTCAAATCATGATAGAACTTACAAATCATTTTTTCATTAGAGGATGGATTACATGAAAAGTTTTGAATAATAGATGCAAATCGAGATACATGTAAACGTTTTAAGATGAAGTACAGTACAAAAGCACCACACGTGATGAAAGTGGATGTTGTAGTATGCGTTCATTTCGCTGATATTGACGCGTATGTTTTCTCAACCACTGCTGTGTTGGTATATTTGGAGGTTGAGCAAGAGAGTCAAATAGTTCACCACGTCGGTCTTCTCCAATAAAGATCGCTTTCCAATGCTCACCGCCTAAATTCTGCGAATGAGTGTTTAGCACAATAAAGATGGGATAGTGATTTACTGCAGGTGGTAAGATATCGAGTGAATAGACATTATCGAAAGCTTTCAACGTCGCTTCGTCTGCATTACGCTGCACTTTAGTCTTAATATCGTCAGCAGTCAACCAACTCATTAACGATTATACTGAAGAATCACGTCACGATACTTTGTAATTTCAATGTTTGAATCGAAGACTGCATAAATTAATACATTGATCGTCTCAGGTAGTGTTCTTTTGAACGTCAAATCCAAACGAATATTATGAGGCACGTTCGCTTGACGATAGGGTGCACTAATATCGCTGTCAGCAGTCAAATCAAATGCATAAATAGTATATCCACTCTTAA
>CAJQUW010008741.1:0-185000 GCA_907163375.1 Prostheceraeus crozeri
TATTGCAAAAAGATTAAATACTAACAAACCAATTCCAGTTAATTTTCTAAAGCGAACTGCTAGTTCAGTAACTTTTTCCGAACAAAGATTTAACTGGCATTTTTACTAGAACTGCGAATACACCAAGATATTTATTGCTAACTTTTCAAAGAAATAATTCTCCAAGTTTTGATAAGAACAATAATCTTTTTCATATTAATACAATTCGAAGTTTACAAGTTTCATTAAATCAAACCCGATATCAAATTGATCCATTAAGATTCGATGATACCAATAATCAATTTATGGAAGGATATGATTCTTATCGAAATCTTTGTATAGAATTTGGAGTTGAACCACAATTAACTCCTGGAGATTGGAGACATTTATATCCAATTTTCTGTTTCGATTTAAGTGCACAATCAGAAGATATTATTAAAAATGGTTGTGATGTAACAATTAATATTGAAAAGAAAGATTCCACAACTTCATTGATGGCTTATGGTTTATTGCTAGAAGATGTAAAATATTCTATTGAAATTCTTAATGGAAAGATGGTAAGGATCGGTTAGTAACCTTAGGACCTTTGGTCCGATAGGCTAAAGCCAGAGGAGCTTCGCTCTGATAAGTTAATTAAAATTTTTTCATAACTAGAATAGATTAAAAATTCTTAACTTAAAATTTTTCATAACTAGAATAGATTAAAATTTTTTAGTAACTTGAAATTTTTTAATAACTAGAATAGATTAAAATTTTTTGGTAACTTAAAATTTTTTGGTAACTTGAAATTTTTTCATAACTAGAATAGATTTAAATTTTTGATAACTTAAAATTTTTTTATTAAAAATGTCGCAAGCGAAAAGTAATATTAATAATAAAACTGTTGAATTAAAATTACGTAATATTGTTGACAAAAATACCCCTAAAACTATTACGATTAATAAAAAAAAGTATTACATAAGTAAAACCAATGATAGAGAATATTCAATTACAAGAAGAAAAGAATGGCGGGATTCTCCCATTAATTCCACTAATAATAGGTGGCATAGCTGCAGCAGGAAGTGTTGCAGGTGGGACAGCTGGTATTGTCCAAGCAGTAAATAAAAATAAATCAGAGAAGGCAGCATTAGAAGAACAAAAACGTCATAATAGAGAGTTAGAGAAAGTTGCTAGGGGAGAAGGAATAGTAGATAATTTTATTAGTAAATTAAAATTAGTTGATGAAGGAAAACGAGTTCTTAAAAATATTCTCCACAATGTTGATGATTTAATTGAAATTAAAGAAACTAAAGATGGTTCTGGAATATATCTAAGTCCTAGTATGATAAGGTAATAAACTCAGGACCTTTGGTCCATAAGGTAAAACATTTATTTTATCTTTTAAAATGAATTCTAAAAATTCCGAAAATTTAACTAAATTAAAAATTTCTAATTTAGATTTATTGAATTATCTATTAAACAAAAATAAAAACTTAAATTGTAAAATTTATGAAGGTAACGACGACAAACAAAGTTTGGCTACTACCTACGGTGGTGATATACAAAAAACATTAGAAAACTTTCCTGGATTTATTTGGAGTAAATATTCGAAAGAAAAACATCTTCCTGGTCATTCATATACCGGTCCAGGAACTCGATTAGATATAAGACTAGATGAGAATAATAATCCGAAACCAGGTGAAGAACCAATAAATAGAGTAGATGCCGCCGCTTACAGGCATGATTTAGCTTATCGAAATCATGATCTAAGTTCTCGACATGCAGCTGATAAGAAGATGATTCAAGAATTAGATAGTATTCAGAATCCTACATTTAGAGAAAAAATTGAAAGAATGTTTGTTAAGAAAGCTTTACAAGCTAAAATATTATTCAGCCAGGGTTTAAATGAAACTAATAACTCTGAGAGCAACGCTCGAACTAATAACTCTGAGAGCAACGCTCGAACTAATAACTCTGAGAGCAACGCTTGAACCTACGCGTCCGAAATTCATAAAGAATATAGAAAGCCTAAATATTTATTGAAAGTAAAAGTATTTAATAAAGATGATATTTGGAGTGCTGATCTTATTCATATGCCGAATGAAAAAGATTATAAATACGCATTGACCGTTATAGATTTATATACACGATATGCTTGGGTAAAGCCTTTAAAAAACAAAAGTGGTCTATCAGTTAAATATGCGTTTGAAGAAATCTTTAAAGAAAGTAATAGAAAGCCAAGGAAATTGTTTGTTGATAAAGGATCGGAATTTTATAACCGAAACGTTCAGCCACTATTTGAAATTGTTTATTCAACTGAAAATGCAGGAAAAGCTATAGTGATAGAAAGATTCAATCGGACGTTAAAAAATAAAATTTTCAAGAAATTTACTCAGCAAGGAAATCAGAAATGGTTGAAGATATTACCAGGAGTTGTAGAAGAGTACAATAATAAAGTTCATTCTGGTATTGAAGAAACTCCAAAGAATGCTTCTGACGACCCTGATTTGATACGAAAAAAAATATTCGAGAATAATTATTCGAATGAGAGTAATCCGAATTTGCAGAAACTTAAGCCGAAATTTAAAATTGGAGATAGAGTTAGAATATTTAAATATAAGAACAAATTTGAAAAAGGCTTTGTTGGCTATTGGACTAAAGAAATATTCGAAGTTTCTAAAATAAATCAAAGTCATCCGATTACTTATGAAATTAAAGATTTAGATGATGAGAATATCAGAGGCCGATTTTATCAAAATGAATTACAACGAACTGATTTTTAATTATCATTATTATTGGAACTAACGTTTCGGGAATGAAATTCCCTTGTTAGGCGTACCCATAGAACCTACAGTTCGTTCAATTCTAACACAATATCAAGAAATGGTACTCCTTTTTGTAATTTAAATAAAACATAAAGACATAATTGACCACAGAAAGTAGTTCCCGGTTTTTGAATTTGAAATGTATTATAAGTTCCATTTTCAAGTAATTTTTTAACTTCGTTTGTAGGTGGAAGACCGTATGAATCGAACCAATAGTTCTCAGCCTCCGGGCGATCAAAATAATAGTTCTGCTGATGATTTTTAACGCCTGCTGACCAATGTACGCCTTTTTGGTCTGAAGTGTGAAGATTGGTTACGAAATTTACAGTTATTGATGGAACTTTGTTCCGGGAACTGAAGGTTCCTGTTGGCTTATTTTTTAGAAATTGTAATTCGTCTCTCATTAGAACATGAAAATTCTTTATTCCTAATTCATTTGCGATTTTCTTTAGGTCGAAATTTGTCGTAGTTTGCGTTCCATATAATTTTAAAAACTCATTTATGTTGTTCATTTTATAATAAAAAAATTTCTTAAGGGACCCCTAGAAGACAGAAGGGAGGGGGTAGTAGAACTACGTTCATATGATATTGAAGGATATATTCTTGCTGTTTCTTCCACTTTTGTTTCTTCCACTTTTAAAGAAATATTTTTAGACACATGATATATTTTAAAAACCTGAAAAACGTCTAAACTCATGAATTTGAAATTCTCAACTTTTATGATTTTTGGTGTCCTGCAACGGTCATGATTTTCAAGGTAAAAATTGTAATTCACAAATTTGAGATTCTTAACTTTTCTGATTTTTCGGTGTCCTGGAACGGTCATGATTTTAAGGGTGAAAATCGAACCGAAGGTTCTAGGGCTTCGCCCGATTGCAATTCTCAAATTTGAGATTTTGAAAAATTTGAAAAACTGGGTATTTTTAAAAACGCCCAAATCGGAGCGAAGCTCCTCTGGCTTTAGCCGATTTATGAATTTAGGTCTTCATAACCTGAAAAAGGGTTCAAATTCATGAATTTATGTTGTTTTTAAAAATACCATTTTTTGAAAAAATGGTACTTTTTGAATGGACTAAATTCATGAATTCAGGTCTTAAAAACCTGAAAAAGGGACTAAATTCATGAATTTATGTCGTTTTTAAAGATACCAATTTTTTTTATTTTTATGGGTGTCCTGGAACGGTCTTTTGCCCATTACTCTTGTCACCTCCAATATGCTGACAATTTGAGTTTTCATTTTTGTTTAATAGATAATTCAATAAATCTAAATTAGAAATTTTTAATTTAATTAAATTTTCGGAATTTGTAGAATTCATTTTAAAAGATAAAAAAATTTAAAGGATAAAAAAAATTTAAAAGATAAAATAAATGTTTTACCTAATCGGACCAAAGGTCCTGAGGCTTTAGCCGATGGAACTTTGTTCAGAGGCTTTAGCCGATCGGACCAAAGGTCCTGAGGTTATTACCGAATCATACTAGGACTTAGATATATTCCAGAACCATCTTTAGTTTCTTTAATTTCAATTAAATCATCAACATTGTGGAGAATATTTTTAAGAACTCGTTTTCCTTCATCAACTAATTTTAATTTACTAATAAAATTATCTACTACTCCTTCACCCCTAGCAACTTTCTCTAACTCTCTATTATGACGTTTTTGTTCTTCTAATGCTGCCTTCTCTGATTTATTTTTATTTACTGCTTGGACAATACCAGCTGTCCCACCTGCAACACTTCCTGCAGCTGCTATGCCACCTATTATTAGGGGAATTAATGGGAGAATCCCGCCATTCTTTTCTTCTTGTAATTGAATATTCTCTATCATTGGTTTACTTATGTAATACTTTTTTTTGTTAATCGTAATAGTTTTAGGGGTATTTTTGTCAACAATATTACGTAATTTTAATTCAACAGTTTTATTATTATTACTTTTCGGTTGCGACATTTTTAATAAAAAAATTTTAAGTTATCAAAAATTTAAATCTATTCTAGTTATGAAAAAATTTTAAGTTAAGAATTTTTTTAATCTATTCTAGTTATGAAAAAATTTTTAAGTTAAGAATTTTTAAGTTAACGAAAATTTTAATCTATTCTAGTTATGAAAAAAATTAATTAATCGACGAAGTCTTGGGCTTTAGCCTATCGGACCAAAGGTCCTAAGGTTACTAAGCTATCCTAGTCATCTTTCCATTAAGAATTTCAATAGAATATTTTACATCTTCTAGCAATAAACCATAAGCCATCAATGAAGTTGTGGAATCTTTCTTTTCAATATTAATTGTTACATCACAACCATTTTTAATAATATCTTCTGATTGTGCACTTAAATCGAAACAGAAAATTGGATATAAATGTCTCCAATCTCCAGGAGTTAATTGTGGTTCAACTCCAAATTCTATACAAAGATTTCGATAAGAATCATATCCTTCCATAAATTGATTATTGGTATCATCGAATCTTAATGGATCAATTTGATATCGGGTTTGATTTAATGAAACTTGTAAACTTCGAATTGTATTAATATGGAAGAGATTATTGTTCTTATCAAAACTTGGAGAATTATTTCTTTGAAAAGTTAGCAATAAATATCTTGGAGTATTCGCAGTTCTAGTAAAATGCCAGTTAAATCTTTGTTCGGAAAAAGTTACTGAACTAGCAGTACGCTTTAGAAAATTTACTGGAATTGGTTTGTTAGTATTTAATCTTTTTGCAATAGCTGTTTCAATCTCTAAACTAGGAGTAGTATGCTTAATCCACCATTCAAGTCTATCAATTTTTAAATATGCTTTTTTTCCAGTCTCACCAAAAAAGATTAATTCATTATTTGCTGTACGATGAATTATTAATTTAAATTTTAATTGGTATGATATTTTGTCATAATCTAAATGTCCGAATAATGGAGACAATGACCAATTAACTGTCTGTTTACTTTTCTTGTTAAATTCACGTCTTTCTTTATATGCATCATTATTTGTTTTATTTAAATGTTTTGCAATATTTTCTACATCTTTCGCAATTCCTGCTGCATCTGTTCCAGCGTGAGTTAAATCATCAACTATTATACCATCATTAGTATCAGGAAACCAACCTTCGATTTCATGCTTTTTATTATTTTCACCAATTGTTATAAATCTAAGCATTGTATTAATTACACCTGGAGAATCACTTATTGTTTCTATGTTTTGAGTTGCAACATCTAAACGCATTTGTGTAAATAATCTTGGAAAAAAATTATTCTCTAGTGCAATATTATCGGTTTCTGGTAATGGTGTTGTAAAATTAGCATCACTATATAAAGAATATTCACAATGTAAAAACGAATCAGGTAAATATATATAACTCTGCTGATTATCAACTTCAAAAATTAAATCACCTCCAGTATTTACTCTACTGGAAGATCCGGGATTCATAGCAATTCTTATATAGTCATTCTTTTTTTGATTATTACTGACGAACGGAGGATCGTCTAATCTAAATTTATTTTCGATAAGCGAAGACATTTTTATAAAAAATAATTTGACTTTTTGTTTTTCTCACAGAAAGAAAAAATTTTTACTAAAAAAATTACTAAAAAATTTTACTAAAATATAATTTAAGAATTTTGCTAGACCATTACCTCTTATCTCTTCAATTGTTTTTTCATTATGTTTACTATCAGACGGAGCTCCGCTCCTCAAGGTTTCCCCAACAGCAATGTTAGCAATTTTTTTCTTTGTTTCATCTGAAAGTTTTTTTAATTTTTTTAGTTCTTCGGAATCATTCCTAAGTTTACGAATAGCTTCTAGTTGTTTTAATTCGTTTTGAGACTTGACAGCATTTGATATTGCACTAGCTGTACTACCTATAGCAGCTGCTCCTTTTGCAGCAGATGTAATCAAATCTTTATTATTTTTAATTAAGTTAACGATACTACCAATACCAGAGAAGATCCCAGCTCCTTCCGTGTGAACGGTACCTGCGGTGCCTAGGAACTTTTGTGTTCCGACTGTTTCTCTATTATCATAATGATAAACAGGATTCATACGTGGTTCATGAGCAATTTTTTGATTTGAAGCAAAATGTTTAAGATTGTGTTTATAAATTATAGGCATTTTTTAGGATTAAATTTGACTTTTGAGAAAAAATATTTACGATTGGTTAGTAACCTGAGGACCTTTGGTCCGATCGGCTAGTAACCTGAGGAGCTTCGCTCCGATTAAGATTTACGTTTGTGAATGGACAACAACTTCGAGATAACTTTATTAATTGACTGTTGCACTTTATCTATTGCGTCAAGCAGCGTGTGATGTACTTTAATTTCTTTTCTATTAACTTGCATTTTCTGCTGATTAATCTTCATTGCCGTTTTAAGAGCATTTAACTTAATTTTAAGAACATCTAATTGTCTTTTAACAGAATCTAACTGTTCTTTATTTTCTTTAGAGTTTTCTTGTAAATTTTTCTTTAATTCATTTTCTAAATTGATTTTAAGAGTTTTCATTTTATCAACTCTTTGATTAAGTGAGTTTACTTCATTTATTATTCTATTCATCTTTTTCATTTGTTGAGTAATTTTAGAACTCAATTCATCAACACTTTTTTGGAATGTAGTTTGTAACTGCTTTAAATTTTTTTTAATTCTTTCAGGTAGTTTTTCTATTTCATCTTCTAATTGTTCTTTTAACATTTTTATCTGATGTTTATTTTTAATGACTGCAGATTTTAAATTTAAAGAAAGTAATATTAAAATTTTTGATTGTTCTGAAATCTTTTTAAAAAGTTTTGCTATATCTGCTTCTAGCTCTCTGTCCTTTTTATCAAGTTTTAATAATTTTTCGTTTAATGATTTGTCATTAAGTTTAAGCAACTTTAATTCATTCATCAGTGGAACCAAAACATCGTTTATATATTTTTCTTTTAATTCATTGATTTGCGTATCAACATATTGTTTATTTGTTAACTCTGTATTTTGTTGTGGAAGAATAGAAAGATGCAATGGACCAGATAAAACGTCTCCAGTTTTCATGATATAATTTTCTATCTCTATTTCTAATTCACGATTATTCGGGATATATGCACCTCCACCAACATTTGGTAACATCATTTTTTAACAATAAAAAAATAAATATTTTTCTAATAAAAATAAAAAAATGGAAACCCGAAATTTAAAAAAATTATATTCGTCCGCATCATCCTGTTCTTCTTATTCGACGAGATCAACGGGATTTGAAAATAAATGTTTTGATAATAATAATAATAATAATAATCCATGTATAGATGTTAATCTTTTGTTTGAATTACAAGCCGAAATATTTAGAGAACAGACTAAAGGTTTACCTTCTATAGAAACTAACTATTGTTTATTTCCAGGTGATCCATTTATTAAATTTATGGAGATTGTAAGTAAATATAATGATGTAGCTTATGTTGAATTAAATAAAGAAAATATGGTTATAATAGGTCATAATAATGTTTTCGGTTTTATTAGAGCAGTTTTGCCGATTAGTAATACTGATTGGATAGAAAATAAAATTATTAATTATATCAATTTTAAAGAATTAGTTAAAAAATTAAAATCTTTTTCCAAAGAAAAAATAAGATTATTTGTTGATGAACAAAATCAATATAACATTCACATAGAGAGTAAAAAACATAATGAAGAATTATTATGTCAAGTTTATTATAGAGACACAATTTATAAACAAGAAACATTAGAAATGCCCCAAAGATATGATGATGATGCGTATATAGGATTATATTCCAACTTAAATATTAATTTATTAAAATCTTATATAAATGGTTTAGCTCAACAAGAGAAAATTTATATGTGGACTACACCTTATACTATTAACAATGACCATAATCATGTTCATAATGAACGAACTGAAGGTTCTAGGGCTTTGCCCGATCTTAAAGAATCTTATGATAATAATGATAATAATATAGATGATAATAATGTAGATGATAATGATATAGATGATGATTCAGAAACATCTGAAAATGGTGTAAATGGTAAAAAAGATTATAAAAATATTAGTAATTAAAAAAATTTATCTAAATTTCAATTTCTTACAATTGAAAATAATAATGATGGTATAGTTGAAGATACTGTTAGACAACTATGTGTCGGGTCTACAAAATTTAAATTAGGATTTACATCTAATCAATTTAAAATTTTATCATCTTTAATAAAAACTAAAAGTGATTCAGATTATAGTGGTGTTATTAAATTTTCCAAAAGAGAACAAAGACCAATATTTTTCTCTATTATATTATTATCAGATAAGAAATGTAATTTAGAATTAGATATTCCTATCAGGGAATGGTATCCAATCCCAAAAAGTGTAATTTATGATGATGATGAAGAATCAATTTATGATGATGAAGAATCAATTTATGATGATGAAGAATCAATAGTTAGTGAAAATAAATTTAAATTATCTTTTGATAAAACATTATATGATGAAACTTAATATGATAAAACTTAATATGATAAAACTTAATGTGATTAAACTTAATATGATAAAGAAAAAAAATAACTAAAGAACGTGTAATATATAATAATATAAAATAACACTCAAGTCCTTGATATTAAAATGTTTATATCTAAAATTAAAACACAAATTTTTTCTTTAAAAATTAAAAAAATGGAAAATACCAAGTTTTATTGTAACTTATGTAAAAAAAAGTTGCAAACAAAAAGAAGTTATCAATCTCATTTAAATAGTAAATTGCATTTACAAAATGTAGAACGAGTTGATGAAGGAAATATATTAAAATTAAATAGTTATAAAAGCTATCTAGAAACATTGTCTACTGATATAAAAGTTAAAAAAATGTTTGATGATTATTCACATTCGGAATATAAAAAAGTTTTTAATAGTGAAGATGAGACCCTACCAGATGGAAGATATTTATTTAGCGATACTGATGAATTTAACGAAATAGATGAATTTGATGAAGCTGAACGAACCGATGAAGCGGTAACAGATATAAAATATTTATTTAATGAATCTGTTCGAACCGAAGGTTCCAGGGCTTCGCCCGTTGAATATAATGAAACCGATGAAACTTTTTATAATGTATTAACAAACTTTTATAATATATTTAAGAAATCTTTCAAATGTTATATGAATGTAGAAGTACTTTATACAAAAAATGGACCTGATGGAATTCCTGAAGAAATAATACAAGGACATTTTACAAATTCACAAGAAATTCATAATGTAAATGATATACAACCCATATTTGAATCGATGATACTTAAATTAGAAAATTGTATAATTGAAGCCCAGTTACGTGAATCTGGTTGGAGATTTGTTAAAATACTATCTAAGAAATAGTAATTGATAAATATAAAAATAATACTGGTGGTAGTTATGTTCCTTTGCCTTTCAGTTCACCACAAATAATCAACATAAAAAATGAAGATGATTATTGTTTTCTGTGGAGTATTATAGCACATTTACATCCTGCAAAATATCACAAAGAAAGACTAAGTCATTACAATAAAGAAGAATACATAAATGAATTTGATCTTTCTGATGGCTTAGATGAATTTCCATATGACTATAATAGGTTAAAATGTTTCATAAAAAGAATAAAAATTTAATAGAAGTAAATGTTTTTGAATTAAATGTGAATTATGTTTCTATTGGTAAAATTACTCCACTTTACTCAGATTCAAAAAAATTTTATTTGAATAATAAAAATTTATGTCAATCAGAAATAGTATATAATGATAGGGGAAATTACATGCATCATAATATTTTTTACCAAGGAAATATAATATGTACTGAAAAATTTGAAATTATAAAAACACTATCACCAATAATGATTACTCATAATAATTATAAAGGACGTAATTATAATTATGATTATGATACCGATTATTTATCTTTATCTTTAGAATATCAACAAAAATTACAAAATTTAAATGAAATTTTACAAAAATGTAAAACAGATTATCAACAACAAACAAAAATATTAGTACAAGAATATGGCCATAAATATCAAAATAAGATAGAAACGATTCAAAAATTAAATGAAGACAATAAAGAATTAAATAATGAAGAAAATGAAACCAATCAAAAAATAAATGAATCTTTAAAAAAATGTCTACAACAATATAAAGAACAATATGATAAAGAATATAGTTATCAGTTACAAATATTAAATCAAAATTTTCATCGAAATACATTTAATCTTACAAAAGAAATTGATGAAACACATGAAATATATAAAGATAAATTTGAAAAACTAGAACAGACAAAACAGCCAGCACAAGCGAATATATTATATTATCAGGGTCATTTTATATTGTGTAAAGATGTTTCTATATTCACAAAAACTTCAGATAATGCCAATTTTCCTTGTCTCCAATGTATGACAAGTTTTAGAACTAAAGAAGAAATGAATAGACATTTGGAGAATTGCCAACAAAATGAAGCAGTTAGTGAAGCAGTTAGAAACACATTTCCTAAAGATGATTATTTAGAATATAATAAATGGTATTTTAAAAATAAAGTACCCTTTACTATTTATTGTGATTTCGAAGCATATAATGTTAATATGACACAAAATCAAACGGAAAGTTCCAGGGCTTCACCCGATTCTGAAAATGATAATTCTGGAAAAAGTGCGCCTGAACAAAGCAAAGAAAAATATTTATTTGAACAAAAACCATTATGTTGGGGAATGTACATTCATTCAAATTATCCTGAATTATTTAAATCAGAATATTTTCAATACTATGGTGAAGATAGTTCAGAAATGTTTACAAAGAAAGTAGAAGAATTACAAAATTATTTTTCACAATTGCTTGAAACAAATATTCCAATGATGCCATTAACAGAAAAAGAAAAATTAAATTTTATTAATGAAACAAAATGTTATTACTGTGGAAAAGAATTTACAAAAAATAATAAAAATGGCAAAGGTAGATATCTTGATAAGGTAAAAGATCATGATCATCTAAATTGATTATATAGAGGAGCAGCACATAATTCTTGTAATCTTAATGCTAATAAATTTAAATATAACTTTGTTCCTCTATATTTCTATAATGGTTCTAAATATGATTTCCATCTAGTAATGAAAGATTTATTTTCATCTGAAAAATTACAACAACAACAAATAAATGTACTATGTAAAACAGAAGAAGAATATTTTTCAATGCAATTAGGTTGTATTAGAATTTTAGATGCATTTAGATTTTTTACTCCTTATTCATTAGATGTTATGGGAAAAACTTTGAAATCTGAACAATGTAAAATATTAAATAAATATAATTTAAAACCTTTAAAAGGAATATTTCCGTATGAGTACATAACTGGAGATTTTAATTCTGTGAATAAAATTATGGAAGAAGAACAACTTCCTCCAATAAATAAATTTAAATCAACATTAAAACAATCAAAATTATCTGACGAAGACTATGCAGAAGCTGAAAAGAATTGGAGAGAGTTAAATTGTAAAACAATGTATGATTATACAATGAAATATCTTCAGATAGATGTATTAATACTAGCTGAGCTTTTCGAAAACTTTCGTGACATGTGTTTAGAATATTACGGAATAGATCCATGTTATTGTTATTCTACACCAGGTTTAACATGGCTAGCAGGATTAAAACATACTGGTGTTCAAGCCGATGGCTCTAGGACAAAGTCCGTTAAACTTAAACATTATAAAGAAAATACATATGATAAATTATTATTTTTTGAATCTGGAATTAGAGGTGGAGTTTCATCAGTTTTAGGTAATCGTTATGTACAGTGTTACAATAAAAAAGTAAATCCTGATGATTATGGAATAATGAAACCTTTATCTCCAGAAGAAAGTGATCAGTTTATAAAATTGTTTAATCGAAATATAGAAGGACTTATATCAAATGAAGATAGTCAAGCAGCAGTTGATGAAATCATGAGAGAAAACTATTTGTTATATTATGATTTTAATAGCTTATATTCTTCTTGCATGATACAAGAATTACCAACAGGTGAAATGTCATGGTGTAATATTCTTGATTATCAAAAAACATATGATGGAAATTATAATCATGGTTATATATATGAAGTTGATTTAGTATACCCTGATGAAATAAAAGATAAAACAAAATATTTTCCTTTCTGTCCCGAAAACAAAATTCCTAATATAGAAGATTTTTCAGATTATCAAAAATCTTTAATTCCTAAAAAATACAGACCAACAAAAAAACTTATGTTAACACAAAGCAATAAAGGAAAGTATGTTGTTGAAGGAAGAATGCTAGATTGGTATTTAGATCATGGAATGATTCTCACCAAAATACATCGAAAACTATTTTATCAAAAATCTAGGTGGTTAAAAAATTATATAAGGTTCAATATTGAAAAACGCAAAATAGCTAAAAGAAATAAAGATGATTTTGGAAACGTGTTCTTCAAATTAATGAATAATGCATTTTATGGTAAGACTTTAGAAAATGTGCGTAATAGACAAAATATTGAAATAGTTTATGATAGAGATAGATTTCAAAATTTAACAAGGAAACCTACATATAAAAGAACTACTAGATTTAGTGATGAACTATGTGCTGTACATTTACGTCGAATTAGCGTAAAACATGATAAGTTTAATTTCATTGGTTTCACTATATTAGAATTAGCTAAACTATTTATGTATAGATTTATATATGATTATTTAGCACCTGCTTATGGCAAAAACTATAAATTACACTTTACAGATACCGATTCTGTTTTCTTAGAATTAACAATACCGTATAATTCTACACTTGATGAAGAAATTAATAAAATAAAAGATATCATTCATCCTTCTGATTTATGTAAAGTAAAAGATGAATTAGAAGGAAATGAAGATTTCATAACAGAAGCTATATTTTTAAAATCTAAATGTTACTGTTATGATACAACTAATAATATTAAAACACATAAAACATTAAAAGGAATTTCAAAGGCATCAGTGGCTAATCAAATAACATTTCAAGATTATAAGAATGCATTATTTAATAATGAAATAAAAACAGCATGTAATTATAGACTTAATTCAAAAAAACATAAAATGTATTTAAAAGAAGAACATAAATTAGCATTAGATCCATTTGATGATAAAAGAAAAATTTTACCTGATGGAATAACTACTTTACCTTTTTAATTTTCTAATTTCTAAGATAGACAAATTTGATATATACATAAAATAAAAAATAATAAAATATTATAGCACTATATTTGTATATTTTTTATCACTCGGTAAACAAATGTTCTATAACTCTATCATGAATTTTTTATCAATATTAATTGTAATGAATCCATAATCTTTTGACCAAGCATTGTTACACGATTGTTTAAATTCATCCTTATTTCTTACACATAAATCTCTTAACAAATCACTTAAGTTTCTTGCATTTATTTCAAATAGTATATATATATTTGCATTCTTTCTAATAACACTTCCGTCTAATGAATACATACTTTGTGTTAAATAAAAAACACTACAGTTATTATGTCTACCTCTTGTGAAATAATTTCTCTGAACTGACTGATTTCTATCATTAACACAATCATCAAAAATTACACAATGTTTCATTGTTTTATCTAGTTTACTAGGATCTTGCATATTACCACTATCATCTATTAGTTGTATCTTTATATGCTTATTTTTATTGGTTTCGACTAACTGATTATTTTTTGTTGCTTCTTCACACCACGAACTTATTTCTTCTTCATCTTCAGATTTTTCATATTCTTTGAATAATGAAGCAATTGCTGTTTTTTTAAGATTATTTTCAAATCCATATTTTAAAAATTGATAGACGGGTTGTTCTGCCGTTGTTGTATAAATTATAAGATTGTTATAATCCAAAAAATTTAGAGTCGTTAAAATTTTAAATAATAGATACGGTTTTCCACAACCTGATCTTCCGCAAATAACTGACAAAACTTTATTAGATAAATTTGGATGATGATTAAATTTAAGTTTCTTTTTAGTTAATGGAGGTAGTTCACTCATTTTTTAATAAAAAAAATTATTTTTATTTTTTTTTATTTTTAAAGAAGAAGAAAATTAAACTTCTCTAGCTTCGCGTGGGAGTTTATACCTCCCGAACCAAAAGATCTATCATAATCTCTTCACCTCCAAAATTTATTTCTTGTCCTTTTTCATCAGTGATTCTAATGTTAATGTTGTTAATAGTTTTTCTTGTAATAGGGAAATATATTAATGTTTGGGGAAATACATTTAATCTATAACCAATGGGTACAGTAAAAGCTGGAAAACTGAATATTAAATTTGACAATTTACCATTTATATATCCTCCTTCAATAATGTCATAATGTACAACAATTGAATTTATTTCAGTTATTTTTGGAATCTTCTCACCTAAATGATAACCTTGACTATAGGTTTGTTTATTAAATCCTAATAGCTTTGACAATGATCTATCATGATTAAAATCAACTTGATGATTTTCGTCTAAAGTAAGAGAAAATTTATTAACTGCCGGTTCAACTGCAAAATGTAATTGTTTCTTATCTTTAAATGGTATACCTAAATGTCTCTTAATTTCATTTGATATTGATTCAACTTCGTAAGAACCAGGAAGAAAAGTTAGTACTTTCCACGTTTTGCCTTTATCAGTAGAATATCTAAATTGATCATTCACATCTTTGATAACGTTTTGAATAGTGTTAAATGTGGAGAAACTAGTCAATGCAATTTGATAATTTTTATTTTGTTCCAAATGTAGAATGGGTTCTAAATTACAAGTGTGTGATGAAGTAGTTGTTATAATTTTTAACGTCGTACTAAATTTTGATGAACCCAAAATCTCTGTCAAATTTTCTAAATGATTATTAATTTTGTCTAAATCTGCTGAACACATTTTTTAGTTAAAAAATTAAATAAATATTTTAGATAAAAATCGTAGATAAAAAATCATAGATAAAAATCATAGATAAAAATCATAGATAAAAATCATAGATAAAAATCATAGATAAAAATCATAGATAAAAATCATAGATAAAAATCATGAATAAAAATCATAGATAAAAATTAGAAAAAAAATATTTCAGCTACGGGCGAAGCCCTAGAACATTCGGTTCGTTATACTTTTATAATCCTCTTCATTTAGAATCTTCTTTTCTAACAGTCTTTTCAATATAGCATGAATTTCATTGAAACTAGAATTATGTCCTTCTTTTATTGCAGATATTAAAATCTATTATTATTTAATCTATTTAGTAATTCTTGTGGATCATCTGGTAAGAATACAGTTGTTTCAGTTTTGAAACCTTTCCCTACTTTAGCTCCCGTTGATAATAAATTTTCTAATTGTTTATAACGTCTAAGAGATTTTACTGTACCAACTCTATCTAACATAGCTTTATATTTTATGAGATCTTCTACAGCATAATTATTTAAATCTGCTCCTCTTAAAAGATTAACAAAATTTCTATCTAAATTAAAAGGAGATTTATCTGGTGAAAAAATTAAACCTCGAAAAGGTTGTGGAAATATTTCTTTTTGTCCGAGATAAAATCTAGGTATTGTTTTTCCATCTATAAATGAGATAGAATGTTCAAATTGCATAGATTTTGGTAATTTCTTATTAATGTTTGATTCTAGTAATCCAGAGTCATCTAATATAGTTTTGTGCTCTGGATCTGTTATATCAATTTGTTTATCATTATTTGTACTTTCTTTTTCAAGAGTTTTAAATGGTTTCATAGTTTTTTCAAAATCAGTTTTTACTTGTTCGGTTTGCTGCATTTTTTCAAACATATCAGATTGAATACCAGCTTTTATCATTCTATGTTGAAGATGATTTTCTTTCATAATATTTCTTTGTTTTATTAACTCTTCTAATTGTTTTATTCTTTTAAAATTATCAGCTCTAATTTTATCCATTTTTAAAATATAATATTTGAATTTTGTGGTAACATTGGAATACAGCAAAAACATTTTACTGAACAAATTATTTTTTTATTGCTTTGTTGTTTGACATCTTTTCGTTTAAAGTTTTGTCGTTTTAAGTTTTGTTTAATAAAGTTTTGTTTAATAAAGTTTTGCTTAAATTTTCGCTTAAAGTTTTTAGCTCTTCTAAAAAAAATTTGTCATTTTCTTCATTAGAAATTTTACCATCACTAGAAATTTTGCCATCCTTTTTATTTTTATCATCAACTTTTTCTGTCTGTGATTGAAATGATATTTGATTTACTTCATTAGCTATTTGATCAAATTTTTCAATCTCATCTAACGTAATAACATTATCATCATATACTCTTTGAAAGTAGTAATGTAGTTTATCATAGACTTCTTTAATATGTAAATGCTTAGTTTTTAATGATTTTCGTTTCTTAGTTATTAAAGATTTATCTAACATTGTAACAAGTGAAGTTGCAAAAACACCCGTACCTGTTAAAGCTGTAGCAACTACTGGAATTACTAAAACACCTGAAGATATAACAATTGTTAAAGCACCTAAACTTATTGTTAAAAATATTCCAATTCCTTGTGTTACATTCTTAACTTTAGTCCATCTCTTTCTTAATTTTTTATAATGCTCTAATCTTAATAATAATTGAGATTCCTTATCTTTCATATAGCGTACTCTATCTTTGTGTTTTTCAATGTTCATTTTTTCAATGTCCATTAAAGTAGAACTACGTTCATATGATAACGAAGGATATATTCTTGCGGTTTCTTCCATTTTTGTTTCTTCCATTTTTTAAAGAAATATTTTGAATAAATATTTTGAAAACAATCTTCTGAAATGCTATTTAAATCGAAATACGTAGTTGTTTGTTTGTCGTATATTTCTAAGAACTCAGTCATGTTATTAACCTGAGGTAATATATCACCTATATTACTCAGTATAACTGTCGGATTTTCATCATTCATTTTAAATGAAATAAATTCCAATAACTGTAATAATGTCTACTTCTTGTACAGGAAAATGAAAACAACGGCAGTGTATTTTGCATCAAATATAATAATACAACAATCAATCTTATCATACAATTGTACAATGTCAGTCTTCTACCATGAGACTGGAGAACAAAAGAAAATAGAATTACATTTCAAAATAATCCAAAATGCAATACTACTAAGTTCCATGAATCATTCTTAAATATCAAAGATTATGTTACATACTGAAATATAGATCTATACAATGTCAGTCTTCTACCATGAGACTGGAGAACAAAAGAAAATAGAATTACATTTCAAAATAATCCAAAATGTGTTACTACTTATAAAGAAGTCTTCATAAATACCAAAGATTATGTTACATACTGAAATATAGATCTATACAATGTCAGTCTTCTACCATGAGACTGGAGAACAAAAGAAAATAGAATTACATTTCAAAATAATCCAAAATGTGTTACTACTTATAAAGAAGTCTTCATAAATACCAAAGATTATGTTACATACTGAAATATAGATCTATACAATGTCAGTCTTCTACCATGAGACTGGAGAACAAAAGAAAATAGAATTACATTTCAAAATAATCCAAAATGTGTTACTACTTATAAAGAAGTCTTCATAAATACCAAAGATTATGTTACATACTGAAATATAGATCTATACAATGTCAGTCTTCTACCATGAGACTGGAGAACAAAAGAAAATAGAATTACATTTCAAAATAATCCAAAATGTGTTACTACTTATAAAGAAGTCTTCATAAATATGTATACATCAAATATGTATGTACATTACACATATCTTAAAAAGTGAAACAACACAGTTAATGTTCATTCATCTTGGGAACCAAACCTCATTTCTTCTATAGTTGTCGGTTGATTCAATTTTTCTATATAAATTTTGATTTCTTTAAAATGTTTTCTAACAAAACTAATGGGCATTGATGAATTTAAAAATAATACGTGTGGTAGAATTAGATCTGATAAGTTCATCAAGAAATAACAATAACTTACGTTATAGGAAATTCTAAATAGTTCCAAGTTTACCACAAATCTGTTTTTTTTTATTGTCACTCAATTCCAGAATTCTTTTAAATCCATAACCTTGATAAGCAGCACTTCTCAGCAACGACCCATGGTGCACTTTATCACTTGCAATCAGTTTTGAAATCATAGTAGCACTATCTTCGATGGTAATGAAATGTTCTTTTGTAACATTGAACTGAGGAATTGTAGTAGTGTTAAGATGCTGTTCTATTTTTACTGTAATATCCTCCACTTGTTTTTGAGAGTCCAATTTGTTCTTCTTTCTCGATTGAATTTCTAACTTCCACTCTTCAAAGTATTTATTCGCAGTTTCCTTGTGCTCTTCTTTAATTAAGTTTAGTAAAATCGGCATGTAAAACGAAAAAGCTTCTGCGGCAGTACGTTTTGGCATTTTGCAATAAGGAAAGAAAACAGTCACTAGTTATGATTAATGGAATTGTAAATGAAGTCTTACTTCCTACATGCTGCAATTATATTCCACGTCTTACAAATGAATAAGTGGGTGTAGCAGCTGTTTGTTCTTTCATACATTGTTTCCTTTCAAATGTTTGAGTTGGAGGTCACAGCTCTTTACACTGAAATGCCTTTTATTCATAAATGCGAGAAGCAGATGTTCTCTACAATTGAGTGATCATCTGAGTGCAAAGCAGTAACAATAACAGGCATTGTGAGAGATTGTGTTACATTCTTAAAGAAATATTATTAGTCACATGATATATTTTAAAAACCTGAAAGATGGATAAAATTCATGAATTTGAAATTCTCAACTTTTATGATTTTCGGTGTCCTTGAACGGTCATGATTTTGGGGGTGAAAATTGTAATTCTCAAATTTTGAGATTCTTAACTTTTATGATTTTTTCGGTGTCCTTGAACGGTCATGATTTTGGGGGTGAAAATTGCAATTCTCAAATTTGAGATTTTGAAAAATTTGAAAATTGGGTATTTTTAAAAACGCACAAATTTATGAATTTAGGTCTTCATTACCTGAAAAAGGGTTCAAATTCATGAATTTATGTCGTTTTTAAAAATGTCATTTTTTGAAAAAATGGTACTTTTTGAATGGACTAAATTCATGAATTTAGGTCTTAAAAACCTGAAAAAGGGTTCAAAATCATGAATTTATGTCGTTTTTAAAGATACTATTTTTTGAATTTTATGGTGTCCTGGAACGGTCTTTTGCCCATTACTGAGGACGTGCAAGCATACCCTCTAACCACAAGGCCACCGGACCATCTGTTGAGAGCGTGAATTAGCCTGGAAGGGCACTGCTTTAACGCAGGCACGTGCAGGGCGGACTGCTTTCTGCAATCACTTAATGCCGCATCCGAGATTGAGGCGCTTCACGCAGGCGCTACTCATTACATGTTTAAAAATTTACATGTTTTACATGTTGATTTGATAAATTTATCAATTGCCAGGTTACTTGTCTAAAGATTTTGGAAAACTTGAAAGATGTGGGGGGAAGAATAGAAGTACCTAAAGTTTTATCAGATGTCGCATTGTTACAGCCTCTGAAAACGCTATCTTAGCGTTGTCATTGCCATATTAATCAAACACGGTTTGGACATTGCGTCGAAAGAAAACATTTCATAGAAGACACATAAAATGTTTTCCTGTGAAACAAGTAAAAAAAGTATTTGGTCTCACAGTGCGACATCTGTGATTCATACAACTCATACATTCGTCAAAGAACCTGACGCTATCTGATGATCTGATATCTATGATTTTATCTTTCTTTAACAATTGAAAAAGGAGATACGCATCAATTGCACTTACACGAGAACGCAATGCAAGTAATTTATAACTTCATGTCGATGTAACCGAAACTGCCACAGTCAGTGCATATGCATGGTCAGAGTGTAGCAGTTATAAGTATCTTAATTAAACGGAGATTAAGCTGATTACGAAGGAAATTTCACGAACAAGTCTTCATACAAAAGTTGAGGTCCTATTCTGCTTTCTCAAATTTCAAGTTAGAATTCAACTTTTCATATTTATTTGTGGATTGATGCAATTTTATAGTTACATAACTTTTTGCCTCACCAAATTACGCTTCATTCCTTATCTGAATAGCGTTGTGGACTTATTTACATTCTTTAATTTAATTATGATCATCATTGTCCTTGAGTGTGGTGTTTGCTCTGTCAGTGCCGGCAGCTTAAGTGACATGATCATTCTGAAGAAGATAATCCTATTAAAAAGGTTGAGCATTGACACTAGACACTTCCATCCAAACCAGTTCAATGAACATTGCCTCTACAAGGTTGTCGTAGAATACTGTCTTTCCTTCTGCACAGCTATCATGATCAGTCGATTCCGTGGTTAAAAACTTGCATATCTCACATTTGGCACTTGGTCTCAACTCGAGTTCATTCAATAAAATCGAAACTGCATGCACGTTGGGGATTTAATTAATACTGAGTTACTACTTCAGCTAATATACTTCTATACTATGATTGTAACTACCATAGAGGTCGGATATCAAAGCTATCTAAGCCAAGATAGCAAAGATGGCTAGCAATCCGACCTCTATGGTTACCTCAGACCACAATTTATTATTTTTCACTTACCATAGCACGCTGACAGTCAGTCATTTATCGGTGATCAAGCAATGAGGATGAATGGGGTCAATTTTGCTAAAGCATTTATCATTCAATCAGAAAATGGCTAAATGTGATTAAAAATCATTTGCTCATGTGAATTTTACTGCTATTTTTGCTTCATTGTGAATAGATTGTCCATTGAGATCGGTTTCATTTGCTGCATTGAAAACAAAGCTACTCTACCTAATATCCTTGTACTTTCTCTATGACTACAAATTGCACAAACGCAGATGAGAAGATGATGTCTTCTTTCTACATTTAACTGTCAATAGTGGAAAGATATTTACGAATGGATAGAATTAGGAATTCGCATTATTAGTGAGAATAGTCGGCGCCATACAGTGAACCTATTTGTCCTTTGTTTAAATCGGAGCAGCTAATTTTCTCATGGACGAAAGAATGCATTGGTATTCATTGCACGTGTCTGTCTGTCTGGGGTCTGTGGCTGTGGTGGGCTGGGGTGGCGTGCCTGTCTGGTGTTGAGTGGGGGGGCTGTTCTGGGTCTGCTGGGTTCCTGGTGTCGTCTGTTTGGGGGAGCGTACCGGAGGGAACCTGGGTGCGATTCTGACTGGGGGGAAAGTATATCGTGCAGACACTGGATACTGGGATCTGGTCGGCTGGTGGAATTCTAGACGGGGATACGAGCAAAGGTTCCTGGATGAGGGAGACTACTGGGGGCTGAGGGCAGCTGTCTGTATCTGGTAGATAGCCCTCGTTCTGGTGACGTCTCGATCCTGATGCGCATGGAGTCTGGGTAAAGCTCGAGGAGTTACTGGGGAGCTGTCTGAGTGCGGGAATCCTGGAGAGTTTGAGATGCGGTCTGGAACCCATGTTTACAGCATTGTCTCTGTCTGCCGGTTTTCGGACGCGGGACAGAGCGTGAACAAAACTGATGCTGTCAGTTAATAAGTAGGATCTGGTTCGCTGAGAGGGCGCCCTGTGAATCCAGAGGACTTGTTTCCGGCGTGTTCTGAGTCATGAGCCAGTATCTGTACATCTGGCTTTCGCTGCCTATGACAGGTCGTTCAGGTCTGGAGGGGAGAACCCGGAGCCTGGGCTGCTGGTGAATCAGTGAAAATGTCGGAGTGGGGGGATGGAAGAAGCCTGATCCTGCATTCCTGAGTTCTGCTGGCTAGAGTGTCCAGGGATGATGCTGAATCTGGGTCTGGAGTCTGAATGTCTGGGGGGAAACTGAGGTAGGTGAGGGACTGATTAGCAAGCTGTGAGCAACTGTACTGAGATCTGGATCGTCTATACGAGAAAGGCGATCAAGTCTGGCCTTTGGATTCTGCCGACTGAGGGGGGGCTGCGGGCTCTGCTGTGGCGAGGGTCTGGACTGGCAGGCTGCTGATCATGTGCTGTCTAGCGTCCTGGGGTCTGGGGCCCGGGGTCTGCACATGTGACGTATGGCTTGAAGTAGGGTCTGTCTGTCTGGGAAGGCGTAGTCTGGAACTAGAGCCAGTTCTAGGCGGCTATTCTTCACGCAATTCTGTTCAGCGGATTGCTGTAGTGTGGGGGGTGCGTGCCGCTGGCACATGCCACTGGTCGGCTGGTCTGTGGTTCTGATTGACTGAGGGCGGTGCTGCTGTAACTGTCCTGAAGAAGAGCATTTACCAGTGGATCTAGAGACATTGCTCAGCTGGTAAGAGATCTGAAATGGTGGAATCTAGCTAGAGGTTGTGGTGGGAGCTTGCCACCATGGGGGAGTTCTGGAGGGCTTGGTACTGGGGGGCTGTGAGGTGCAACGTCGGTGGAGGTGAGGCCTGCATCTGAGGCTGCGGGTCAGTAGGGTCAGACTGTCTGTCTGGTCTGAAATCTGTAACTCTGGGGAGGTCTGGTGTCTGAGAACTGGGAGATCTGGAAGGTTGCTAAAGTCTGCATCGTTGGAGTAACTGTCTGCAAGAGGACACCGTTTTGAGTACAGTCTGATAACTGATACTGGAGTGCTTGCCTGTAAGGGGGGGATCTGGGTCTGCTTGTGAAGTCTGGTCTGGGTTCTAGCTGGCTGGGGGGAGGTATGGTCTTGGGAAACTGTCGGGATGATGGGGATACTGTCTGGAGAGTACTGTACAGAGACGAGGATGATGTGCTGTACTCTGAGGAAGGTGTAGCGGTAGGGACTGTGGAGGTGGGACTGCACCGTCTGCCTCGATGTCTGCGGAAGGGATAACTCGATGTGGGGCGTGGCATTGTCTACGCGGGATTGGCGGGGGCGGAGCAGACTCATGGGGGGGTCTTGGACTGGAGTTCTGACTGGGGTCTGTGGGTCTGGTTATCTGATCTGGCACAAAAGAAAACATGAGGCGGACTCTGCAGGAGCTCCCCCGTCCTCGGTCCCGCCCGCTCCCCTATCCCCCCCGCCCCCCAAACCGTAGAAAATATCAATGACGGTTAAAATAAAATTATTGCCCGAGTTATGTTTTGAAATGGAGGCGACATCACGCAAATCTGCTTGCCACTGTTCATCGATGTCATGAACAATATAATGGCGGGTGCGGTACTTCTTTTTCGCTTGTTTGTGGAGTGTATAGGTAGCCTGACCCTTTAACCATCGTTTCACTTGTGATTGTGGAAGACCACTCGCTTTTGATAATTTCTTGATAGATGCAAATCCTGCCGGATGTTTTACATCATAATAGATTGACTTCAAACGTTCAGTCGATGACGACTGACTCTTTTTCCTCCTTCTCATCTTTTTGTTTTCTTGCCTTTCTACATTTACAACAACTGCAGCATTTAGCTTTAGCGGTTTTGCGATCGTGTTCACATTGCTTAGGGGTTTCATTATGAGAGCTGGCGCAGCAAGTGCAAGTGACAACGACATTCACCTCTGGCGGCTCATTACATGGCAAGCAACACATCTGCTTCATATTAATAATCTGAGAACATGTATTTCCTGGGAGGAGCTGTTTTACGTTTTCCTTTTACCAGTTTTAGTGGCGATGTAGATCTACGTCGAGTTCTTCCTCTTGTTTGCTTAGTGAGTGTGGGAGGGGATGTAGCAGGTGACGCCTTAAACCAATTTGTTGGCATTTTCATCGTCTGAGGCATTGGAGTAGTAGCCACTGTTGAATCAAGTTCTTTCAATGTCTCATTATTTAAAGCAAATTTTGGCACATTATGCTTTTTCAATAGTTTAAGAAAGTATGACCAACCAGGTGGAACATAGCCCTGACGGCGCTTTCTACGTGTCGCATACTGAATCAAGTCTTCATAACGTGAAGCATCAATCACTTTATTTTCATCTGTAATGATTTCTCCTCTATCATTACATTGAGATGGGGCTCAATACTGTTGAAAAGAGATATGGCATGTGCGCGAGATGCTAAAGGTGTAGCAGTCGATACAGAGTCACGCATCTTATTCTTCAAGTTTTTCAATTGCTCAACAGTTTCCGATTGTAATAATACAGCACGATGTGGATCTTTGATGTGAACATTTTGCTGATAATCTATTTCTTTCCTATACATTTGATTTGCAAGAGGTTGCTTTACTTGCTGCATGGCAGTCAATTGTACATATTCATCCTGAGGAATAACAATCATGCGAGAATAAGAACTCATAGTTTGTAGATAATCATGGGAGTTTTCAAAATATCACTTCGAAATCTAAATTCTTCCGGACACTCTTGCGTAAAGTCAATGAATAAGTAACCGTATGGTTTTTCAGTAGCTGCTTGAAAAATTTCAATTAAGGCTTTTGATCCTCTGGGTGCAACTTGTCGCGCTAAAATTTCAAATTGACTTTTATCTCGCGGATTCTTGAAAATAGCATAATAGTGTGTATTCAGGTTTCGTGTACGAGCTTCTTTTCCATCAGGAAACAAATTTTGTGTAATATAGATGATAAAACACCTTTTATGGTGTGCTGCGCGAGTGAACATATCTGTAACATCTTTTGAATTCTTACTTTCTTTTAATAAATCATCCAATACAACAACATCATTAGACTGAAGTTTATCCACTGGAATAATTCCTTCATGTCGAATAAAGTTGCGACTTTGCAATTCCTGAAACAGCGACGGTTGATAAATACCATAACACCAAATCACTCGATTGATAGGTTCCTTAAACAACTCCCTTCTTTTATCCAATAAATTCAGCGTGAAAACAGTTTTACCTGCATGAGATGGACCTGATACAGTCAGAACTTTATCACATTGAAGTCTGAAATCCATTTTATCACTTTGAGATTCAACATTTGCATAATTAACGCTTAGAGCCAAAGATATTACCCAATAGGTTGCCCACGACAGGAGCTATCATTGGAAGTATTGCTGAAAGGAAACCGCCCTTTTGTGTTAGAGTTTTCCTCTTTCTTTGAAGGGTGACTTTAGGATTGGAGATGAAACGCAATTTCGTAGCATATCGCTTAAGTAACTTTCGTTGTTTTGGCGCTAATTTCTTCGTCCTCAACTTCCTCACATGAGAAATAATTTCACAAATGAATTTATCGTTAGCATGTCGTATAGCATTGTATCGCTGATTTGCTTTCATTCGTCGGAGAGCTTGAATGGCTGAAGAAAACTTTTGACTTTTACGTTTCGTCATTTTACGTTTCGCCATTTTCCGTGTTAGTCTTTGCTAAAACCTATCTTTACCACATTTGCATAGGTACTAACTATTGCGACATAAGTGACACTCGAAATGAGCAATATCACAGTGGTTACATTGGCAAAGTTGAATGCAATTACGTATGAAACAGCGTTGACAAAAAGCATGCTTACATCTCTTGAAGATGCGCTTTTCATTTCCATCCTTTCGCTTACATACATCGCAACACATAGTTTCACCGTTACTGATGTCTATAGCAATTCTTTTTGAAGATATGAATTTGCTAGCCTTTTCTAAATAATAGACGCATGTACAGAAGGAATATACTTCGAGAGTGAGCAGACATAGCTCGAAAACCAGTTGTGCTACAATCAAGTACCACTGCATTTTCAATTTTTCTTTATGGAAAGTTGAATGTGAATATCTGAAATCGCTTCAATCACTAGACTGCTACCATGATGGTTAAATGCGTTAAGACGTTCAGCAATTTTTATCATATGTCTTTTAAAAAATTCTTCGGGGTGATCTACCACTTCCATTGAATAAGAAGCAAAATGGAAAGAGCGACTTTCCACCTCTTCCTTTCCAAAATGACTAAACTTAATTTTCGCAACTAATCGCGCCATGATAATGCTATCAGAGAATGTATTCATTAACTCTAGAAATAGAGTGCTAGCATCATCAACCACTGCTTCGATGTCGGTCTCATCTTTATGAAATTTTATCACATAATCTTGAACAGCTCCTTTTAAACTTTGCCTATGAAAACGTAATGTTCCGCAGTCGTTTGAGAAAGACATGATCGCCCTTTATCTATCCCATCCATTGCATGAAAACAACAACTCTTCTCATAGTAACATTTATTGAATAACGGTAACAAGCATGCATTATAAATCAATGGTTTGAAAGAGATAAAATAGATACAGCTGATAACTATCATACAGCGAGCAATGATAACCATACAGGACTTTGGCAGTGTTGAGGTAAGGAGGAAAGAAGCATTGGTTATGAACGTAGCTACAACGAACAGACAAAATAGGAACACACAAATCCTTAAAACGTTTCGTGACTTCATGATAATGTTGATTCACTCTACTATCCCAAGGCGGGAGCAAAATATCATCAATGATTAGATTGGGAAATACTTTCCTCTCCTTACCAGGATTATTACAAAAGATGCGTATAACATTGAAAGCAGCTAACCATCGTTTAAAGTCAATAAGAAGAGCACTTTCACAAGAAAAGCCATAGTCTTGCAAATATTTCAGATTAAGTCCATGAATGTGTTTTCTCGCCCATTGATCAACATTGGGATCGCAGTTGGCATGTTGATGATAGACACTAACAATCTGATATGTCCAATAGTTCATAGCAATAGCACTGAGCTCCTGTACAGGTTCACCCTCACAATCCATAAAAATGATGATAGAAGCCTAAAACGGAAATTTACACATCTAAGGAAGCGTTCTATAACATATTACAAAATGAAGAATTACAACGATGCTTTTCACGACAAAATACACAAATGATATGATGGCAACGAAGAAGTAAAATGTATCTAATAAGACCACGTCTACGACACTCAAAGCACATAAGCGAATTGTCATAGGGTAGAGTTAGGAAAGGACTAGTAATTCTCCTTCTTTGATTTGCGTTTTGAGGCAGCATTCTTCTCCGACTTGCGCTTCGTACCACTGCTGTTAAGGATTTGATCAATTATGTCGTCCACGTTGGGTGGTTTCGGAATATATAGGATGGATTCCATATGCATGGAGAGAGAGGCTATTTTATTATCCTTGTGTCGACCATAATATAGCCCATTCACTTTGAAAAGGATATCCCAAGTACCTTCTCCGAGATCATCACATCTGATGGGTATTGAATGATCTCCCTCCTTCTTATAGTAAGTACACCAATGTGATACCGGTAGGCAAATGTGATTACCATCCCAAATCTTTCTATAGGGAGTATCCTTGTCATCTCTCGCCTTCCACTCTTGAGCAAGAGGAGTAGGAATGTCCATATTTAATGTCACGTACTCCTCAATAATATCAAGTTGGTGGCGAATGTACGGACTCACGGGGATCAGTATGTAGTCCCCATACTGATTGTGCATTATCTTGACATCCGTGGAAGGGAGCATTCCCGTTTGGAGTACTACGCTATGATCGCCATAACGCAAGGCTTGTTTAAATTTACGCTGTAGCGGTGTAGGATTATGTACCTTGGTTGTTTCTTCCACTGGCCTCAGTTGTAGATGATCTGACCGTAGCGAACCTTGTAACGTTTGACCGCCATTTTGTCCTACTAGTGCAGCAGATGGAGTAGATGCCTGAAAATGAAAAAAGATTGTATTAAGTTTACGTTCAAGGGAGGAGAGGGAGGGAAGTAGCGACTTACCATTTTAGTTGGATAATAGAACAGGGAACTAGGGAGAGAGAAAATGTGCGTCCGTCACTCGTGTGATTCAACGATGGAATGATTCTCACTGTGGAAGGCTCGCTATTTATAAAGAAATGCTTGATTCTCATTGGATGATGATCCTCATTGGACAATAACATCAAGCTGATTCCAAATCTGGCCTCCGTTTTCCAATCCGATGCTTCGTTTTGAAGCTACAGCCCAAAACGTCCCAAATTCTAACTCTGTCGTTTTTCGCCAATGTCCCAAAATCTTAAATGGCGTCTCACATCTAAACGAAGACAGATAGGAACAAGCCGATTCTTTCACTGAATTTGTCTCACTCTTAGCTTTCAAACGAGCTATCGCACGACAAAATCCGTCCACTGGAAGCCAAAATCGAAGCAAGCTGTCCAGGGGGGGGGGACGTCAGCCGAAAATATTTTCTCTCCGATTGACTGGAAACTCACCCTACCGATGCAGAATTTCACGCTGAACACGAATCCGACCTCCGTTTTCTCATCCGACCACTCCTTCCACTCGAAACAACCCATTTTACAACCCAACATTCAGCAGATTGCACCAAAAACATCACACACTATAGCCTCAAGACTAATCCTGGCGGTCGCCCACGTCAACCTAGACGGTCGCCCACGTCAACCAGGCGGTCGGACCAACTCACCCGAGTCTCACACTCTGTCGTTGCAGAGGGGGGGACGTCAGCGAACATGTTGTGAACGTGGACCCACCTGGCCGGCACACCACGACAGACCACAACCTCTGTCGTTCCAGAGGGGGGGGCACTCAGACACGAAGCACCACGGCGGCCGACCACGACACTCTGCCGTGCCAGAGGGGGGGGGACTCAGCGATGGCGGCCATCTTGCGCGGTCCAGAAGTGGAGTTTTGCTTACTACTCTCGTTTAGGTTTTTAAATAAATACTAATTTCCCTACTAACTAAATCTCATGTAAATTCTGGTATTTATTTGTGTCATCACTTTAGATTTACTATCAATCAATCTTGCCTGTTGACCGCCACTGTTCAACTGTGTCATATCCTTTGATATTTCCCTTTTTGACATCCCATAGGGGCGCTTAGCCTTAAGAACTAATATCGTAGAAATGTTCATTCAATTATCCCAGCAGAAACTAGACTTTCTCAGCATATAACACTTACACATACATAAATCGGGCAGATCTATTAACTCTTGTTGGGCTGAATATATGGACATATTGCTGATTGACAACCTATGATCGGCTAAGACATTTGATTTTTGCTGTTATGATGTTAAAATGATGTAGACTGGCATAACATGATGTCATTTTACGAATTTTATCGCAAAATAATGTAAAGTGATCTCATTTTATCTTTGCTGATCATACATCATAATCAAGTATCCGTTTTCCCCTTTCAGGTTCGATCAATTTTTGTTCATGGAGGGCTGGATGTCCGCTCCATGACCAAGAGAAGCATTAACTATCTCCTCCACAACTATCTTCAAAAGAAGTTCATTTTGAAGGGATCTGGTGGAAAAAGAAGTTTCGCGCTTGTTCTGAAAAAGCTAGTCGAGGGTGAGTGTTCGTGCGAACAGACATCTTGTATACTGTTAAATAAAGTCGTACATAATTGCTTCAGGAAAATGGGCAAGCATCTGCGAGGTGATCGACTGATCGTAAAATTTTCCTTTCTCTGTAGTTTTCATTCTAAATTATAAGACTTTTGTAGACATAATAGCCCGTAATAAGACGTCCTTATTGTTTTAGAGAATGAATGAGGTCATGTCATGCACATAGATGTCATTTGAATTACAAAAATACAGAAAACCCAATTGAACCCAAAATTCTGGGTTTTAATTTCAATCGCTAAACTTATATTTGCCAACCCTCCTATATTCCGCGGTTATTATGTTTCTCCCGGAAATTATGTTTTTATACTCATTGACCTCCGCTGACCTGAATATGCCGACTTATTCAAATCAAGTACCCTCAAGAGATAGCCCTGGATATTATGTTTTAGAAAGTTACTATATAGTAACTTTTGGTGCTATATTTATATAACTTTTGGTGCTGCAGAAGCTCAACCCGATTTAGAAAAAGTTAATCAATCGGTAAAAATTGAGTGATGCCATATTTTCTGCCAGACCTGTATGTTACATACTTACTTGCATACTTGCATCCGTAATAAAAAGATGTGTAAAGTAACAGGAAATTATTGAAGTATACGTGTACTGTATTAATGAAAAAGTCCGAATCTTAGTCCCATCATAGTCCGAATGCATGTGAACTAGACTAGCAAGCACTTCTGAATTAAATTAACAAACAGTTTTCGGTTTTCATTGTAGAAGCGGTTGTGATGCGGTTTCAAGATGCCAATATGGCCCTCGTGGATACCACAATTTCTCGCCATTTGTCGCAAGATTCCGACCGGTGTGGTGGCCGGACTGAGAGGAGGAAGAGGAAGGATATTTAAGTGATTCATAGAATTTTCAATAGGATATTCAAGTGCTCTGTGCTCATTATGAAAGTTTTCAAGTACTTCAGCGATTCTCTGTTTTGTGCCTTAATGGACGCCCTTTTACTCCGATGCAAAATATCAGTAATTCATGTGCCTTAATGGACGCCTTTTTACTCCGATGCAAAATATCAGTAATTCTTTTTTCATGTGCCTTAATGGACGCCTTTTTACTCCGATGCAGAGTATCAGTAATTCTTTGTTTTGTGACTTTATGGACGCCCTTTTACTCCGATGCTGAGTATATCAAGTATGATATTTTTATTATTCAGCATTTTTTACTAATGATATATTCCTAAGTCGTGTTGGGTTTATACATTAAGTTTCTGTACAAGCTGATACTCTCAAGGCCCAAATCTTTACTTCCGAAAGATTCTCAGCTCGATTATGTATCTGTACTACTCAAGTCTTTCTGTAGCAAATTCTCCATCGATTTTCTGGGTTGTTGGCACTGTTTAGGTCTTAGTCTTAATAGTGCCAACCTTAGTCTTAACAGTTCTTAGTCGTCTTCATTGGCGTTCGATATTCGACCTCATTTCATCAGAACCTGTTCCTAATTTATTTTTGCTACATAAACTCAACACGACTTAGAAAAAACTAATAAATTAGCAAAAATCAATTTACAGTGTGGTGTGTTATGAAGTTTTATCCGAGACTTAATCATTATCGAAACTGTAATTGTTATCGATTCAGAAGCATTTTCTGTCAAGATGAATTGTATCTCGTTTACAGTAATGCACATAGGGGTAATGCACTATTAGTTATGTGCCTTTCCTTACATGTTTCGCATTGTCGCCTGTATCACATCTACGTCATATCATATTGAAAACCAGATTTGTTTGTTATATCGTTCATTGTTATCTTGTCAGAAGCATTTTCTGTCTGAATCATTATATTTTATGACGTATTAGTTGTGTACTTTTCGTACATATTTCGCTTTGTTTTCTAAAGCAGAAAACCACATCTATGCCTTCTTAATATCATGCATGTGTGATTTTAACACGTCTTTTAACCAAAGACGATGAACAAGAATGACGGAAAACTCTCATATCTCTCAATGCTTTAAAATTGGCAGCCACTTTAACTTTTTCTGAATGAGGACGAGCTGACTCGTCCGGCTTATCTCTGTGTACTGAAGTAATGATGTACTCTGAACTCGTTGGATAAATTGCTATATATATTCCTTCCAGTCTGTGGTGAGCAGTACGGTGGAAGAGATGACTCGTTCCTTAGTTGTGTTTAACGAGTTAAATTTTGACAAGTCCATTCACAGTAAACATATTGATTATTAGCTTTCACATAGATTTTGAATGTACGTCCAGGTTAATTATCACTTCTTCCCGTGCCGGTATACCGGTATAACGAAAAGGTATACCGAATCAAGATATCGAACAATATGTGAATTACGATAGATATTTAAACTATCGATCAAAGATATGGGAGTTTCCATTTTTGAACTGAGTTTAGTCTCTTTGTATCGTCTTTGCTTTTAACTATGTGGTGGACATCAATATTTTCATACAAATACACTTTGATTATAACTATACTTTCTTTTTGATGTAAAAAAATGTAGGCAAATAAGAAATGTAGGCAATACCAAGTAATACATGACCGAAATCGGTTCGATATTGCAACGGCCGTGATCACTGACAAATAACCGAAATCGTTTCGATATCGCTATGGCCAATTTCACTGGCCACAGACGACGATCCGACCTCAATCAATGGGTACCGTGGCCTGTAGCTATCCGATGCCGATGGCCTATGTTGGATCGATAAAGGCCTAACCAACGGGACTCATCCCTCATGCGCTCCAACTTCTCAAACGCCTGCCTCTCATCACCCCGCCGAGCCACAGTCCTCTCCAACTCAACATTCCTCACTCTCAACACACTCATCTCCTTCATCATATCCTCAAACTTCGCTTCTGCATCTCTCATTCTTCTCTCCGCAGCACTCGCCCTCTTCTCACAGTCATCATTCTTCTCTTCCAACTCTCGCGTCTTATTCTTCAAATCAGTCACACTACGCCTCATTCGAATATTCTCATCCGCTACCTCCTTCGACTTCAGTTCCTTCTTTTTCAGCTCATCCAACTCCTTCACGACTTCATCCTTCACCTTCTTCAAACTCTCATACTTATTCACCAACAAATCATGCGCCATCTGCTGCGATACATGCCTCTTCTCTTCATCCTTCAACCACCTCGCCGACTGCTTACGTATCCCACCACTCTTCACTTTTGGGGAAGATGAGCTCTGCGGGGGGTCGGTGATGACAATGTTTGACACCTCCGACGACGAAGAGCTCAACTTCCTCACACGCTTCCTCACTCGCTCCCTATATAAATCCACATCATCCTCATTATCACTCTCAAGCACTCTCTTTCGCCCAATCTCAGCCTCCAACGACGCAACTGCTCTCGCCAACTCATCATTCTCAACAACATTCTCAACCTTACCCTCTCTCTCTACCGCCAACATTCGCTCCCTCTCTTCAACAATCAACTGCGTGAATCGCAAGTCATTCACCAAACCTCCACTACAGTCAGCATGCACTCTGTAAAAACGCGCCTCATCCTCATCACCCTTCAGCACTCTACACTTCACACACGCAACCCTATTCAGGATAATCATGTGGTCGGTGCCCGCCTTCTTGACATGCGCCTTGGCGTCCGCACTGCGATTGATTCATCCACAGGTACACATTTTAATATGAAATTTGCGGTTCTTATCGTTAGCCATGCCTGAGATTTCTTGTTAACTGTAAGATAATGAAATTTGTATAAGTTTGGAATCATGTAGTACAGTCATATTCCTAAAGCATTACACTTAGTGAGGAATGATAGATTTGAGTATAGTGAGTGGCACTCGATCCCGTCGACAGCCCGAACTCCTTGTACTGATCACTAGGGAAGTGAGAGATCTTCCCCGATACCCGCTCTTTACAGCTGAAGACATCATTGTCACTGCCCCGAAGTGGTAACAGCAACGCCGAGTCAAAGGCAGTGATCAGTAGCTGGGATCTAACCCCTCAAAGCTGCCTTAGACTTAGTTAAATTTCAAATCTGATAGCAGATTTGAACTCAGGATACTTGAAAACCTTAGTCTACATGTTAAAACTTTGAAAAAACTGAAAATTAAGAATTTTAAAAAAAATTCCGCATTTTTACTACTCATACTACTTTTAAAAAATTTTATCAGTAGTAAAGACACTATCAAACTCTATAATACAAACTTTGAAGTAAGAAGATAGCTTGCCTACTTCAAAAGATAGAGTCCTTTGAAACACCCGATATCGGGAGCTCAGAGCGACGACCGTCGCTTACCTCGTCTTTCGATGAAGTGATCAGACTTACGTTGTCGGGGGTTTATATATGCTCGGAAGAAAACTTAAAATGGCTGTATCTCCAAAAGTATTCATCGTAGCGACATGCGGTTTGTTGCAAACGATTTGTCTCATCATTCTCTATCATATGACACCTAAACCATTCTCATATAACCACGGGAAGTTGGTCCGTCAGTGAAAAAATTCCTAAGTGTGAGAGCTCCAGTGTGGTGAAAATTTTGAAAAATTTAAAACTTCCGAATTTCGACCTGGGACCTTTACCAAAACATTTTTCATCAAATTTCACTGACCCCCCCTCCCCCCCTCGTTCGGAGAAATTTGATGAAAAATGTTTTGGTGAAGGTCCCAGGTCGAAATTCCACACTTTCGAAAATTTTCAAAATTTTACTCATACACAGTCACTCTGACACTTACGATTTTTTCAGGTGAGCTCCGACCTAAAATCTTGTAACAGCTCTAACTTTTGAACGGCTGGTCCGATTGACTCGCAACAAAAAATGTTGTCGAGCAGTTTTTTCTCCTCTTTCAAACGAGTAGCTGTAAGACAAAATCCGTCCACTAGAACCAAAGTTAGAAGATTGCTGTCGGGGGGGGGTCAGTGAAATTTGATGAAACAAACTTTGGTGAGGGTCCCAGGTCGAAATGCCACACTTTGGAAAATTTTCAAAATTTTAACCATACAAAGTCACTCTGACACTTAGGATTTTTTCAGGTGAGCTCCGACCTAAAATCTTGTAACAGCTCTAACTTTTGAACGGCTGGTCCGATTGACTCGTGGCAAAAATGGCGTCGAGCAGTTTTTTCTCCTCTTTCAAACGAGTAGCTGTAAGACAAAATCCGTCCACTAGAACCAAAGTTAGAAGATTGCTGTCGGGGGGGGGGTCCGTGAAATTTGATGAAAAATGTTTTGGTGACGGTCCCAGGTCGAAATTCCACACTTTGGAAAATTTTCAAAATTTTACCCATACACAGTCACTCTGACACTTAGGATTTTTTCAGGTGAGCTACAACAGTCCACCCTCCCAACCTGGCCGGCACACCACGCCAACCTGGACAGCACATCACCGCGCGCTATACGACGGCCGGACAGGAGGGGGGGACGTCAGACTCGAAGCAACACGGCGGCACACCACGACCGACTCGACGGACAGGTGGGGGGGGGACGTCAGCGACTTTTTCGACGGCGGCCATCTTGCGCGGTCCAGTGGTGGAGTTTTGCTTACTACTGATTTGGAACGTGTTCCGAATATAATATTCAGCGACGAGTGTCACTTCTACCTAGATGGAAACATTAACCCAAAAAATTGTGTTATCTGGGACTCAAGCAATCCCAACGTAATTGTTACTAAAACACTGCATTCTGCACAGGTAACTGTGTGGATGGGTGTAGCCAAAGACTTCATCACACGTCCTTATTTTTTCGACAAATCGGTTGATGGTGAAGGCTACTTGAAAATGTTGAAAGAACACTTGATTAGTGAGTTGCGACGCCGTTGAAAGCTTCTTTCTTGTATCTTTATGCAGGATGGGGCTCCGCCGCATATTGCAACTTGCAAGTGCGGTTAAGGAATTTCTCATGAATCAACTTGATCCAGAACGAGTTATGAGTCGTCATTTCCCACAAAAGTGGCCCACTAGGTCACCAGATTTGAATCCTTGTGATTTCTGGCTCTGGGGTGACCTACAAGCGAAAGTGTACCATTGCCAAAAGCCTCAGAATCTTGAGGAATTGAAAGAACGTATCACTGTCGCGATTTCGCAGATATCCAGTGAGACTATTGCAGCAGTTATTGATAATTTTGAGCTTCGTCTTCATGCCCTCGTCGAAAAAAATGGAGGACATTTCCAGCATATTATGTGAGTTTTTAAAAATATTCTTTTTCTGTAGTTTCCAAAAATCTGAATTGTTTGAATATTGGCCAAGTTTTCACTTAGCTACAGCGATTTGAAAATTGTAGTTACTTATGACTCACCCTGTATATAAATTGGCAAATTTTGACTTTTTTCAAAAGTGCTCAAATAATTTTTTGGACCACGGGAACGTAATCTCCGCAAAAGACTGGATCTTTTGATATGAAAAATTTCACTGTAGATACTTTTTTGAGTCGACAATCTACCTATAATATCCCTACTCTATGATGGCAAAATAACCAAAGTGTTGAACAGAGCATTAAGAAAAGGAGCCGAAAAGCCTTAATTACGTGCAACAATCCTTCTTTTGTTAACCTTCTCATCCCCATTGTAGCAAATTTGCTACATCATATTTCTAATATCATAGAATTTGTCTAATGGTCGCGACGGAATCAATTCCCATTGCTGCAGTTTAGATACAATCTCGGCTTTAGTGAAATATACATTTTGTTTGAAGATCTCTGTTTTTAAATCGGTCAGCTGTCTCAATGCAATTGTTGAAAATGGCATCTGGTGATGGGGTGAGCTTATGAGCCTATTTTGTGCTAGCTATGTATAATTTTTAGTGGTTAATAGATCTATCTAGTTATTTATAATTAGTAGACATAAATGAATAATCACAGATATTTATACTAAAATCGCATTATGTCAATCAAGAGCAAATCTGCTATAATGGGGTTTGCGTAGTCTTTTCGAAAGTTGTAGCAAATTTGCCACAGTTCTATATTTCACAAGTTTCCTAAATTAGCGACAATATAATCGTTTCAAAAAAAAAACTAATGTAGAGATGTAAACCAATGTAAATGTCTGAGACACTTCGTATTGATGAAGATGTCAAAATCGTTAAATTATGGGTCGTGGCTCGACCCTTGGACGTTCACCTCAAACTCTATAGTAGTTGCCATTACACCAGGGGCGTAGCGTCCATTGGGGCATTCGTGCCCCGAATGTATTTTTCAATAAATTCCACAACATATTTTAATAATGTACAAGTACAATGTGCATCAGTGACCAGACGCTACATCTTATGTTAAGTCTTTATTCATCTTTCCAACGGATGCATGTATAACTGTCGGTGGTTTTATCTCTCTTCCTCTCTCAGGGGCAGTCGCCGGACTGTCGCAGAATTTGCACCGCTTGGCCAAAATCTAACACGAGCCACACATGATAAACAATGGTTTGTTGATGTCATCGACAACTCAGCCAATCTATCAATGTGCCGTTCACACGCGCCAGAAGAGCTCGGTGACGCCTTTCAGGTCGTCGCGGCCACTGCATGCAACCTACGACGGAGAAGCAATCCATCTCTGTGATTCAACCCGGGCGAAGACAGGGAATTCTTTACGAGTGACACTTATACACTCTGACTGGTTAACCACGGCGTGTCTGACAAACGCGTAGCTAATTATTTACACATGCATATCTTAACTTCTTCATTATTTCATATTATTTAAAAGCATCAAAGTGACTTCTAGATTAGAATTTAGAACCCACCGGCAACTTTGCTAACATGCTGCATGCTATAAGGTATGCCGATGTCAAGACTGACTTTAGCTCCGGAAACGGTTTGAAGCACGCTACGCCACTGCCTTACACTATATGGTTACCTAGTGATATGTGATGAAAATGAATGATATATTCAACATAGCGTCTACTGAAATGTCTTATAAATATAGGGTTGTTATTGAATATTTCGTATTTGGACATTTATTTTACTAATCATGATGGAAAAAGACTTGCATGATAACTAGAGAAGCGACCGACTGAGTAGAAGATTGCTTTTTACTCTGATGAGAGGACGTACTTATACGGTATTTCACTAACCTGAAATATAAAATTGAAACGATATAATTGTCGTTGAATTATCAGATTATGATAGTAGATTATGAAAATTTGCCAAATTCAATAGCAAAGCCGAAATCATTCATGTATTATTCGTAAGCAGATAGGCCTATTTCATTTTTTCTTTTCTTTGTAGATCTCCAATAACCGTATTTCTCGTCTTGCAAGGGCCGAGGCAACTCAAAGACTGTTTGCAAGTCCGCGAGATCATAGATCCCACCGTAACGACGTGTTCCAAATCATCAATGCGTATTTGGGTGAATCAGAATCTGAGTCAGATCCAGAAGAAGAAATACTCATAGGTGATGCTGTGGAAATGAGTAGTGCTGATGCCGATGAAGGTCAAAGCGAAGAAGAAGAAGAAGAAATAAGCAGTGAACATTAGAGACGATGGAGAAGAAAACCCTTCGCAATCCATCTATTCATGATAACATGATGAACGTGACCCATGCGAGTTGAAATCCACCTCCCAATATTTTAAGATATTTATTGACGATCAGATGTTGGAAACTATCGGTGAACAATGAAATATATACTACTTCCAAAATGAGTCCTCCCAAAATTTGACCACCACACCCAAAGAGATGGAAATTATCGTTGACATGTTATTGAAAATGGGTGTTATCAAAATTAACAACATTCGCGACTATTGGTCCCAGGTCACTTGTTTTGAGCCAATTTCGTCTATCATGTCAAGAAATAGATTCCAGACATTATAGAGATTTATTCACTTTGTCAACAAAAATGACGCGAATATCGACAAAACCAACAAAGACTGGAAAATCCAACCATTTCTGGAAAGTCTAAGACAAAGTTGCTTGAAAATCTATCCAGAACAGCATCAAGCCATATAGACGAAATGTCAATTGCATAGGTAAACGTGGTCCTCGGCAATACAACCCAAAAAAGTCAGACAAATAGCACTACACCCTTTATTGTCAAGCCGGATCTAGTGGAGTAGTGTATGACTATGAATTGTTCACTGGCAATTTTCTTCGTCCGGTCTCGGCTGCTAGTGTTAGCGGTAGCGCAGTAATTCTTCTCGTAGACACCTTGCCCAAGGATGTCACTTTCAAATTATACGCCGACAATTGGTTTGCTTGTCTCGATCCCCTTGATCCAAGTCCTCCAAAGTAGTGGTCTCCATTTCACCGGCACGTTTCGCCCAAATAGAATCAAATTACCATTCAAAGAAGAAAAAACAATTGAAAGATTTCGGTCGTGGAAGCCAGGATCATACTCGTGAACAGCGACGAAACCGTTGCAGCTACCAAATAGTTTGATAATCGATTCGTGCAAGTTATTTCGATGTACTGCAGTAGTGATTCTAACACAGAAATACGACGGTAACACAGAGGAAAACAAGAGTCCAGAAGTGATTCACGAGTACGACCGGTTCGTGGGCGGTATTGATCTCATGGACTCATTGGTCGCCCTATACAAATATACATTCAAGAGTAATCGATGGCATGTACATTTGGCAATATGTTGCATGTCGCTCTTTGTGAATGCATGGCCATTGTTTCGCCGTCATGCAATCATGTTGCATGCAAATGACTCACAGATGCCGCTCAAGCACTTCCAACTGGACGTTTCAGAATGTTTGATAAAAGTGAAGGCTCCAGTTGGTCAACTATCGATAATTCGTGCACTTATTCCGTAAAGGCGCAGGAGAGTGACCTCGGCTTCTGTGACTCCATCAGCAGAAATTCGGTTCGATAACTATGGACATTTCCCCATTAATTGTGAAAAACGCCGTCGCTGCGGGAGTTGCCCCTCGCATTCAATTTTTACACATTTCAAATGTTGTAAGTGTGAAGTGAATTTGTGTTTGAACAATAAGAAAAATTGCTTCTATACTGTAAATCGCTCGATAGCAATTACATACGAAAAAAATTTTACGAAATATTTTTGCATCTATTTGCATACTCTTCGTATGATTTAAGGCCTTTTGTCAATAAAGGTCGTTTTAAAGCACTTACTACTGTTTTGTAAGCAGCAAGATAATGACATTTAAGAGTCAAACTTAAAATACTGAATTCGATTTTAATACACATAAATATATATCGCATATAGTTCGAAAGTTATCGTTTCATTGAAATGATGTTTGTTCATGGAGTTGAGCTAATTATTGTCGTGTGAATGTTATTAGACAAGTAGCAACGATGACATATACGGCACTAATTTCACAGTTAATCGAGTCTAGATCAAACACTCTAAATACCACGCTATCCATAAGAATTTATATGACTGATATTACTAAAAAAAGTTATCTAACAGTAGTATGTAATATAATTTTTTGATAGGTGACTTAAAGCTCTACATACGAAAGCCATACGAAGTTCTACGACTTTGCATAGGGCCTCGTTTATGAAACATACTAACAACTCGCAGTTCATCGTAAAACAGCCAATCACAGATATAATGGCTCGTAAACAATCACATACGAAAGTAAGTGAGCCCTAATTCGCATGAAAAACATACCAGGTCTCTGTAAGCAATCGAGAATCTCGTATCAAATGTTAGTTTCAAATTGTATGGAATTTGGTTCATGTTTGCATGCAATTTTCGTATCCAGCGATTTACAGTGTACTCTTATCGTCACAAGTAGGGCTAAACAACTATAAGCATATATATATATATATATATATATATATATATATATATATATAGGCCCATCGGTATGTAAAGACATGGTAGAATTTATCATGACATGAATACGTGTTTGTAAGTGCGCCTGTATGATGAAAATGCTTTATGAGTTGAGAATGCATCAAATTATATGCCGTTATTCAGTACACTTTTGAAACTCCAGTAGCTGTTTTGTTTGAAACTACATTTGAATGTTATTTGTGGAATAGTTTGCCACTTAATGTCACACTTGAAACTCTTTTAGATGCTATTTGTAATTTCTACGCTGCTTGTATATATTTCAGATAATCATTTCAACATGAATATAGCTAGTCTTTTAGAATTTTGCAATTTTCTATCACTTTAGGTATTAGAGGTGTACCCATTGTAGCAAATTTGCTAGAATCTCAAAAATCAATACATTTTCGAAAATACAATTTGGAACATTGATTGTACATCTAAAGTAGATCTGAATCTATAAGGAAAATTTTTTTGTGGAAGCTGTCATAGTGTGGGTTCGAGGGTTAATGCGCTGTTATAGGTATAGCTGCTGTTGTATTGAATTGATACGCACGTAGTCGAAAGCTATTCAATATAATTTATTATTGACATTGTCTTCGTTTTATAAATTAAGCAATTAGGTCAATGGTGAACCGAATTCATAGCTTCTAAGTTCTAAGTGAAGTAGAATTAGATATTCTTCTTCACGTGATCTGTAAAAAAACACACCATAGTTGGGGTAAAATTATCTATCTCTCACTCACTGATGGAAATGAACGCCTTCGATTATACGGACAATAGCATGCACGGCAATACCGTCTACAGCTGCATGCCGAGGACTCGTGGATCCGCTCAACTTTCTTTTCTATAGCTCATAACTGAGTCTTTGTTCTCTCCTTCAATATTTTCCTCGCTCGTGGACCTTTCTTCGCCTTTCTCTCTAACTCCGTCCCTGAGTTTTGGGCTATAACCTCTCATTTACCATCACATAGACTTTTTTCGATCATCTTAGTTTTCAGCTATCCAAATTGTACCAATTTCCGTCAAACTTGTTGAATAAACGCGTTTGTGGCAGCGAGAGTTATCAAGTTATGACAAGTGTGGAGTAGCTTATAGTGTTGAAGTCAGCTTCTAATTGGGTGAATCAAGCGGGATATTTCTTTCCACGCACACACCTACGATGCTCGATGCTAGTCATGAATCATCCTTGCTATTTGTGTTTCACGATATGACAACTGATACTTCGCTGCTTTTCTACAATCATAAATTTTAGTGGGTTGGGTGTGAATTTTCATTTCACACTACTTTTCTAAAAAATTCTATTTTTCTACTTTTCCAGCTTTTTTAACTCTTTTTTGTCTGTCTCTTGTGTAATCCAATACTACTATCTGTTTCATAGCTTCCTCCCTTTATCTTTCTCTTCATGTCTCCTCATTATTTCAGCATAGCCATCCTCTCTCACAACCTTCTGGTCTGGTGTGAATTTTTAATTTATCGCAGTTCCAAATTGTACATTGGCTGAAAGTCCATTCACACCTGATGATGTCCATCCAATGATGGAAAGGATATTTTCTCATTAACCACATGAATTATATAAAACATTGAAAGCACTGGCACTTTCCAGTGCTAGCCACAACATTTTATAAACACGTAACTTACGGCTAACGTAGCGCGCAATTTAGGTGGATTCATTCATTTTCAAACTTTTTAGTCTCTGACGGTTTCTATTTTACAGTAAAATATCTAAATAACAATATAGGCAGTTTGCAGCAGTTCGTTAAGGGCCCAAATGATAGTTAATTATTAAAAAATGCACAACAATGATAATTAAACTGTTTCGAGCTCGGCTAGGCTGATGAATATCTGTGTCGGGTGGGGCGCGGTCTGTGTCGGGCTGGGCTGAGGCTGGTCCGTGTGGCATGGGTTGAGGCCGATCTGTGTGGGACCGTACTGAAGCCGATCTGCATCCGGCTGGGCTGAGACCAGTCTGTGTCGAGTTGGGCTGAGGTCGGTCTTTGTCGGGCTGGGTGGAAGCCGGCCTGTCTCTAAGAAAGAGCGATGGAATCATTGTTTCATATGTTCTTCAAGATCATGCCTATATGAAGCATTTAGGCTGAACTGATTTACATCCAATGTCATCGGAATATACAGAGTGGGCCGAAAGATCTGTTAGGTCTTTGGGTGACGTCTCAAGTTGCAGAGTCATCTCTCTCTCTCTGTCTCAGATATCATGTTGAAAAAAATGCAAATACACTGAACAACATGACATGTTAAGGGGTATAGGACAGAACCATGAATGTCAGGCGATGGTTCGCACAGTTAATCGAATATCAAAAATATCTTGGAAAGATCAGTTCGCAGTTTGAAGCTTCGAAGAATTCGATGTAAACTTCCATTGTGAACTTCATTGTCACAATCTGAAACAGAAAACAAAGAATTAGCCACCTGACTTCATCAAACTTGATTTGGTATTTTAGATCAACAAGATTTGTCATCACTTAAAGTCAGGAAAAATATGTGAATTTAATCTTGATGTTTGACTCTCAGAGATCTGAGGGGGATTCAGTGGAGGATTGACACACAGGGTTTCAAAGATGTCAATAATGATATATCACTGATATCAGGCTTCACACGATGAGAATGTCCAGTTGAACTGAAGCACTGATTAAAGTATAGGCAAAATGTAATTCGCCTCGCGTTCTAGATTGTCATGTGATAGTCAATTATAACTTTAAAATATTTAACGCAGGGTCTTCAACCTTCTTAATAAATGTGCAAATTTTCTCGGATTAAATTTATGGATTAGACAATGAGGAATATTTTAATAGTGCTAAAGAATAGCATGACAGTATTTAGGGGGATACTTGCAAGCAACTCACCATACTTAACCCGAACGTCTCTATGGTGACTTTAATGGAAATCTTTAAAACCAGATAAAAACAGATGTTGCATACACCAGTAGATATGCAACAAAAATTGGTAGAAAATTGCAATGATTAAGTCAGTGGCGGACAAGACATCGGATATATTAATTGATTGTTTTAAAAATATATGAAACAGAGGACGAGTTTATTTTTGATTCTTTTTCAAAATATCTGAACACATCAAGAAATGCAGAAAGATTCGAGGCAATGTCACCGTTTCAATTTACTTTGCAAGAAGGTCCCGGACTTTGCAAGAACATTTCTCGGATTCAACATCTACACATTACTCGACTTCAACATCTGCACATAACTCGGCCTCCGCATCTCGACATTACCCAGCTTCAACATCTCGACACTACTCGGCTTCAACATCTTGACATTACTCGGCATCAACATCTCCACATTACTTGGCTTCCACATCCTGACGTTGCACGGCTTCAACATCTCGACACAACTCGGCTTCAACATCTTGACATTACTCGGCTTCAACATCTCCACATTACTCGGCTTCAACATCTCGACATCACTCGGATTCAACATCTTGACATTACTCGGCTTCAACATCTCCACATACCTCGGCCTCTGCATCTCGACATTACCTAGCTTCAACGTCTTGACACCACTCGGCCTCAACATCTTGACATTACTCGGCATCAACATCTCCACATTACTTGGCTTCAACATCTCCACATTACTCGGCTTCAACATCTCGACATTACTCGGCTTCAACATCTCCACATTACTCGGCTTCAACATCTCGACATCACTCGGCTTCAACATCTCGACATCATTCGGCTTCAACATCTCGACATTACTCGGCTTCAACATCTCGACACTACTCATCTTCAACATCTTGACACCACTCGGCTTCAACATCTCGACATTACTCGGCTTCAACATCTCGAAATTAATCGGCTTCAACATCATGACACCACTCGGCTTCAACATCTCGACACTACTCGGCTTCAACATCTTGACATTACTCGGCTTCAACATCTCCACATTACTCGGCTTCAACATCTCGACATTACTCGGCTTCAACATCTCGACATTACTCGACTTCAAAATCTTGACATTACTCGGCTTCAACATCTTGACATTACTCGACTTCAACATCTCCACATACCTCGGCCTCTGCATCTCGACATTACCTAACTTCAACGTCTTGACACCACTCGGCTTCAACATCTTGACATTACTCGGCTTCAACATCTCCACATACCTCGGCCTCCGCATCTCGACATTACCTAGCTTCAACGTCTTGACAACACTAGGCTTCAACATCTTGACACCACTCGGCTTCAACATCTTGACATTACTCGGCTTCAACATCTCCACATACCTCGGCCTCTGCATCTCGACATTACCTAGCTTCAACGTCTTGACACCAATCGGCCTCGACATCTTGACATTACTCGGCATCAACATCTCCACATTACTTGGCTTCAACATCTCCACATTACCCAGCTTCAACATCTCCACATTACTCGGCTTCAACATCTCGACATTACTCGGATTCAACATCTCCACATTACTCGGCTTCAATATCTCGACATCACTCGGCTTCAACATCTCGACATCACTCGGCTTCAACATCTCGACATTACTCGGCTTCAACATCTCCACATTACATGGCTTCAACATCCTGACGTTGCACAGCTTCAACATCTTGACACCACTCGGCTTCAACATCTTGACATTACTCGGCTTCAACATCTTGACATTACTCGGCTTCAACATCTCGACATTACTCGGCTTCAACATCTCGACATTACTCGGCTTCAACATCTCGACATTACTCGGCTTCAACATCTCGACATTACTCGGCTTCAACATCTCGACATTAGTCGGCTTCAACATCTTGACACCACTCGGCTGCAACATCTCGACACTACTCGGCTTCAACATCTTGACATTACTCGGCTTCAACATCTTGACATTACTCGGCTTCAACATCCTCACGTTGCACGGCTTCAACATCTTGACACCACTCGGCTTCAACATCTCCACATTACTCGGCTTCAACATCTCCACATTACTCGGCTTCAACATCTCCACTTTACTCGGCTTCAACATCTTGACACCACTCGGCTTCAACATCTCGACACTACTCATCTTCAACATCTTGACACCACTCGGCTTCAACATCTCGACATTACTCGGCTTCAACATCTCGACATTAATCGGCTTCAACATCTTGACACCACTCGGCTTCAACATCTCGACACTACTCGGCTTCAACATCTTGACATTACTCGGCTTCAACATCTCCACATTTCTCGGCTTCAACATCTCGACATTACTCGGCCTCCGCATCTCGACATTACCCAGCTTCAACATCTCGACACTACTCGGCTTCAACATCTTGACATTACTCGTTATCAACATCTCCACATTACTTGGCTTCAACATCCTGACCTTGCACGGCTTCAACATCTCGACACTACTCGGCTTCAACATCTTGACACCACTCGGCTTCAACATCTCCACATTACTTGGCTTGTACATCCTGACGTTGCACAGCTTCAATATCTTGACACCACTCGGCTTCAACATCTTGACATTACTCGGCTTCAACATCTTGACATTACTCGGCTTCAACATCTTGACATTACTCGACCTCAACATCTTGACATTACTCGGCTTCAACATCTTGACAATACTCGGCTTCAACATCTCCACATACCTCGGCCTCTGCATCTTGACATTACCTAGCTTCAACGTCTTGACACCACTCGGCTTCAACATCTTGACATTACTCGGCTTCAAAACCTCCACATACCTCGGCCTCTGCATCTCGACATTACCTAGCTTCAACGTCTTGACACCACTCGGCTTCAACATCTTGACATTACTCGGCTTCAACATCTCCACATACCTCGGCCTCTGCATCTCGACATTACCTAGCTTCAACGTCTTGACACCACTCGGCCTCAACATCTTGACATTACTCGGCATCAACATCTCCACATTACTTGGCTTCAACATCTCCACATTACCCAGCTTCAACATCTCCACATTACTCGGCTTCAACATCTCGACATTACTCGGCTTCAACATCTCGACATCACTCGGCTTCAACATGTCGACATTACTCGGCTTCAACATCTCCACATTACTTGGCTTCAAGATCCTGACGTTGCACGGCTTCAACATCTTGACACCACTCGGCTTCAACATCTCCACATTACTTGGCTTCAACATCCTGACGTTGCACAGCTTCAACATCTTGACACCACTCGGCTTCAACATCTTGACATTACTCGACTTCAACATCTTGACACCACTCGGCTTCAACATCTCGACATTACTATGCCTCCGCATCTCCACATTACCCAGCTTCAACATCTACATTTTACTCGGCTTCAACATCTCCACATTACTCGGCTTCAACATCTCGACACTACTCGGCTTCAACATCTCCACATTACTCGGCTTCAACATCTCGACATTACTCGGCTTCAACATCTTGACATTACTCGGCTTCAACATCTCGACATTACTCGGCTTCAACATCTCGAAATTACTCGGCTTCAACATCTCGACATTACTCGGCTTCAACATCTCCACATTACTCGGCTTTAACATCTCGACATCACTCGGCTTCAACATCTCGACATCACTTGGCTTCAACATCCTGACGTTGCACAGCTTTAACATCTTGACACCACTCGGCTTCAACATCTTGACATTACTCGGCTTCAACATCTCGACATTACTCGGCTTCAACATCTAGACATTACTCGGCTTCAACATCTCGACATTACTCGGCTTCAACATCTCGACATTAGTGGGCTTCAACATCTTGACACCACTCGGCTTCAACATCTCGACACTACTCGGCTTCAACATCTTGACATTACTCGGCTTCAACATCTTGACATTACTCGGCTTCAACAACCTGACGTTGCACGGCTTCAACATCTTGACACCATTCGGCTTCAACATCTCCACATTACTCGGCTTCAACATCTCCACTTTACTCGGCTTCAAGATCTTGACACCACTCGGCTTCAACATCTCGACACTACTCATCTTCAACATCTTGATATTACTCGGCTTCAACATCTCGACATTACTCGGCTTCAACATCTCCACATTAATCGGCTTCAACATCTTGACATAACTCGGCTTCAACATCTCGACACTACTCGACTTCAACATCTTGACATTACTCGGCTTCAACATCTGCACATTACTCGGCTTCAACATCTCCACATTACTTGGCTTCAACATCCTGACGTTGCACGGCTTCAACATCTTGACACCACTCGGCTTCAACATCTTGACATTACTCGGCTTCAACATCTTGACATTACTCGGCTTCAACATCTCCACATTACTCGGCTTCAACATCTCGATATTACTCGACTTCAACATCTTGACATTACTCGGCTTCAACATCTCCACATACCTCGGCCTCTGCATCTTGACATTACCTAGCTTCAACGTCTTGACACCACTCGGCTTCAACATCTCGACATTACTATGCCTCCGCATCTCCACATTACCCAGCTTCAACATCTACATTTTACTCGGCTTCAACATCTTGACATTGCTCGGCTTCAACATCTTTACATTACTCGACCTCAACATCTTGACATTACTCGGCTTCAACATCTTGACAATACTCGGCTTCAACATCTCCACATACCTCGGCCTCTGCATCTCGACATTACCTAGCTTCAACGTCTTGACACCACTCGGCTTCAACATCTTGACATTACTCGGCTTCAAAATCTCCACATACCTCGGCCTCTGCATCTCGACATTACCTAGCTTCAACATCTCGACATCATTCGGCTTCAACATCTCGAAATTACTCGGCTTCAACATCTCGACATTACTCGGCTTCAACATCTCCACATACCTCGGCCTCGGCATCTCGACATTACCTAGCTTCAACGTCTTGACACCACTCGGCCTCACCATCTTGACATTACTCGGCATCAACATCTCCACATTACTTGGCTTCAACATCTCCGCATTACCCAGCTTCAACATCTCCACATTACTCGGCTTCAACATCTCGACATTACTCGGCATCAACATCTCCATATTACTCGGCTTCAACATCTCGACATCACTCGGCTTCAACATCTCGACATCACTCGGCTTCAACATGTCGACATTACTCGGCTTCAACATCTCCACATTACTTGGCTTCAAGATCCTGACGTTGCACGGCTTCAACATCTTGACAATACTCGGCTTCAACATCTCCACATACCTCGGCCTCTGCATCTCGACATTACCTACCTTCAACGTCTTGACACCACTCGGCTTCAACATCTTGACATTACTCGGCTTCAAAATCTCCACATACCTCGGCCTCTGCATCTCGACATTACCTAGCTTCAACGTCTTGACACCACTCGGCTTCAACATCTTGACATTACTCGGCTTCAACATCTCCACATACCTCGGCCTCTGCATCTCGACATTACCTAGCTTCAACGTCTTGACACCACTCGGCCTCAACATCTTGACATTACTCGGCTTCAACATCTCCACATTACTCGGCTTCAACATCTCGACATTACTCGACTTCAACACCTTGACATTAGTCGGCTTCAACATCTTGACATTACTCGGCTTCAACATCTCCACATACCTCGGCCTCTGCATCTTGACATTACCTAGCTTCAACGTCTTGACACCACTCGGCTTCAACATCTTGACATTACTATGCCTCCGCATCTCCACATTACCCAGCTTCAACATCTACATTTTACTCGGCTTCAACATCTTGACATTACTCGGCTTCAACATCTTTACATTACTCGACCTCAACATCTTGACATTACTCGGCTTCAACATCTTGACATTACTCGGCTTCAACATCTCCACATACCTCGGCCTCGGCATCTCGACATTACCTAGCTTCAACGTCTTGACACCACTCGGCCTCACCATCTTGACATTACTCGGCATCAACATCTCCACATTACTTGGCTTCAACATCTCCGCATTACCCAGCTTCAACATCTCCACATTACTCGGCTTCAACATCTCGACATTACTCGGCATCAACATCTCCATATTACTCGGCTTCAACATCTCGACATCACTCGGCTTCAACATCTCGACATCACTCGGCTTCAACATGTCGACATTACTCGGCTTCAACATCTCCACATTACTTGGCTTCAAGATCCTGACGTTGCACGGCTTCAACATCTTGACAATACTCGGCTTCAACATCTCCACATACCTCGGCCTCTGCATCTCGACATTACCTACCTTCAACGTCTTGACACCACTCGGCTTCAACATCTTGACATTACTCGGCTTCAAAATCTCCACATACCTCGGCCTCTGCATCTCGACATTACCTAGCTTCAACGTCTTGACACCACTCGGCTTCAACATCTTGACATTACTCGGCTTCAACATCTCCACATACCTCGGCCTCTGCATCTCGACATTACCTAGCTTCAACGTCTTGACACCACTCGGCCTCAACATCTTGACATTACTCGGCTTCAACATCTCCACATTACTCGGCTTCAACATCTCGACATTACTCGACTTCAACACCTTGACATTAGTCGGCTTCAACATCTTGACATTACTCGGCTTCAACATCTCCACATACCTCGGCCTCTGCATCTTGACATTACCTAGCTTCAACGTCTTGACACCACTCGGCTTCAACATCTTGACATTACTATGCCTCCGCATCTCCACATTACCCAGCTTCAACATCTACATTTACTCGGCTTCAACATCTTGACATTACTCGGCTTCAACATCTTTACATTACTCGACCTCAACATCTTGACATTACTCGGCTTCAACATCTTGACATTACTCGGCTTCAACATCTCCACATACCTCGGCCTCGGCATCTCGACATTACCTAGCTTCAACGTCTTGACACCACTCGGCCTCACCATCTTGACATTACTCGGCATCAACATCTCCACATTACTTGGCTTCAACATCTCCACATTACCCAGCTTCAACATCTCCACATTACTCGGCTTCAACATCTCGACATTACTCGGCATCAACATCTCCATATTACTCGGCTTCAACATCTCGACATCACTCGGCTTCAACATCTCGACATCACTCGGCTTCAACATGTCGACATTACTCGGCTTCAACATCCTGACATTGCACAGCTTCAACATCTTGACACCACTCGGCTTCAACATCTTGACATTACTCGGCTTCAACATCTTGACATTACTCGGCCTCAACATCTCGACATTACTCGGCTTCAACATCTCGACATTACTCGGCTTCAACATCTAGACATTACTCGGCTCCAACATCTCGACATTACTCGGCTTCAACATCTCGACATTAGTCGGCTTCAACATCTTGACACCACTCGGCTTCAACATCTCGACACTACTCGGCTTCAACATCTTGACATTACTCGGCTTCAAAATCCTGACGTTGCACGGCTTCAAACATCTTGACACCACTCGGCTTCAACATCTCCACATTACTCGGCTTCAACATCTCCACTTTACACGGCTTCAACATCTTGACACCACTCGGCTTCAACATCTCGACACTACTCATCTTCAACATCTTGACACCACTCGGCTTCAACATCTCGACATTACTCGGCTTCAACATCTCGACATTAATCGGCTTCAACATCTTGACATAACTCGGCTTCAACATCTCGACACTACTCGGCTTCAACATCTTGACATTACTCGGCTTCAACATCTCCACATTACTCGGCTTCAACATCTCCACATTACTTGGCTTCAACATCCTGACGTTGCACGGCTTTAACATCTTGACACCACTCGGCTTCAACATCTCGACATTACTGCGTTTCAACACCTCCACATTACTCGGCTTCAACATCTCGACATTACTTGGCTTCAACATCTCGACATTACTCCGTTTCAACATCTGCACATTACTTGGCTTCAACATCTTGACATTACTCGGCTTCAACATCTCCACATACCTCGGCCTCTGCATCTTGACATTACCTAGCTTCAACGTCTTGACACCACTCGGCTTCAACATCTTGACATTACTCGGCTTCAACATCTCGACATTACTCGGCTTCAACATCTCCACATTACTCGGCTTCAACATCTCGACATTACTCGACTTCAACATCTTGACATTAGTCGGCATCAACATCTTGACATTACTCGGCTTCAACATCTCCACATACCTCGGCCTCTGCATCTTGACATTACCCGGCTTCAACATCTAGACATTACTCGGCTTCAACATCTCGACATTACTCGGCTTCAACATCTCGACATTAGTCGGCTTCAACATCTTGACACCACTCGGCTTCAACATCTCGACACTACTCGGCTTCAACATCTTGACATTACTCGGTTTCAACATCTTGACAATACTCGGCTTCAACATCCTGACGTTGCACGGCTTCAACATCTTGACACCACTCGGCTTCAACATCTCCACATTACTCGGCTTCAACATCTCCACTTTACTCGGCTTCAAGATCTTGACACCACTCAGCTTCAACATCTCGACACTACTCATCTTCAACATCTTGACACCACTCGGCTTCAACATCTCGACATTACTCGGCTTCAACATCTCCACATTAATCGGCTTCAACATCTTGACATAACTCGGCTTCAACATCTCGACACTACTCGACTTCAACATCTTGACATTACTCGGCTTCAACATCTCCACATTACCCGGCTTCAACATCTCCACATTACTTGGCTTCAACATCCTGACGTTGCACGGCTCTAACATCTTGACACCACTCGGCTTCAACATCTTGACATTACTCGGCTTCAACATCTTGACATTACTCGGCTTCAACATCTCCACATTACTCGGCTTCAACATCTCGACATTACTCGACTTCAACATCTTGACATTACTCGGCTTCAACATCTTGACATTACTCGGCTTCAACATCTCCACATACCTCGGCCTCTGCATCTTGACATTACCTAGCTTCAACGTCTTGACACCACTCGGCTTCAACATCTTGACATTACTATGCCTCCGCATCTCCACGTTACCCAGCTTCAAAATCTACATTTTACTCGGCTTCAACATCTTGACATTACTCGGCTTCAACATCTTGACATTACTCGACCTCAACATCTTGACATTACTCGGCTTCAACATCTTGACAATACTCGGCTTCAACATCTCCACATACCTCGGCCTCTGCATCTCGACATTACCTAGCTTCAACGTCTTGACACCACTCGGCTTCAACATCTTGACATTACTCGGCTTCAAAATCTCAACATACCTCGGCCTCTGCATCTCGACATTACCTAGCTTCAACGTCTTGACACCACTCGGCTTCAACATCTTGACATTACTCGGCTTCAACATCTTGACATTACTCGGCTTCAACATCTCCACATACCTCGGCCTCTGCATCTCGACATTACCTAGCTTCAACGTCTTGACACCACTCGGCCTCAACATCTTGACATTACTCGGCATCAACATCTCCACATTACTTGGCTTCAACATCTCCACATTACCCAGCTTCAACATCTCCACATTACTCGGCTTCAACATCTCGACATTACTCGGCATCAACATCTCCACATTACTTGGCTTCAACATCTTGACACCACTCGGCTTCAACATCTCGACATTACTCGGCATCAACATCTCCACATTAATCGGCTTCAACATCTTGACATAACTCGGCTTCAACATCTCGACACTACTCGACTTCAACATCTTGACATTACTCGGCTTCAACATCTCCACATTACTCGGCTTCAACATCTCCACATTACTTGGCTTCAACATCCTGACGTTGCACGGCTTTAACATCTTGACACCACTCGGCTTCAACATCTCGACATTACTGCGTTTCAACACCTCCACATTACTCGGCTTCAACATCTCGACATTACTCCGTTTCAACATCTGCACATTACTTGGCTTCAACATCTTGACATTACTCGGCTTCAACATCTCCACATACCTCGGCCTCTGCATCTTGACATTACCTAGCTTCAACATCTTGACACCACTCGGCTTCAATATCTTGACATTACTCGGCTTCAACATCTTGACATTACTCGGCTTCAACATCTCCACATTACTCGGCTTCAACATCTCGACATTACTCGACTTCAACGTCTTGACATTAGTCGGCATCAACATCTTGACATTACTCGGCTTCAACATCTCCACATACCTCGGCCTCTGCATCTTGACATTACTCGGCTTCAACATCTAGACATTACTCGGCTTCAACATCTCGACATTACTCGGCATCAACATCTTGACACCACTCGGCTTCAACATCTCGACACTATTCGGCTTCAACATCTTGACATTACTCGGCTTCAACATCTTGACAATACTCGCCTTCAACATCCTGACGTTGCACGGCTTCAACATCTTGACACCACTCGGCTTCAACATCTCCACATTACTCGGCTTCAACATCTCCACTTTACTCGGCTTCAAGATCTTGACACCACTCGGCTTCAACATCTCGACACTACTCATCTTCAACATCTTGACACCACTCGGCTTCAACATCTCCACATTACTCGGCTTCAACATCTCCACATTAATCGGCTTCAACATCTTGACATAACTCGGCTTCAACATCTCGACACTACTCGACTTCAACATCTTGACATTACTCGGCTTCAACATCTCCACATTACTCGGCTTCAACATCTCCACATTACTTGGCTTCAACATCCTGACGTTGCACGGCTTTAACATCTTGACACCACTCGGCTTCAACATCTTGACATTACTCGGCTTCAACATCTTGACATTACTCGGCTTCAACATCTCCACATTACTCGGCTTCAACATCTCGACATTACTCGACTTCAACATCTTGACATTAGTCGGCTTCAACATCTTGACATTACTCGGCTTCAACATCTCCACATACCTCGGCCTCTGCATCTTGACATTAGCTAGCTTCAACGTCTTGACACTACTCGGCTTCAACATCTTGACATTACTCGGCTTCAACATCTTGACAATACTCGGCTTCAACATCTCCACATACCTCGGCCTCTGCATCTCGACATTACCTAGCTTCAACGTCTTGACACCACTCGGCTTCAACATCTTGACATTACTCGGCTTCAAAATCTCAACATACCTCGGCCTCTGCATCTCGACATTACCTAGCTTCAACGTCTTGACACCACTCGGCTTCAACATCTTGATATTACTCGGCTTCAACATCTTGACATTACTCGGCTTCAACATCTCCACATACCTCGGCCTCTGCATCTCGACATTACCTAGCTTCAACGTCTTGACACCACTCGGCCTCAACATCTTGACATTACTCGGCATCAACATCTCCACATTACTTGGCTTCAACATCTCCACATTACCCAGCTTCAACATCTCCACATTACTCGGCTTCAACATCTCGACATTACTCGGCATCAACATCTCCACATTACTCGGCTTCAACATCTTGACACCACTCGGCTTCAACATCTCGACATTACTCGGCATCAACATCTCCACATTAATCGGCTTCAACATCTTGACATAACTCGGCTTCAACATCTCGACACTACTCGACTTCAACATCTTGACATTACTCGGCTTCAACATCTCCACATTACTCGGCTTCAACATCTCCACATTACTTGGCTTCAACATCCTGACGTTGCACGGCTTTAACATCTTGACACCACTCGGCTTCAACATCTCGACATTACTGCGTTTCAACACCTCCACATTACTCGGCTTCAACATCTCGACATTACTCCGTTTCAACATCTGCACATTACTTGGCTTCAACATCTTGACATTACTCGGCTTCAACATCTCCACATACCTCGGCCTCTGCATCTTGACATTACCTAGCTTCAACATCTTGACACCACTCGGCTTCAACATCTTGACATTACTCGGCTTCAACATCTTGACATTACTCGGCTTCAACATCTCCACATTACTCGGCTTCAACATCTCGACATTACTCGACTTCAACGTCTTGACATTAGTCGGCATCAACATCTTGACATTACTCGGCTTCAACATCTCCACATACCTCGGCCTCTGCATCTTGACATTACTCGGCTTCAACATCTAGACATTACTCGGCTTCAACATCTCGACATTACTCGGCATCAACATCTTGACACCACTCGGCTTCAACATCTCGACACTATTCGGCTTCAACATCTTGACATTACTCGGCTTCAACATCTTGACAATACTCGCCTTCAACATCCTGACGTTGCACGGCTTCAACATCTTGACACCACTCGGCTTCAACATCTCCACATTACTCGGCTTCAACATCTCCACTTTACTCGGCTTCAAGATCTTGACACCACTCGGCTTCAACATCTCGACACTACTCATCTTCAACATCTTGACACCACTCGGCTTCAACATCTCCACATTACTCGGCTTCAACATCTCCACATTAATCGGCTTCAACATCTTGACATTACTCGGCTTCAACATCTTGACATTACTCGACCTCAACATCTTGACATTACTCGGCTTCAACATCTTGACAATACTCGGCTTCAACATCTCCACATACCTCGGCCTCTGCATCTCGACATTACCTAGCTTCAACGTCTTGACACCACTCGGCTTCAACATCTTGACATTACTCGGCTTCAAAATCTCAACATACCTCGGCCTCTGCATCTCGACATTACCTAGCTTCAACGTCTTGACACCACTCGGCTTCAACATCTTGACATTACTCGGCTTCAACATCTTGACATTACTCGGCTTCAACATCTCCACATACCTCGGCCTCTGCATCTCGACATTACGTAGCTTCAACGTCTTGACACCACTCGGCCTCAACATCTTGACATTACTCGGCATCAACATCTCCACATTACTTGGCTTCAACATCTCCACATTACCCAGCTTCAACATCTCCACATTACTCGGCTTCAACATCTCGACATTACTCGGCATCAACATCTCCACATTACTTGGCTTCAACATCTTGACACCACTCGGCTTCAACATCTCGACATTACTCGGCATCAACATCTCCACATTAATCGGCTTCAACATCTTGACATAACTCGGCTTCAACATCTCGACACTACTCGACTTCAACATCTTGACATTACTCGGCTTCAACATCTCCACATTACTCGGCTTCAACATCTCCACATTACTTGGCTTCAACATCCTGACGTTGCACGGCTTTAACATCTTGACACCACTCGGCTTCAACATCTCGACATTACTGCGTTTCAACACCTCCACATTACTCGGCTTCAACATCTCGACATTACTCCGTTTCAACATCTGCACATTACTTGGCTTCAACATCTTGACATTACTCGGCTTCAACATCTCCACATACCTCGGCCTCTGCATCTTGACATTACCTAGCTTCAACATCTTGACACCACTCGGCTTCAACATCTTGACATTACTCGGCTTCAACATCTTGACATTACTCGGCTTCAACATCTCCACATTACTCGGCTTCAACATCTCGACATTACTCGACTTCAACGTCTTGACATTAGTCGGCATCAACATCTTGACATTACTCGGCTTCAACATCTCCACATACCTCGGCCTCTGCATCTTGACATTACTCGGCTTCAACATCTAGACATTACTCGGCTTCAACATCTCGACATTACTCGGCATCAACATCTTGACACCACTCGGCTTCAACATCTCGACACTATTCGGCTTCAACATCTTGACATTACTCGGCTTCAACATCTTGACAATACTCGCCTTCAACATCCTGACGTTGCACGGCTTCAACATCTTGACACCACTCGGCTTCAACATCTCCACATTACTCGGCTTCAACATCTCCACTTTACTCGGCTTCAAGATCTTGACACCACTCGGCTTCAACATCTCGACACTACTCATCTTCAACATCTTGACACCACTCGGCTTCAACATCTCCACATTACTCGGCTTCAACATCTCCACATTAATCGGCTTCAACATCTTGACATAACTCGGCTTCAACATCTCGACACTACTCGACTTCAACATCTTGACATTACTCGGCTTCAACATCTCCACATTACTCGGCTTCAACATCTCCACATTACTTGGCTTCAACATCCTGACGTTGCACGGCTTTAACATCTTGACACCACTCGGCTTCAACATCTTGACATTACTCGCTTCAACATCTCGACATTACTCGGCTTCAACATCTCCACATTACTCGGCTTCAACATCTCGACATTACTCGACTTCAACATCTTGACATTAGTCGGCTTCAACATCTTGACATTACTCGGCTTCAACATCTCCACATACCTCGGCCTCTGCATCTTGACATTAGCTAGCTTCAACGTCTTGACACTACTCGGCTTCAACATCTTGACATTACTCGGCTTCAACATCTTGACAATACTCGGCTTCAACATCTCCACATACCTCGGCCTCTGCATCTCGACATTACCTAGCTTCAACGTCTTGACACCACTCGGCTTCAACATCTTGACATTACTCGGCTTCAAAATCTCAACATACCTCGGCCTCTGCATCTCGACATTACCTAGCTTCAACGTCTTGACACCACTCGGCTTCAACATCTTGATATTACTCGGCTTCAACATCTTGACATTACTCGGCTTCAACATCTCCACATACCTCGGCCTCTGCATCTCGACATTACCTAGCTTCAACGTCTTGACACCACTCGGCCTCAACATCTTGACATTACTCGGCATCAACATCTCCACATTACTTGGCTTCAACATCTCCACATTACCCAGCTTCAACATCTCCACATTACTCGGCTTCAACATCTCGACATTACTCGGCATCAACATCTCCACATTACTCGGCTTCAACATCTTGACACCACTCGGCTTCAACATCTCGACATTACTCGGCATCAACATCTCCACATTAATAGGCTTCAACATCTTGACATAACTCGGCTTCAACATCTCGACACTACTCGACTTCAACATCTTGACATTACTCGGCTTCAACATCTCCACATTACTCGGCTTCAACATCTCCACATTACTTGGCTTCAACATCCTGACGTTGCACGGCTTTAACATCTTGACACCACTCGGCTTCAACATCTCGACATTACTGCGTTTCAACACCTCCACATTACTCGGCTTCAACATCTCGACATTACTCCGTTTCAACATCTGCACATTACTTGGCTTCAACATCTTGACATTACTCGGCTTCAACATCTCCACATACCTCGGCCTCTGCATCTTGACATTACCTAGCTTCAACATCTTGACACCACTCGGCTTCAACATCTTGACATTACTCGGCTTCAACATCTTGACATTACTCGGCTTCAACATCTCCACATTACTCGGCTTCAACATCTCGACATTACTCGACTTCAACGTCTTGACATTAGTCGGCATCAACATCTTGACATTACTCGGCTTCAACATCTCCACATACCTCGGCCTCTGCATCTTGACATTACTCGGCTTCAACATCTAGACATTACTCGGCTTCAACATCTCGACATTACTCGGCATCAACATCTTGACACCACTCGGCTTCAACATCTCGACACTATTCGGCTTCAACATCTTGACATTACTCGGCTTCAACATCTTGACAATACTCGCCTTCAACATCCTGACGTTGCACGGCTTCAACATCTTGACACCACTCGGCTTCAACATCTCCACATTACTCGGCTTCAACATCTCCACTTTACTCGGCTTCAAGATCTTGACACCACTCGGCTTCAACATCTCGACACTACTCATCTTCAACATCTTGACACCACTCGGCTTCAACATCTCCACATTACTCGGCTTCAACATCTCCACATTAATCGGCTTCAACATCTTGACATAACTCGGCTTCAACATCTCGACACTACTCGACTTCAACATCTTGACATTACTCGGCTTCAACATCTCCACATTACTCGGCTTCAACATCTCCACATTACTTGGCTTCAAGATCCTGACGTTGCACGGCTTTAACATCTTGACACCACTCGGCTTCAACATCTTGACATTACTCGGCTTCAACATCTTGACATTACTCGGCTTCAACATCTCCACATTACTCGGCTTCAACATCTCGACATTACTCGACTTCAACATCTTGACATTAGTCGGCTTCAACATCTTGACATTACTCGGCTTCAACATCTCCACATACCTCGGCCTCTGCATCTTGACATTAGCTAGCTTCAACGTCTTGACACTACTCGGCTTCAACATCTTGACATTACTATGCCTCCGCATCTCCACGTTACCCAGCTTCAACATCTACATTTTACTCGGCTTCAACATCTTGACATTACTCGGCTTCAACATCTTGACATTACTCGACCTCAACATCTTGACATTACTCGGATTCAACATCTTGACAATACTCGGCTTCAACATCTCCACATACCTCCGCCTCTGCATCTCGACGTTACCTAGCTTCAACGTCTTGACACCACTCGGCTTCAACATCTTGACATTACTCGGCTTCAAAATCTCAACATACCTCGGCCTCTGCATCTCGACATTACCTAGCTTCAACGTCTTGACACCACTCGGCTTCAACATCTTGACATTACTCGGCTTCAACATCTTGACATTACTCGGCTTCAACATCTCCACATACCTCGGCCTCTGCATCTCGACATTACCTAGCTTCAACGTCTTGACACCACTCGGCCTCAACATCTTGACATTACTCGGCATCAACATCTCCACATTACTTGGCTTCAACATCTCCACATTACCCAGCTTCAACATCTCCACATTACTCGGCTTCAACATCTCGACATTACTCGGCATCAACATCTCCACATTACTCGGCTTCAACATCTCGACATCACTCGGCTTCAACATCTCGACATCACTCGGCTTCAACATGTCGACATTACTCGGCTTCAACATCTCCACATTACTTGGCTTCAAGATCCTGACGTTGCACGGCTTCAACATCTTGACACCACTCGGCTTCAACATCTCCACATTACTCGGCTTCAACATCCTGACGTTGCACAGCTTCAACATCTTGACACCACTCGGCTTCAACATCTTGACATTACTCGACTTCAACATCTTGACATTACTCGGCTTCAACATCTCGACATTACTCGGCTTCAACATCTCGACATTACTCAGCTTCAACATCTAGACATTACTCGGCTCCAACATCTCGACATTACTCGGCTTCAACATCTCGACATTAGTCGGCTTCAACATCTTGACACCACTCGGCTTCAACATCTCGACACTACTCGACTTCAACATCTTGACATTACTCGGCTTCAACATCTTGACATTACTCGGCTTCAACATCCTGACGTTGCACGGCTTCAAACATCTTGACACCACTCGGCTTCAACATCTCCACATTACTCGGCTTCAACATCTCCACTTTACTCGGCTTCAAGATCTTGACACCACTCGGCTTCAACATCTCGACACTACTCATCTTCAACATCTTGACACTACTCGGCTTCAACATCTCGACATTACTCGGCTTCAACATCTACACATTAATCGGCTTCAACATCTTGACATAACTTGGCTTCAACATCTCGACACTACTCGGCTTCAACATCTTGACATTACTCGGCTTCAACATCTCCACATTACTCGGCTTCAACATCTCCACATTACTTGGCTTCAACATCCTGACGTTGCACGGGTTTAACATCTTGACACCACTCGGCTTCAACATCTTGACATTACTATGCCTCCGCATCTCCACGTTACCCAGCTTCAACATCTACATTTTACTCGGCTTCAACATCTTGACATTACTCGGCTTCAACATCTTGACATTACTCGACCTCAACATCTTGACATTACTCGGCTTCAACATCTTGACAATACTCGGCTTCAACATCTCCACATACATCCGCCTCTGCATCTCGACGTTACCTAGCTTCAACGTCTTGACACCACTCGGCTTCAACATCTTGACATTACTCGGCTTCAAAATCTCAACATACCTCGGCCTCTGCATCTCGACATTACCTAGCTTCAACGTCTTGACACCACTCGGCTTCAACATCTTGACATTACTCGGCTTCAACATCTTGACAATACTCGGCTTCAACATCTCCACATACCTCGGCCTCTGCATCTCGACATTACCTAGCTTCAACGTCTTGACACCACTCGGCCTCAACATCTTGACATTACTCGGCATCAACATCTCCACATTACTTGGCTTCAACATCTCCACATTACCCAGCTTCAACATCTCCACATTACTCGGCTTCAACATCTCGACATTACTCGGCATCAACATCTCCACATTACTCGGCTTCAACATCTCGACATCACTCGGCTTCAACATCTCGACATCACTCGGCTTCAACATGTCGACATTACTCGGCTTCAACATCTCCACATTACTTGGCTTCAAGATCCTGACGTTGCACGGCTTCAACATCTTGACACCACTCGGCTTCAACATCTCCACATTACTCGGCTTCAACATCCTGACGTTGCACAGCTTCAACATCTTGACACCACTCGGCTTCAACATCTTGACATTACTCGACTTCAACATCTTGACATTACTCGGCTTCAACATCTCGACATTACTCGGCTTCAACATCTCGACATTACTCAGCTTCAACATCTAGACATTACTCGGCTCCAACATCTCGACATTACTCGGCTTCAACATCTCGACATTAGTCGGCTTCAACATCTTGACACCACTCGGCTTCAACATCTCGACACTACTCGACTTCAACATCTTGACATTACTCGGCTTCAACATCTTGACATTACTCGGCTTCAACATCCTGACGTTGCACGGCTTCAAACATCTTGACACCACTCGGCTTCAACATCTCCACATTACTCGGCTTCAACATCTCCACTTTACTCGGCTTCAAGATCTTGACACCACTCGGCTTCAACATCTCGACACTACTCGGCTTCAACATCTTGACATTACTCGGCTTCAACATCTCCACATTACTCGGCTTCAACATCTCCACATTACTTGGCTTCAACATCCTGACGTTGCACGGGTTTAACATCTTGACACCACTCGGCTTCAACATCTTGACATTACTATGCCTCCGCATCTCCACGTTACCCAGCTTCAACATCTACATTTTACTCGGCTTCAACATCTTGACATTACTCGGCTTCAACATCTTGACATTACTCGACCTCAACATCTTGACATTACTCGGCTTCAACATCTTGACAATACTCGGCTTCAACATCTCCACATACCTCCGCCTCTGCATCTCGACGTTACCTAGCTTCAACGTCTTGACACCACTCGGCTTCAACATCTTGACATTACTCGGCTTCAAAATCTCAACATACCTCGGCCTCTGCATCTCGACATTACCTAGCTTCAACGTCTTGACACCACTCGGCTTCAACATCTTGACATTACTCGGCTTCAACATCTTGACATTACTCGGCTTCAACATCTCCACATACCTCGGCCTCTGCATCTCGACATTACTTAGCTTCAACGTCTTGACACCACTCGGCCTCAACATCTTGACATTACTCGGCATCAACATCTCCACATTACTTGGCTTCAACATCTCCACATTACCCAGCTTCAACATCTCCACATTACTCAGTTTCAACATCTCGACATTACTCGGCATCAACATCTCCACATTACTCGGCTTCAACATCTCGACATCACTCGGCTTCAACATCTCGACATCACTCGGCTTCAACATGTCGACATTACTCGGCTTCAACATCTCCACATTATTTGGCTTCATGATCCTGACGTTGCACGGCTTCAACATCTTGACACCACTCGGCTTCAACATCTCCACATTACTCGGCTTCAACATCCTGACGTTGCACAGCTTCAACATCTTGACACCACTCGGCTTCAACATCTTGACATTACTCGACTTCAACATCTTGACATTACTCGGCTTAAACATCTGGACATTACTCGGCTTCAACATCTCGACATTACTCAGCTTCAACATCTAGACATTACTCGGCTCCAACATCTCGACATTACTCGGCTTCAACATCTCGACATTAGTCGGCTTCAACATCTTGACACCACTCGGCTTCAACATCTCGACACTACTCGACTTCAAAATCTTGACATTACTTGGCTTCAACATCTTGACATTACTCGGCTTCAACATCCTGACGTTGCACGGCTTCAAACATCTTGACACCACTCGGCTTCAACATCTCCACATTACTCGGCTTCAACATCTCCACTTTACTCGGCTTCAAGATCTTGACACCACTCGGCTTCAACATCTCGACACTACTCATCTTCAACATCTTGACACTACTCGGCTTCAACATCTCGACATTACTCGGCTTCAACATCTACACATTAATCGGCTTCAACATCTTGACATAACTCGGCTTCAACATCTCGACACTACTCGGCTTCAACATCTTGACATTACTCGGCTTCAACATCTCCACATTACTCGGCTTCAACATCTCCACATTACTTGGCTCCAACATCCTGACGTTGCACGGGTTTAACATCTTGACACCACTCGGCTTCAACATCTTGACATTACTCGGCTTCAACATCTTGACATTACTCGGCTTCAACATCTCCACATTACTCGGCTTCAACATCTCGACATTACTCGACTTAAACATCTTGACATTAGTCGGCTTCAACATCTTGACATTACTCGGCTTCAACATCTCCACATACCTCGGCCTCTGCATCTTGACATTACCTAGCTTCAACGTCTTGACACCACTCGGCTTCAACATCTTGACATTACTCGGCTTCAATATCTTGACATTACTCGGCTTCAACATCTCCACATTACTCGGCTTCAACATCTCGACATTACTCGACTTGAACATCTTGACATTAGTCGGCTTCAACATCTTGACATTACTCGGCTTCAACATCTCCACATACCTCGGCCTCTGCATCTTGACATTAGCTAGCTTCAACGTCTTGACACCACTCGGCTTCAACATCTTGACATTACTATGCCTCCGCATCTCCACGTTACCCAGCTTCAACATCTACATTTTACTCGGCTTCAACATCTTGACATTACTCGGCTTCAACATCTTGACATTACTCGACCTCAACATCTTGACATTACTCGGCTTCAACATCTTGACAATACTCGGCTTCAACATCTCCACATACCTCCGCCTCTGCATCTCGACGTTACCTAGCTTCAACGTCTTGACACCACTCGGCTTCAACATCTTGACATTACTCGGCTTCAAAATCTCAACATACCTCGGCCTCTGCATCTCGACATTACCTAGCTTCAACGTCTTGACACCACTCGGCTTCAACATCTTGACATTACTCGGCTTCAACATCTTGACATTACTCGGCTTCAACATCTCCACATACCTCGGCCTCTGCATCTCGACATTACCTAGCTTCAACGTCTTGACACCACTCGGCCTCAACATCTTGACATTACTCGGCATCAACATCTCCACATTACTTGGCTTCAACATCTCCACATTACCCAGCTTCAACATCTAGACATTACTCGGCTTCAACATCTCGACATTACTCGGCATCAACATCTCCACATTACTCGGCTTCAACATCTCGACATCACTCGGCTTCAACATCTCGACATCACTCGGCTTCAACATGTCGACATTACTCGGCTTCAACATCTCCACATTACTTGGCTTCAAGATCCTGACGTTGCACGGCTTCAACATCTTGACACCACTCGGCTTCAACATCTCCACATTACTCGGCTTCAACATCCTGACGTTGCACAGCTTCAACATCTTGACACCACTCGGCTTCAACATCTTGACATTACTCGACTTCAACATCTTGACATTACTCGGCTTCAACATCTCGACATTGCTCGGCTTCAACATCTCGACATTACTCAGCTTCAACATCTAGACATTACTTGGCTCCAACATCTCGACATTACTCGGCTTCAACATCTCGACATTAGTCGGCTTCAACATCTTGACACCACTCGGCTTCAACATCTCGACACTACTCGACTTCAACATCTTGACATTACTCGGCTTCAACATCTTGACATTACTCGGCTTCAACATCCTGACGTTGCACGGCTTCAAACATCTTGACACCACTCGGCTTCAACATCTCCACATTACTCGGCTTCAACATCTCCACTTTACTCGGCTTCAAGATCTTGACACCACTCGGCTTCAACATCTCGACACTACACATCTTCAACATCTTGACACCACTCGGCTTCAACATCTCGACATTACTCGGCTTCAACATCTACACATTAATCGGCTTCAACATCTTGACATAACTCGGCTTCAACATCTCGACACTACTCGGCTTCAACATCTTGACATTACTCGGCTTCAACATCTCCACATTACTCGGCTTCAACATCTCCACATTACTTGGCTTCAACATCCTGACGTTGCACGGGTTTAACATCTTGACACCGCTCGGCTTCAACATCTTGACATTACTCGGCTTCAACATCTTGACATTACTCGGCTTCAACATCTGCACATTACTCGGCTTCAACATCTCGACATTACTCGACTTCAACATCTTGACATTAGTCGGCTTCAACATCTTGACATTACTCGGCTTCAACATCTCCACATACCTCGGCCTCTGCATCTTGACATTACCTAGCTTCAACATCTTGACACCACTCGGCTTCAACATCTTGACATTACTATGCCTCCGCATCTCCACATTACCCAGCTTCAACATCTACATTTTACTCGGCTTCAACATCTCCACTTTACTCGGCTTCAACATCTCCACATTACTCGGCTTCAACATCTCCACATTACTCGGCTTCAACATCTCGACATTACTCGGCTTCAACATCTTGACATTACTCGGCTTCAACATCTCCACATTACTCGGCTTCAACATCTCGACATTACTCGGCTTTAACATCTCGACATCACTCGGCTTCAACATCTCGACATCACTCGGCTTCAACATCCTGACGTTGCACGGCTTCAACATCTTGACACCACTCGGCTTCAACATCTCCACATTACTTGGCTTCAACATCCTGACGTTGCACAGCTTCAACATCTTGACACCACTCGGCTTCAACATCTTGACATTACTCGGCTTCAACATCTCGACATTACTCGGCTTCAACATCTCGACATTACTCGGCTTCAACATGTAGACATTACTCGGCTTCAACATCTCGACATTACTCGGCTTCAACATCTCGACATTAGTCGGCTTCAACATCTTGACACCACTCGGCTTCAACATCTCGACACTACTCGGCTTCAACATCTTGACATTACTCGGCTTCAACATCTTGACATTACTCGGCTTCAACATCCAGACGTTGCACGGCTTCAACATCTTGACACCACTTGGCTTCAACATCTCGACACTACTCATCTTCAACATCTTGACACCACTCGGCTTCAACATCTCGACATTACTCGGCTTCAACATTTCCACATTAATCGGCTTCAACATCCTGACGTTGCACGGCTTTAACATCTTGACACCACTCGGCTTCAACATCTTGAAATTACTCGGCTTCAACATCTTGACATTACTCGGCTTCAACATCTCCACATTACTCGGCTTCAACATCTCGACATTACTCGACTTCAACATCTTGACATTAGTCGGCTTCAACATCTTGACATTACTCGGCTTCAACATCTCCACATACCTCGGCCTCTGCATCTTGACATTACCTAGCTTCAACGTCTTGACACCACTCGGCTTCAACATCTTGACATTACTATGCCTCCGCATCTCCACATTACCCAGCTTAAACATCTACATTTTACTCGGCTTCAACATCACCACATTACTCGGCTTCAACCTCGGCTTCAACATCTTGAAATTACTCGGCTTCAACATCTCCACATTACTCGGCTTCAACATCTCGACATTACTCGGCTTCAACATCTGCACATTACTCGGCTTCAACATTTCCACATTACTCGGCTTCAACATCTTGACATTACTCGGCTTTAACATCTGCACATTACTCGGCTTCAACATCTCCACATTATTTGGCTTCAACATCCTGACGTTGCACGGCTTCAACATCTTGACACCACTCGGCTTCAACATCTCCACATTACTCGACTTCAACATCTCCACATTACTCGGCTTCAACATCTTGACACCACTCGGCTTCAACATCTTGACATTACCTGGCTTCAACATCTCGACATAACTCGGCTTCAACATCTCCACATACCTCGGCCTCTGCATCTCCAAATTACTTGTCTTCAACATCTCCACATTACTCGGCTTCAACATCTCCAAATTACTCGGCTTCAACATCTGCACATTACTAGGCTTCAACATCTTGACATTTCTTGGCTTCAACATCTCGACATAACTCGGCTTCAACATCTCCACATACCTCGGCATCTGCATCTCCAAATTACTTGTCTTCAACATCTACACATTACTCGGCTTCAACATCTCCAAATTACTTTTCTTCAAAATCTCCACATTACTTGGCTTCAACATCCTGACGTTGCACGGCTTCAACATCCTCACATTACTCGGGTTCAACATCTCCACATACCTCGGCCTCTGCATCTCGACATTACCTAGCTTCAACGTCTTGACACCACTAGGCTTCAACATCTCCACATTACCCCGCTTCAACATCTCCACATTACTCGGCTTCAACATCTGCACATTACTCGGCTTCAACATCTGCACATTTCTCAGCTTCAACATCCTGCCATTGCTCGGCTTCAACATCTCGACATTACTCGGCTTCAACATATCCACATTATTTGGCTTCAACATCTCCACATTACTCGGCTTAAACATCCTGACACTACTCGGCTTCAATATCTCTACATTACTCCGTTTCAACATCTCAACATTACTCGGCTTCAACATCTCGACATTACTCGGCTTCAACATATCCACATTACTCGGCTTCAACATCTCCACATCACTCGGCTTCAACATCTCGACATTACTCGACTTCAACATTTTGACATTACTCGACTTCAACATCTCGACAGTACTCGGCTTCAATATCTACACATTACTCGGCTTCAACATCTCGACATTACTTCGCTTCAAGATCTCCACATTACTCGGCTTCAACATCTCCACATTACTCGGCTTCAACATCTCGACATTACTCGACTTCAACATCTTGACATTACTCGGCTTCAACATCTCGACATGACTCGGCCTCCGCATCTCGATATTACTGAGTTTCAAGATCTCCACATTACTCGGCTTCGACATCTCCACATTACTCCGTTTCAACATCTCAACATTACTCGGCTTCAACATCTCGACATTACTCGGCTTCAACATCTGCACATTACTCGGTCTCCGCATCTCGATATTACTGCGTTTCAACATCTCCACATTACTCGGCTTCAACATCTCGACATTACTCGGCTTCAACATCTCGACATTACTCGGCTTCAACATCTGCACATTACTCGGTCTCCGCATCTCGACATTACTCCGTTTCAACATCTGCACATTACTTGGCTTCAACATCCTGACATTACTCGCTTCAACATCTCCACATTACTCGGCTTCAACATCTCGACATGACTCGGCCTCCGCATCTCGATATTACTGCGTTTAAACATCTCCACATTACTCGGCTTCGACATCTCCACATTACTGCGTTTCAACATCTCCACATTACTCGGCTTCAACATCTCGACATTACTCGGCTTCAACATCTCGACATTACTCGGCTTCAACATCTGCACATTACTCGGTCTCCGCATCTCGACATTACTCCGTTTCAACATCTGCACATTACTTGGCTTCAACATCCTGACATTACTCGGCTTCAACATCTCCACATTACTCGGCTTCAACATCTCGACATCACTCGGCCTCCGCATCTCGATATTACTGCGTTTCAACATCTCCACATTACTCGGCTTCAACATCTCGACATTACTCGGCTTCAATATCCCGACATTACTCGACTTCAACATCTTGACATTACTCGGCTTCAACATCTCGACATGACTCGGCCTCCGCATCTCGATATTACTGCGTTTCAACATCTCCACATTACTCGGCTTCAACATTTCCACATTACTCCGTTTCAACATCTCAACATTACTCGGCTTCAACATCTCGACATTACTGCGTTTCAACATCTCCACATTACTCGGCTTCAACATCTCGACATTACTTGGCTTCAACATCTCCACATTACTCGGCCTCCGCATCTCGATATTACTGCGTTTCAACATCTCGACATTACTGCGTTTCAACATCTCCACATTACTCCGTTTCAACATCTCAACATTACTCGGCTTCAACATCTCGACATTACTGCGTTTCAACACCTCCACATTACTCGGCTTCAACATCTCGACATTACTGCGTTTCAACATCTCCACATTACTCGGCTTCAACATCTCGACATTACTCGGCTCATTATCTGCACATTACTCGGTCTCCGCATCTCGACATTACTCCGTTTCAACATCCTGACATTACTCGGCTTCAACATCTCGACATTACTCGGCTTCAACATCTCCACATACCTCGGCCTCTGCATCTTGACATTACCTAGCTTCAACGTCTTGACACCACTCGGCTTCAACATCTTGACATTACTATGCCTCCGCATCTCCACATTACCCAGCTTCAACATCTACATTTTACTCGGCTTCAACATCTCGACATTACTGCGTTTCAACATCTCCACATTACTCGGCTTCAACATCTCGACATTACTCGGCTTCAACATCTCGACATTACTCGGCTTCAACATCTGCACATTACTCGGTCTCCGCATCTCGACATTACCCAGCTTCAACATCTCGACATTACTCGACTTCAACATCTTGACATTACTCGGCTTCAACATCTCGACATTACTCGGCCTCCGCATCTCGATATTACTGCGTTTCAACATCTCCACATTACTCGGCTTCGACATCTCCACATTACTCCGTTTCAACATCTCAACATTACTCGGCTTCAACATCTCGACATTACTGCGTTTCAACATCTCCACATTACTCGGCTTCAACATCTCGACATTACTCGGCTTCAACATCTGCACATTACTCGGTCTCCGCATCTCGACATTACTCCGTTTCAACATCTGCACATTACTTGGCTTCAACATCCTGACATTACTCGGCTTCAACATCTCCACATTACTCGGCTTCAACATCTCGACATGACTCGGCCTCCGCATCTCGATATTACTGCGTTTCAACATCTCCACATTACTCGGCTTCGACATCTCCACATTACTCCGTTTCAACATCTCAACATTACTCGGCTTCAACATCTCGACATTACTGCTTTTCAACATCTCCACATTACTCGGCTTCAACATCTCGACATTACTCGGCTTCAACATCTCCAGGGCGTCAAGTTAATAGGAATAGACAAAAAATAGGAAAAAATAGGAACGCCTAAAAAATAGGAAAAAATAGGAATCACGCAAAAAAAATAGGAAATAATAGGAATTTTTCAAGATAAGTTGAATAACAAACAAAAAACAATACTTTCACGTGGATCGAATCTTCAAATGTTTACATGGACTCATAAATCATATGTACATGAATGGAAATTGTTGAAAAAGCGAGAGCAGGCGTTTTATTGCGAACATGTATTAATGTAAGAAAACAATCGCTTTCATTGCTAGTGCGCGACGCCATGTATGAAGGAAACTGTCCATAATTAGAATCAAGATTATTTGTTTGATACAATCAACCCTATTTGATCCGGTTCGCACGTTAATGCAATTTCAGTGATAGATAAGACATGCGTTAACTCGAGTTTTCAAACTAAACATCGTTCACTGATCATCCTGATCTTCCAGTATCATTATCTTATTAGATGACAAAGCCTTGTCAAGCAGTTTGCGCTTTTTCTTTTCATTTTTTCTCTTCTTATTTGTTATCTCATCTAACTGCTTCATTGCTGCTTCCCGTTTCTGATTTGCTGTTTCAAACATCATGGTAACTACTTTCATGCTAAATGTTTCAATACTTTTCTTACCATCGACCGCACTATTCAGTTTCGCAGTTGCATCTTTCATAAGCTCGTCAGCTGCTTTCAATTCTTCTCTAGCCTTATTTTCTTTTTGATGTAAACCCTTTTCTTTTTCCGTTACTGCAATTTTCTTACGTAACAGCTGTTCCTTTTCTCTTTGTACACTCGCTGGCAACTCGGCGGATTTTTCATTTTCATCTTTCTTTCGTTGATGTTCCGCCTTTTCTCGTTCTTGGTTTTCTTTATATGCTGCATGAGCATACCGTACTGCCCGTTTCAGCTCCTGTGATATAGGAATGGCTTCCGGTCTACAAAAATCGGGATCAAAGAACCTGACAGCGTCTTTTACAACATGAAGTCCAACGATGGTCTTTTCGCCGAGACACGTCCTTTCTTGTGTAACGATGCGGGAGTTGATAGAGAGACTTCTTTCACTATCAGCGTTTGTTTGCCCTAAAACTAAAGCAGATTTTATCACAATAGGAAGGACTCTGTATTTCAAGTTACCATCAGCTGCTTTTAGTTGAAAAATACCATTCCAAAACATTTCTATTCTGTCACTTGGGTCGTAAATCGGCACATTATTGTCAGATTGATAAAGCTTCCATTCGTCAAGCAGTTCATTCACGTCAACTTCAGGTTGCAAAGCCTTGCTTATTTCTTGAATGAAAACTGTACTTACTTCATCCTTCTTTTTTAAAGGATTTACACATCGTAGTTGGCTAAGTAGCGAATTCCCAAGAGGCAGTTTCTCAATTAAATACGACGAAGCACTTCCGAAAAACAATCGGATTTGATGAAATGCATATGTCCTTTGCTCTGGTTTGAGATTGCTCATTGCTTTTCTTGTGGAATCACCAATCATAATTTCATCATTTGATAACTGTGAAGATTCACTTCTACAATCGATGGATCGGAGCTCAATTCCATATTTGTTTCCAATCGCCTCTGGTATCATAAACCTTCGAAGAAGTTTCAAAATGAACTCACAAAGTTGGTCATAAAGAATATGAATCATGGGACTATTCTTTTGCAGCAGACGCAACAAATTCTCGAAAATAGGAGTGATATTCGCGAAAAATTCCAAGAAAACTCGTGTTAAGAATTTCTCTTTGGTACTAAGCATGACTTGCACTCTTTTGAAGTTGGCGCTTTTTGGCATCGACTGTGTGCTCTTCCCAAGGTCTGAAACGAAATGCACAATCGCTTCCCATTGTTCTATGACTCTTTTAACAGACGGTCCAATACTAAGCCACCGGACTTCTGTATGTTGCTTGAAATTGTGGGTTTCCAAATCAAATTCCAATTGTATTGATCTGAAGTCTTCACGACGGGCAGCGCTGTATTTAAAAATAGAATGCAAATCGTAGCAAAATTGACTTATGTCAATATCGAACTCTTTGATTCCTTTCCGAAAGCCGTTATGTATTGTGTGAATAGCACATGAATCCAAATCTATCAGACCAGGAAAATCAGGATGATCGCGAGAAATCAGTTCATTCAGATTTCTGAAGATTGTCTTGTTAACGTTCGGACCATCTCGTACAAGTGTAGCTAACCTTTGTATCGGTAATTTATCATCACACATTTTTTGATACATCCTAAAAGCGACGGTATTACCGTCCGCATGTCCGAAAAACAGAGATGTGTAGAAAGAGCACCACACTTGATTGTGCTGCGGCGACCAGTACCTTATTGTTAGATCCATCTGTTTTTTACTTGAGTTGTGGATGTTTCATCGAAATGTATAGAGAAAGGTAGATTTGATTTCACTAGGTCAGAAACAATTACTCCTGTGAAGTATGGTGACAACCCATCTCCTATTATATATGATGCGCTCGTGCGACTTAAGCTGAATTGTGCAGCTACTGCACTATCAGGGAACATAGCTTTGAATAAGCTTCCTTTGTTGTCACATGAACGTAACGACAAATTTTTGCATGCCACTTCTGCTAACCAATAAACAGTGGCATTAAGATTACTATCGGAAGAATCCTTAAGAGTCATCATACTAACAGTAGACTTATCAGTATTAGAGCATACTACAGCTGATGATATCGCATCACTAGGTATCGAAGTTGCACTAGCTGAAGTATTCATCAGTGAGAGTTTTGTTTGCTTTGTATCCAATACATTTTTCAACAACTCCATGTGTTTTTTCTTTCTAGCATGCTGGAGTAATTGAGCTTTTCCGGAATTATCGCACTTAATATCGATTTGGCATAGAGTACAATGACCATGACTGTCATCCTTTCCTTTCCGACACCAATCGCCCATTTTCTGATTGTTGCTATCGAAGGTAGAGAGCCATGTAACATTGAATTTTGTTTTACCGGAGGGCATCTTACGTTGCAAAGCTCAAGTTGAGACCCTGAAATAAACAAAAAAACTTTATTGGCACGCTGGTTAATTGATATTTTACGATATAAGATATTCTTCAAACTCAAATCATCATTAAGTGTACAAATCTGCATGCGTTATTTTAATTCACATGCATCGCGCCTAGCATTTAATACAGGGCAATCAGATAGTTGGAGATTGTCAATTATATTCTCATTAATGGTACTGAAAAAATCTTCGGAAGAATATGCCGCTCTAAATTCGTAAACCAGTCTGAAAAAATAGGAATCATCTTTGTTTACATCACTGATTTACACTTAAGCGAGAGAGTGAGAAGGGAGATTTACCGCCATCTTAGTCTCATAGATTATTCTCCCCTTCACTGAAATGTGACATTATCACCGTTAAGTGCGAGCTTCACTCTATTTGGCGAGGGGCTTCTACTTTCTCATTGTTCTGTCTGTGGTCATTCCCGTAAATAGGCTCAGCTTCGTTAAAGATAGCACACGAGCGTACAGTGATGAACGATATATCCTGAGAATCTAAATCCCTTTCAAAACATTCCAGGTAATTCTCCGAAAGGCTTGACTTGCAAAAAGAAACAAACATTAATGTACATGTACATGTATAAAACAAGTATGAACTGAACAAAACTTACCACATAGTAATGTCTGGAAGCTGATTACTAAGACAACAGGTGTATTTGAAGATCCGTATCCAGTGCTGCGTACCATTTTACCGAATTTAAATTACTGGATGTACGTCCATTTATATCGTTTCCGGACAAGCAATGCACCTCACCTGTTGACTCAAATAGGAAGCAGTAATAACTGAGAACGACGTGAAACCGAAACGATGAACATGAAACAAAACTAGCAGTAAAGAAAATAGTTTTTATAACAAGTTTATTTTTTAAAAGTCATTATAAATGCATATTGAATTACACGAGAAGAAAAACATTATCAGTTCATGGGAGATCAGTTCAGAGAGTCGATCATATTTTTCCAATTGTCATTTTGTTCAGTACTAGCGTTTTAGTTATCTGATAGACTGGAAGCGAGGTAACAAACGGAAAACTGTCTGATCCTACCTCATTAAGGATGTAAACCGATATCAGCACACTGCAAAAAAGACATGAAATATGAAAAATTCCATTTCTTAAAACCATAATCCCATTTTCTGATGAGTCACACAAATATGAGTAGCACGTCAAGTTAAGGAACTGATGTAGGTACACGGCTAGCTCTCGATATATGCAACCATCATAGCCATGTATCGAGAGCTGAACGCGAACCATTCTTGTTCACAAAGAGAACTGTCGTTACCGAATATAAAACGCAACTCTATTTTCTGAATGGTTATCCATGGACCATAATATTGAATAAGATAAAGAACGAGCTACACAAAAATAGGAAAAAATAGGAATTTTGTCATAAAATAGGAAAAAGTAGGAATTTTGTCATAAAATAGGAAAAAATAGGAATTTTATGATAAAATAGGAAAAAAATAGGAACTTGACGCCCTGCATCTCGACATTACTCGGCCTCCGCATCTCGATATTACTCCGTTTCAACATCTCCACATTACTCGGCTTCAACATCTCCACATTACTCGGCTTCAACATCTCGACATTACTCGGCTTCAACATCACCACATTACTCGGCTTCAACATCTCGACATCACTCGGCTTCAACATCTCCACATTACTCGGCTTCAACATCTCGACATTACTCGGCTTCAACATCTACACATTACTCGGCCTCCGCATCTCGACATTACTCCGTTTCAATATCTCAACATTACTCGGCTTCAACATCTCGACATTACTCCGTTTCAACATCTGCACATTACTTGGCTTCAACATCCTGACATTACTCGGCTTCAACATCTCCACATTACTCGGCTTCAACATCCTGACATCACTCGGCTTCAACATCTCGACATTACTCGGCTTCAACATCTCGACATTACTCGGCTTCAACATCTCGACATTACTCGGCTTCAACATCCCGACATTACTCGACTTCAACATCTTGACATTACTCGGCTTCAACATCTCGACATGACTCGGCCTCCGCATCTCGATATTACTGCGTTTCAACATCTCCACATTACTCGGCTTCAACATTTCCACATTACTCCGTTTCAACATCTCAACATTACTCGGCTTCAACATCTCGACATTACTGCGTTTCAACATCTCCACATTACTCGGCTTCAACATCTCGACATTACTCGGCTTCAACATCTCCACATTACTCGGCCTCCGCATCTCGATATTACTGCGTTTCAACATCTCGACATTACTGCGTTTCAACATCTCCACATTACTCCGTTTCAACATCTCAACATTACTCGGCTTCAACATCTCGACATTACTGCGTTTCAACACCTCCACATTACTCGGCTTCAACATCTCGACATTACTCGGCTTCAACATCTTGACATTACTCCGTTTCAACATCTGCACATTACTTGGCTTCAACATCCTGACATTACTCGGCTTCGACATCTCGACATTACTCGGCCTCCGCATCTCGATATTACTCCGTTTCAACATCTCCACATTACTCGGCTTCAACATCTCCACATTACTCGGCTTCAACATCTCGACATTACTCGGCTTCAACATCACCACATTACTCGGCTTCAACATCTCGACATTACTCGGCTTCAACATCACCACATTACTCGGCTTCAACATCTCGACATCACTCGGCCTCCGCATCTCGATATTACTGCGTTTCAACATCTCCACATTACTCGGCTTCAACATCTTGACATTACTCGGCTTCAACATCTCGACATTACTCGGCTTCAACATCCTGACATTACTCGGCTTCAACATCTGCACATTACTCGGCTTCAACATCTCCACATTACTCGGCCTCCGCATCTCGACATTACTCGGCTTCAACATCTCCACATTACTCGGCTTTAACATCTCCACATTACTCGGCTTCAACATCACCACATTACTCGGCTTCAACATCTCCACATTACTCGGCTTCAACATCTCCACATTACTCGGCTTCAACATCTCGACATTACTCGGCTTCAACATCACCACATTACTCGGCTTCAACATCTCGACATTACTCGGCTTCGACATCACCACATTACTCGGCTTCAACATCTCGACATCACTCGGCCTCCGCATCTCGACATTACTGCGTTTCAACATCTCCACATTACTCAGCTTCAACATCTCGACATTACTCGGCTTCAACATCTCGACATTACTCGGCTTCAACATCTGCACATTACTCGGTCTCCGCATCTCGACATTACTCCGTTTCAACATCCTGACATTACTCGGCTTCAACATCTCCACATTACTCGGCGTCAACATCTTGACATTACTCGGCTTCAACATCTCGACATTACTAGGCCTCCGCATCTCGACATTACTCCGTTTCAACATCTCCACATTTCTCGGCTTCAACATCTCCACATTACTCGGCGTCAACATCTCGACATTACTCGGCTTCAACATCTCGACATTACTGGGCTTCAACATCTCCACATTACTTGGCTTCAACATCTCGACAATTCTCAGGTTCAACATCTCCACATTACTCGGCTTCAACATCTCCACATTACTTGGCTTCAACATCTGCACATTACTCGGCTTCAACATCTTGACATTACTCGGCCTCCGCATCTCGACATTACTTCGCTTCAACATCTCGACATTACTTGGCTTCAACATCTCCACATTACTCGGCTTCAACATCTCGACATAACTCGGCTTCACTATCTCGACAATTCTCAGGTTCAACATTTCCACATTACTCAGCTTCAACATCTCCACATTACTCGGCTTCAACATCTTGACATTACTCGGCTTCAACATCTTGACATTACTCGGCTTCAACATCCTGACGTTGCACGGCTTTAGCATCTTGACACCACTCGGCTTCAACATCTCGACACTACTGGGCTTCAATATCTGCACATAACTCGGCCTCCGCATCTCGACATAACTCGTCTTCTAACTGGAACTCTACCTGAACAATTTAACAACTAGATCCGAAAATGAATGCGTTTTCAACCTAGAGGTATTTTGACTTTCTTCCCTGATACTTAGCGGTAAGATAAACAATTCAAAGATAAAATACTATTTATGACTGCTTGCTGATCTTAGCAGAAACGTTTTTGGATTGCGACGTCTGAAGACGAAACATTTAAAGGCGTACTAGTTGATCATTTTATGTCCATTCCCTCCATAACAACTGCAATTGAAGGTTATTCATGAAGATGTCTACAAAAAGGATAGATAAAGCAACGGAGAGATACACTCAGCAAAAGAGAAAACAGGACACCCGTATCTCTCACTCTTGCAATCTTGACTTTCAGCGGTAGCACTTGATTATTGTTCAATTGCGATCTGTGCCGTGAATGACAGCTGACTAATTAGCATCAAGACAGGCGCATCGAGTCTCTTATCAACTCGTTTGTCATTGATAGATAAATTTGCAGGCATTGTTGCAAATCAAACATTAATGAAAGAAAGATGAGACATATGACAACTTCTGAGCGATGGCAAGCCATCGGAATGCTTAAGTCAGGTCGGTCCTACCGCTATGTGGCGAGGTTCTTTAAGAGGTCTCCGAATACTATACGCAACCTGTGGCTTAAAGCAGCAGCGACAGGCACTGTAGAGCATGCTGGAAAATTAGTGAAGCGTCGACAAACGACTATGAGGGCGGACAGAAGGTTGGTGAGGTTGGTCAGGGGGAATCCAACACTTCCGGCTATCCTGCTGCGTATTCAATGGGGAGGAAGGAGTAAATGGGGCACCAAATTATCCGCACAAACCATAAGAAATCATCTGAAGGAGAATGGATTGCGCTGTCGACGAATGCGTAGAAAACCCCGACTCAGTTCTGCTCATGTGGCTAATCGTGAACGTTGGGCCATGCAGCGGATTCATTGGAGGGTTCAGCAATGGCAGCGGGTCATCTTTACAGATGAGAGCCGATGAACGCATGCGCGTGTGGAGGTATCCACGACAAGAGCTTCTCAACCAGCATGTCCAAATCTCCGAAAGTCAAGGGCCTTCTCTGCATGTTTGGGCAGGGATTTCCCTCCGTGGCAAGACGGAGTTAGTGTTTCTGAGAAACAATGTGACAACATCAACATATGAAGCGGTTCTTGAAGAGCAAGCAATTCCATTCATGAACAGAGCATACGGTGGAACTGGCAATTGCATTCTACAAGATGATAATGCCCCGGCCCACAGAGCAGCTTCAGTGCAACTTCGGAAGGATCAACTGCAAGTTCGTACTCTCAAGTGGCCATCCCGCTCTCCAGATATGAATCCTATAGAACATGTCTGGAGTTACTTGAAGAGACAGATACAGAACAATGCTCATCCTCCACAGAGCATTCAGCAGTTACAACAATCAATGGTGGACTGCTGGAATAATATGCCTCAGACGTTTATTCGACAATTGATTTGTGGTATGTCGCGAAGAGTGAGCAACCTCTTGTAAGCCCGTGGGGCTATACAAAGTATTAATTTTTTCCAAATAAATGTAACTTGGTTGAGAACTTTGCTTTCATCTTTTTATTTTAGACTACATGTACAAAATCCTGCAAGTTGTAACAGTTGATTAAGATAGAGACTAGAACCACAACTTTGCTTTCATTTTTTTATTTTAGACTACATGTACAAAATCCTGTAAGTTGTAACAGTTGATTAAAATAGAGACTAGAACCACAATACCGGTAAGCAATTAACGCGAATTCATTGTCTCTGACACGACAATGAGCTGTCATCATTTACCTCGACATGGTCTAGCTGACTGATGCCACGCTCATGTGATTATGCAATCAATCAAACATGCTGCTAAGAGAGAGAGAGAGAATGAAAACCGAGGTGTCCTGTTTTCTCTTTTGCTGAGTGTAGACACCATTTAGGTAAGTTAACGAAGTATTCTAAAGTCATGGATTTCTGTCTAAATGCAGGAATCTTGGGTAGAAATATGAGTCTATGACAAACCGACAAAGGAATTAGACAATAAAATGCTGCCTGTCAATAATTTTGAAAAGCTTTCGGAAATCATTGGTCACGCGGTACCATAGAAATCCGATTTATTTCATTTGTTTAAGTAACACTACTAGAATGGACAGCTGGGGTTTGTTCATAGAAATAAACTGTTTATCTGAAGTTCGCTAGAATGGAAATTGACTCAAGGTCGCGGCACATCCGGGGGAACTAAGTTGCGGCATGAAGAACCAATTAAAACCTACGATTTACTCATGTGACTGATTCTAACCCAATGATACAGACGTTGGCAGGTGCATCTAAGTGAAAATGCGTGCGATTTATGTGCCGTTATTGTGCATTGCATGAAGCTTAATTTCCATTCTAGAGGGTTTTGTCGTTGTTAATTTCTATGCATAAGTGTACCGTTGCTATAGTCACGACTTAACCACGGCGTAGTGTTCTGCGATATTGTTGTGGCCATTCTAGTCTAGCAAACGTGCAATAATACAGGTTTTCCTACACGACAACGGCAACTACCGAATCAAGAGCGGCACTTTAATTTCTAAAACGTTAAAAGATAAAATATTACGTCATTTCACAATTGAGAGCGACAACAATAAATAAACTGCAGCAAAATAGTTCAATTGTGTCTCTATCAGATTAGTGAGCGGCATTTCACGTGAAGAATAAATGATATCTATTCGGTTTGATCCAAAGCCCTATATAGATGTCTTCACATCTGCTAAATTAACTTATCAATATGGAGCGCCAGCGAATACCTTCTGATGTTAAACGCAGAATCATTATGGCTCACGGAGCCGGAGATGATTATATTGAAGCCGCTCGAGCTCTCGTTGTAAAACGGGGTACTTCGTACTGCGTATTCAATAGTACATCGTTATATACTTGAAGGAGTCATTGAGCGTCCCAGAGGAGGAAGACGACACCAAAAGATGGACGAAGATATGGCAAATACTGTGGTAGAGATTGTTGAATCCCAACCGGAATTCACGTTAGCCCAAATCAAAGCTGATCTACAAGCGCGGATGCCGGACAAGCCATCTGTCTCAATTCAAACTATCTGAGAAATCGTCTTATCATCTTAAAGAAAATGGAGACTGTTCAAGTCAACCGCAATAGCCATGACGTCAAAGTGGAAAGGGCTGAGTATGCGAACTGGTATCTGCACACGATCAACGCAAACCATCCGCCAACATTTATTTTTGTGGACTCGCATCTTGGCGGTCTCTAATGAAGGTGTCGTCCATCATATTCTACGAAGGCGGAACCTCCTGTGAGAGATTTAACTCCTGGCTGGAAGAAGCGTCCGTTGCGGCTGGGGCTGGACCTCGTGTATTCGTCATGGATAATGCTCCGCACCACAATCGAGCCCGTGAAGTCAGTTTGCGAGAGGGACACTCTATTAGGTACTTACCGCCCTACTCTCCATTTCTCAATATCGCAGAGAACGCGTTTTCCATGTGGAAAGCGGCTTTCAAGAGAGAAGTAGCTGAGATTCGTGAGCAGTTACACAACTACACTGGACAACAGCGGAATTTGACCTTACTGCAACTCGCCTCCCAAAACATGAGTGCCATCACTGCAAATAAGATGGGAAGGTCTTCCAGACGTATAGGCAGATTGATGCCTAGACTAATTAATCGCGAGGATGTCTTACAAAACCATCAATGAATATTACGGTACTTGTTTTGTTTCATAATGAAATAAAAAATTTCAAGATTATCAAAACTTTTTCGTATTGACTTACCTTTTCGTAAAAAAAGTTTTTAATGACTTACTGTATTACCTTTATGAATTAAAATAATTATCAAACTTTTCCTTTTGACATATTTTACCTTTTCGAATTAAAAAAATTATCAAAACTGTTTGTATTGACTTACCTGTTAAATAAAATATAATTGAATATGAAAAGCCGTTTGATTTCAGGTTGCCGCTCATTAAACTTATAAATCCATTAATAAACTCACTTATTATCACTACCGATTAAAAACAATATCATTCAATTGAAAACGCTGCTGATTAACAGAAATACCGTTGTTGCATCTTAAAACATATTCTTTAATCTGATAGTCGCATTGTCGAACTGGAAAACCTGTATTAATCGGATTTCTATGCGCGGTACGATATCTATGATTCATTCAGCTCATACAACGAGGAAGTAATGTCAGTTTAGCAAAAAATTGTGGCTACAATTCCTTTACACCCACAGAATAAGACAGGTCGTCTCTTCTTCTGTTTGACTAGAATGGAAACATTGGAACATGTAGCGTTAATGAAATGGCACAATCAGCTTACATAACATCATAGCAATCGAACAATGAGCAACCAGTTCAGCTTTAAACACGTCAAGGTGTGTGAAGTTTCAGTAACTGTTATCAACCGAATCACACAGCAAGGAGACGTGTGTGAAGTTAACGGAACCACCCAGCGGAACCATTTTTTATTATAGCTTAATTCTAATCAAAACAGTTGCTAAGTTGTCAATTTCAGTCTCCTGATTACGAATCTCAGCTCAGATTTTACAAATTCGCAGTAATTTTTGAGAATATCAAGTTTGAAGATAAAAGTGGTTCCGCTGTGAAGTTCGCGGAACCATCCAGCGGAACCAATTGCTGAGTCTCGCTGATTGACGCAGTAAATCAATTTCTTTTGGTCGCTACCCGATCAATTTTGTTGTGCTGATCACGAGTATGTCCCTCATCTTTCAAAACAATGCAGATTTCACCCGGAAATCTGAATTTCACTTTTTCTGCAAGCTGATTGTGAAGTTAGCGGAACCATTTCTTAATACATCTTTTCTTTTCATAAAATCCATCCTCTCCTACTAATTTGAAGCTCCTAATCACAAATCTGTAATCATATTTGCAAAACTCGCCCGCATTGCAAAGATATTCCTCTATCTGGGTCCGCTGTGAAGCTCCCGGAACCACCTACTGGCATTAAAATGTCAAATTCTAATTTTTGCAGAGAATCACTGCAATAGACATACCAAGAGAATGGAATTGCTTCACTGATCACGGTTTGCCGTCAGATTTCACGGGAGGGTAAGTACTTGCCGAGAAAAATTGATTTTACGGTTTTCATGGACTTTTTCTGCAAGCTGATTGTGAAGCTAGCGGAACCATTTTTCAATACAAAGAATTTCTCAGCAAAATCCATCCTCTCCTACTAATTTGAAGTTCCTAATCACAAATCTGTAATCAGATTCCTTGTATTGAAAAATGGTTCCGCTAACTTCCGCTAACAGTGATTCTCTGCAAAAATTAGAATTTGACATTTTAATGCCAGTAGGTGGTTCCGGGAGCTTCACAGCGGACCCAGATAGAGGAATATCTTTGCAATGCGGGCGAGTTTTGCAAATATGATTACAGATTTGTGATTAGGAGCTTCAAATTAGTAGGAGAGGATGGATTTTATGAAAAGAAAAGATGTATTAAGAAATGGTTCCGCTAACTTCACAATCAGCTTGCAGAAAAAGTGAAATTCAGATTTCCGGGTGAAATCTGCATTGTTTTGAAAGATGAGGGACATACTCGTGATCAGCACAACAAAATTGATCGGGTAGCGACCAAAAGAAATTGATTTACTGCGTCAATCAGCGAGACTCAGCAATTGGTTCCGCTGGATGGTTCCGCGAACTTCACAGCGGAACCACTTTTATCTTCAAACTTGATATTCTCAAAAATTACTGCGAATTTGTAAAATCTGAGCTGAGATTCGTAATCAGGAGACTGAAATTGACAACTTAGCAACTGTTTTGATTAGAATTAAGCTATAATAAAAAATGGTTCCGCTGGGTGGTTCCGTTAACTTCACACACGCAGCAAGGAGACACAGTTGATATCAAGTTCTACAGAGAGGTTTGTGAACGTTTTTTACGTGCGCCTGCTAGGATTTTAACAATAATCGGAAGGACCAGAATTATCGAGAAAACTTCCCGACCGGAAGATGAATTGTACAACATAATCACACCATACAGTTTCTCCATACAGTCAGTTACCCCTGCCGAGCGGAAACTGAATGTGTGCACTCATTTTCTCCTCGAGAAAATGATTTCGTGAATATTATCATCATGTGCACTAGACAATCCAGACAGAGAAGCTGACCATCATCGCACTCATAGATACTCATAGGTTACTAGTTATTAACCGACGTACTCCTCTAGTAATAGCAAAAATGGCAATGTTAATTTAAATGTTCTTTTTCACTTTCTAGAATGATGACGAAGATCAGGGAGTCACAAGACCCATGAACGAAGCAATCGTGGGTCTGCCGAATTCGTGGTGAGAGATCGTGCCTTCTGAGCAGAGTTGGAAAAGTCGGAATTGGAATTAATTCCGACCTAGAATTAATTCCATTTTTTGTCGGAATTGGAATTGTAATTGTAATTAACGATATTTAAATCTACTGGAATTGGAATTGACCCTGATAAACCTCAATTCCACTTTTTCGATAGACCTGTGATAAATCTGTTTGTACAAACATTGAAATCACAGTAGGCCTACTCGGCCGTTGTGGTAATTGCACGCAGAGATAAGAGAGAAATACATCGACAGAGGTAGCTTTATTCTATTGTTGAATAAAGGGTGTTAATTGTGACCTTGATGGGTAATGTTATTTCAGCGATTAAGCAAACAATGAAAAGACAATCCTTGTTCAATCTGTTATCTAGTTATTTATCAAGTAAGATAATTAATCAAAATAAAGCAATTGTTGAATTTAGTTCTTGATAGGATAAGCACAAAAATTGGAGATATACTTACTTGTTGTACACACGAAAAACTATTGGCTTGGAAAGAGGAAAATTAACGCTGCATTAAAGCGCAGCATCCCTGTCAACTCAAATCACAATATAGACAGTGTCAACAAATTATTCTAATAATTGATGATTCAATTAAAATGGCAAATGCATGAACCAATTGTTATTATTATATGAACCAATTATTCAACCAATTATTCTTCCACTATTTATTCAAACTATTATTCTTCCAATCACAACAATCAGCAATATTATTTTTTAAGGCTACAATTATATAGATACGATGCGCAACGATAAAAGAAAAACTTTACACTTGCAGTTCACTTCTTAATGTTGAATTCACTTCAATTCGATCGGACTCACTTATACCAAAGTAATATCATACATATCAGTGTCACTTATGCCGTCAATCCTCAATCGCGCTCGCCTATGTGTTGCCGTATATGCTGCTGTGTTGTTGTTCGCTGGCAGGCAGTTGTTGTTGCTACTTCTGTAATTAAGTTACACCGCGAGAGCCCGGAGTTCTTCGAACAGCTACTGAAGATGTCTTATGTGTTGTTGTTGGTAGTTGTTGTTGTGTCAATTTCTCATCGTTTCTAATTTATACAAATTTTTGAGACTTGACGATAAATCCACTTTCTTTTGAAAATTGAAAGAGCTTCCTTTCATCTCTGCTCGTTAGCTTTCGACGCGACAACATTTCTTTCTTATCACAGAATTTTTAATCTCTTTTTTTTAACATGAACCTTTAATCAGTTTTCATGATATCATTTTTATCGTCGTTTTTTTCTTTCATCAACAATCACGTTATTCGCACATTGAATTTTTTTCCTCTGTCAGTTTATTAATAGATTTATTCGCATCTCATCTCTCTCAGCGTTTGATTCTCCGCTGACCGTTAATTTTCTTTTCTTTTTTTCACGAGATATTGAATATCTCGCTTACGAAACGAAAATGGTGTAGGCTGACCGGTTACATATATACATGCACACAAGAAATATGAACTATGAACATGAGAACGCACATATAGGAACGACACAGAGAACGGGACACAGGAACAACGAGAATAGGATAAGGGCACATGGGTTAGATTGAAACGAACTAACGTTAGATACATTAATATAAGACACTATACGCGACATGCAATTATCGGAATTGAATCTTATTATGGAATTGGAATTGAAATTGAACTGAACTGTTTCGACTGGAATTGGAATTGGAAATAAAAAATTTCAGTGGAATTTTTCCAGCTCTGCTTCTGAGAAATAAAAAACGTGATTGACGATCGAAAAGGCTGTGCCATGACAACCACTTGGTCAAGGAAGATCTACACTGATCATATGAACAAAAGCAGGTTTTCATTCTGAAAGTTGTGGTGAAGAAAGGTGTCAATGGTTGTCACCTAAATAAGTTTATTGATTAGTTTAGTAGACTCTTGTCAAATGTACGAGAGCACATACGATTATAATTCTCGTACTTTCTAATAAATGTTTCATTGGATGAATAATACTTCTGTCTTGAACTGAAATGAGAATTATAATGAGAAAGGGGAAAATATAGAGCATAAGAAAAGAAAGTGAATAAAGACACATATTTTCCGACCGGAAACTGGGAAGGTAAATAGCATAAAACCGGTCTTATTATGTGTAATCCATCCGATGACAATATTGACAGCGCACCCGATGACGTAATAAATTGTCGATCAAAAGATCAATGCTTGAAATCACAGCAGTGACGGATTACACGGTTTAAGCACGCTGTCATACTAATTAACACTTTGATCAAACATTACAAAATTAGCTCCATAGAACGCTTCAATCTATTTGTCTTATCAATACACTTACTAAACCTGAAACACTGCTGCCGATTTCTGAAGGGAACGAAGACGAAAATTTGACTTCCACAGAATGATGCACACCATATGCCTACTACAAATCTTCACGTCTGCCGAATCCTACGTGGTTCCTCTTCTTGTCAGACACGATCAAAGAACAACACACGTTAATTCAATGGGACGCAAATTGAAATGTTTTGTTAAAGTGAAATCTTCTGTGTTTTCTCTTATCAACTGAAAAGTATCAAGTCTACACTGTAGAGCCATGATTTTCGGCATGATGTGTCTTCAGGTCATTTCTTATGATGTGCATGATATTGTCATACTCCTGATCGGCGATGCATGCGAGAATGTGGTTCAATATGGATAAAGTGGGCCAACATGTCAGTGTGTGCCGACAATAGGAGGCCTGCAAAATCTGAATGTGTTTAGATTCATAGATTTATGCTCATTAGCATGATAAGAAAGTGACCTGAAGATATTCCATGTCAAAAATTGTGGCTCTTGACTTAGTACTTTTCAATTGACAAGAGAAAACGTGGAAAAGGTTTCTTTTCCAATAACTGCTGTCTGCGTCCCATTGGATTTACATGTGTTTTTATTTGATCGTGTCTGACATGAAGAGGAACTGACTAGAACTCGTCAGACGCGCAGATTCCTTGTAGGTATAGAGTGTTCATCATTCCGTGAAAGTCTCATTTTCGGCCCCGTTCTCTGCAGAAACTCGTTTTGGCTGCCGGACTAATGAGTCTTCCATGCTGCTCAGATAGTGTCATCTGATCACAAATCCAACAAGTGGAACGTTGAAGAAAACGTCCACGTAGAAGAATGAAGCATCATTCACTTTGTTCATAGAACTGACACGACTCCCATTGAACACCTACAGTATGACTTTGTTTTCGACCACGTTTCATACAGAAACTCTTTCTTGCTGCCAAACTAAGAGCGCTAAGCTAATGTCTTCATAGCAGATTCATAGACTGAGTTTCACGGTAGAGCTTGGACGTTTTAAGGAGATCGGCCAAAAACGGCCAAAATTCGATCTCTCAGGTTTTCTATCAAGTTTACATGTATTCTGTCTGATAAGCAGTCTCATAACTCACCAAGACAGTATCGTTGCTGATTATTCCTTAACGTAAGGCTCGACAGAAATCGGTTGAGTCGGTGAGGCTGTCAACATCCTCATAAATATCGTCTATATCAATTGTGGATATCGGTAGAGCAGCAACTTGTTTTTCGTTATCAGTGAGCACTTTTTCCTTCACCTTCTTCTTGTTTATCTCGGCATATACATGGGATTGAGGATCATCCAATTCCTTTAACTCCATTGTGGGATAACTTGACTGTTTTCTGGATTTTGGAACATTTTCAGGGATGGATAACTCATCATACTGCAAGCAAAGAGATTCAATTAACGTGATATGCGCGCATTCTGCTCAAGGACGAGTTGGAATAGTCGAAAAATCTCGATCTAATTTTCCAATTTTCCTTTCACAACATTTGAATAAAATCTTTTCATGAAGATGCGAATGATAGGCAGAATTTTAAACATCCTCTTACCTACAAATTATAACTGACTCATGACGATTATGATAATGAAGATATGCAAGTACAAAATCAATTAATTATCTAGTTTTGCTAAATTGACTTTGCGATTGTTCTAGAACTGCTCAGTAGAAAAATCTTTGGATAAATGTTCTTTAAAAAAACACCTATACACGCATGTTTCAATTAAAACATCTTTAGCGAGCAATATTACCGAATAGCAGTTTGAAACTTTCTGATATAAGAATGATTTCAAGCCTATATGACGATTTATAGTATTGTATTTATTGACTTGCTGAAAATCAGACACTGTAGAAAATTTGCATGCACATGACTAAAACAGAACAAATTAAAAAGGAAAGAAAGCAAGAAAGTCAACTATCATGGCAAATCAATTATCCTCAAATATTTCAGTTAAATGTTTCTGAACAATGCCATTTTTGTAGATTTGAAAAAATCAAAAAAAGATGCTTTCTGATTTGTAATTAGCGCATTCCGCTAATTTCGTGCCATGCACTTTTTAACTGGCATTCTGTCTAAAGTAATGCACCAGTGATCCTATCCGTACTGAATCAGGGGACTTCACTCAACGTCTGGTTCAACAACTGCGTTCCTGCTGTTCTAGAACTGTAGAGGAAAATATGATGTTAAAAGGGACAATAAAGTAAAAAATAATAGCATCCTCAATTGAAAAATGAGAAAAAACTTGAATATTTTTAATAATAAGCATTTATTTGAAGATAGCTACCCACGGCTGATCATGATAGGGCTACATATAAAGGGAGAAACAGGCATGTGAAAAAGGCATTAAATAATCAGAGCTACAAGAAACGGGACACGCAAGATTAAAGTAATGAGTTCTTATACCTATCAGTCTTGCAAAATATAATATTGGATGACTTCCTGAGCCTTGATGTCGTTCGAGCACCACGTTGTTCTTTCTGTCAATCGTCAGTAATCTCTGACATTGTCTTTGACATATGGTAAAATTGAAACAATTGTGCCTGTTTGTAATTTTATAAATAAAAAGCGCACAGAATGCTTTCGAAGTCATAATAAAGTTTATTGAAATTAGGAAGAAAAATGTAAACCTGACATGTTTCGACTGGTCTTGTCAAAGGTAACCCAGCATGTGAAATTACATTGAAGGATAGACATTTTTTAAGAAGGAGAAAGTTGAGATACAGGTCAACACGCGATAGCAGCGGCAGACTGTGAGTCACCCGATTACCATGGCAAGCGAAGATTACCGTATATACTCGCATATAAGCCGAGTTTAGAAGTATAAAATACAATGCTGAAATCAGGGGGTCGGCTTATATGCGTATAAAACAAAATGAACACAAGGACAGATACTAATGCCAATTTTCCAGCTACACGTTTTCATCGCTATCTGCCTTTTTATTTGGTTGTGTGTCACCAGTGGCGAGCCGTAACCAAGCTAGAGGTAATGATGAAGCCGACGTCATTGGTACACGGTTTGGTTTCTTAGAAATAAAAAAATTTCTTCTATTTCTTTTAGTATGTAACATAAAAGTAAGCATTTATCATCTTTACAGTAACAAATTTCTATGAACCAAAAATATAGTGTAAAATTAGATAAGTTGAGTACCGGCTTATATGCGGGTTTTTGCAAAAACTGGTAATTCTAAAGCAATTTTAGATGGTCGGCTTATATGCGAGATCGGCTTATATGCGAGTATATACGGTAATCACATGGTCCTTTTGCTTGCACAGGTTGGGATTATCACGTCTAATAAACAATGCCTCGAGGATACGTAAAATGCGGTCATTGTAAGCGTGGCATACAATCTCAAACTTGCTGATAGGGTCATTCGGAACACTACAGCAACTGAGCACATGTTCAGTAATTGCAGAGCGAGAAATTCCTAAATGACCATTTAAGAACCACCTGGGTATGTGCTCCCGCGCTCGAACTGTCAGGGGTCGTGACGTCCGTCCAATATAGGTTGATCCACAACCACAACGAAAAGAATAAATAACAGAAGACGTGGCGGCCACTGGCAGACGATCTTTAGGAGAAGCAACAGGAATACAGTTGGTCTTAAAAATAATTATGGGTTTTGCGGCAGGAGCAAACTTGGCCAGCAGTTCATCTATCGATTTGCGAATGAAAAGACTAGATTTGTCACCATAGAAAGGCAAGTTGACATAAACAGCCTTTCTTTCAGCGGTGGCAACAGAAACATTATTGATCTCAGTGACTTCATATTGATCGATGAAGTGCTCAGGATAAGCATTAGACTTCAAAATAGCACGAATGGTATTGAATTCTTGGTCTAACATTTCATCAGAACAAATACGAAGCGCACGAATAAATAGAGAACGGACAAGGCCTCTTTTATAGGCAATGGGCACGAAACTGTGAAAACTCATGTAAACACCTGAAAAAGTTGGTTTACGGTGCACTGTGGTACACAGTTTCCCGTCAGGCATGCGTTGTATAGAAACATCAAGAAACGGTAGTCTGCCCTGCTCTTCACATTCATAAGTAAAATTTATATGAGGATGAAAGCTATTGAAAATGTCAAGTAAAGATTCTCCTGCCTCCCTGCTCCTCACAAGAGCGAACGTGTCGTCAACATAACGATAATACACATGACACAAGGAATCAATATGACTAGACAAACTACTCTCAAGGTTTCCCATGAAAATGTTGGCAAAGAGAGGGCCGAGAGCACTGCCCATGGCTACACCGTCTACCTGACGGTAAAACTGACCGTCAAATAAAAATCGTCACTTCGTGCGCTTCGTATTTGTTCTGATGAAATGTTAGACCAAGAATTCAATACCATTCGTGCTATTTTGAAGTCTAATGCTTATCCTGAGCACTTCATCGATCAATATGAAGTCACTGAGATCAATAATGTTTCTGTTGCCACCGCTGAAAGAAAGGCTGTTTATGTCAACTTGCCTTTCTATGGTGACAAATCTAGTCTTTTCATTCGCAAATCGATAGATGAACTGCTGGCCAAGTTTGCTCCTGCCGCAAAACCCATAATTATTTTTAAGACCAACTGTATTCCTGTTGCTTCTCCTAAAGATCGTCTGCCAGTGGCCGCCACGTCTTCTGTTATTTATTCTTTTCGTTGTGGTTGTGGATCAACCTATATTGGACGGACGTCACGACCCCTGACAGTTCGAGCGCGGGAGCACATACCCAGGTGGTTCTTAAATGGTCATTTAGGAATTTCTCGCTCTGCAATTACTGAACATGTGCTCAGTTGCTGTAGTGTTCCGAATGACCCTATCAGCAAGTTTGAGATTGTATGCCACGCTTACAATGACCGCATTTTACGTATCCTCGAGGCATTGTTTATTAGACGTGATAATCCCAACCTGTGCAAGCAAAAGGACCATGTGATTAATCTTCGCTTGCCATGGTAATCGGGTGACTCACAGTCTGCCGCTGCTATCGCGTGTTGACCTGTATCTCAACTTTCTCCTTCTTAAAAAATGTCTACCCTTCAATGTAATTTCACATGCTGGGTTACCTTTGACAAGACCAGTCGAAACATGTCAGGTTTACATTTTTCTTCCTAATTTCAATAAACTTTATTATGACTTCGAAAGCATTCTGTGCGCTTTTTATTTATATGGTAAAATGTCTAGTGCTCATTTTCTACTCAATTTTCCATTAAGATTCCTTCAAAATTATAATCGTGGCACTTGATTGGAATGTCATTAATGCTGATAAATTATTTAATTGCCAATAATGATGATATAAATATTGTTGAGCTACTTATCTCAACTTTTCTACATAAAATGGGCAGTTGTGATGATGCTGAGGGATAAATGTCTCCTGATTATTCCTGATATGTATTGGCATGATAGCTGTTCAATCTGCTCACATTTTTTAAGCACCATTTGGTTAAAACACTGTTCTACGAAGACCTCTGGTAAGTATCAAATGATGCTAGAATGGGACTTATTTTAATCCATTATCTCTGATGATCAATGCCGGTGGTTGAAAGCCAAATTAAAAATCCAAATCTCACGAGATAGTTGGACTTTTTTTCAGCTAAAGCGTGTTTAACAAAAAAATACTGACTACCGCAGAAAAATACAAGCAATACATTAAATATTTAAAAATATATAGAGAAATCATTTCACACAACAATCATTGCAGAAACCTAACCGTACCATGCTGCACACCTAGTCCAGCCGCCGGATCGAGTTTCTGCAGGGTGCGAGGCCGAAGAGGACACTTTCACAGAATCATGTAGGCCTAATTTCTATGCCTACTTCGAATCTTAGCGTCTGCCGAGTTTGAATTGGTTCCTCTTCTTACCAGACGGGATGTTGAGATCACTGAAACATGCTTTTAGGGGCTGTACAGCAATTACGTATATGCTTTTCGACTTTCTGAATCCTCTCCATAAATCCTTCCGAAATCGCCTCATTAAATCCATCCTCCTCCTCCTCCATGCACCCGCTGACGTCTTTGTAATGAGCCCTCTTCCATTAATGATATCAGGCGCTGCACATAGCTTTCATCTTTAAGCATTCGATAACTGTGATGACTTCTATTATGGCCTTGGAGAATCTACTTTATCTTCAGAGGTTGGAGCAAGATTCTTCCAAATCAAATTTCAACACTTGTGGACTTTTGGGAAGTATGTTTAAATGGCACTTAATATTTGAAGAGTCAAGCGAATATATGAAAGTCAAGAAGATGAAACATCAAGTAGGCCTTCATCAATTAGAAGCATTTGTTCTAGCATAAGTACATGAAACATGAGCATTTCACTCTTGCACTCAGAGCGGGGACTGCAATTTTCAGTAAATTCCGTAAATCAGTCAAAAGTTTTGTTGGGTCTGGTAGTTCGTTCAAAAATTCAACAAAAATAGTGGGTAAGGGGTCAGGATTATCGAGATTTCCTGAATTGTATGGAGATTGCTACAAGTTTAATCCTTGCTTCTTGTAGTTTATCTAGCATTCTAAGAGCTGTTGACCGAATCAAAATTCCATATTGCAACATGTGAACCTTTGTTATCAAATGTTCGATGATAGGCCACTGATAGTTTCACATCTTTTGTAAATCATGAGATATTCTGGACCCTCACAATCGAAAATATTCTAATTTTGTCTTCGACCAAAAAGTTGGAGATGAAACATTTCCATTACAATTTCATTTACTGTCAATTACGTGGCTACTGGCTGATTAAAATTCCCTTCTCAGTGTACAGGTTAATGCCTGCTTGATTCATGACATGTGAATAGATATCAGCTACGTGTGACTCCATTTAAAGACAGATTCTGTGGCGCTGCGGTACACTGTATCATGTAGATTCATGTATATCCTTGTATACTTTAATGACAAGATCTTGTGTTTTTGTTAATTATACTGAAACATTCACTTACTTACTCTATGCAGTCACTCATGGAGTACGATCTAGAGATATAAGTTTTTATTGGTAAGTGATCAACATCATGAAAGGATGATTATTTGATGACTTGAAGCTAATTCATCACAATTTCATCATCAAATATGTCGATGACCATGAAGTGACCCACGTCATATTGACATGGCATGTTTCAAACAAGCGCTCGCCACACATGCAAATCACACAGGTAGGATGTGTATTTGCTTGTGTATAATTATTTGTTCATAATCTTCCCGTGCTGTAGTTTGTCATTTTTCAGTCGTTCCTTCTGTCAGGAAGTAACGTTGTCAGGACAAAATTAACAGTCTCATAGTTTTATAGACATATGCTTGTGCATCTCATTTATGTGTCCGGAAAAATATATAAACATATTCCACTTGCAATGTTTGTTCTTGATTTTCTAAATATTGCCATTGCGTTTTGCTGTGGTCGCGCGTGACTCTGTCAACCATGTTGAGGATGGAGGAGGAACATGTATTTTGTGATATTATAGCTTGAAGCGATTGTTAAAATTGAGTCAAGAGTATGCTCAGTGAAATGAGATGAGCAGACAGTGCTCGAACTAAAAATTGATTTTCCGACATAATGTTAATCGTTATTTTGTTTCATAAGTTGCTTAGGGTGTCTCAAGATCTTTGCTGATATTGAGGTAATGAAAGCAATTGTCACAAGTCAATTGTGCTTTGTAAAACTGAAGGAAACTTCCACGACTTGACGGCAAAAATATACGATGTATATTTATTGGGGGAAAAGTCATATAAATAATACTACTTGCCTGCTTTAGTAAGTAACTAGTTTGAAGTCAAATTCTCTGTGGAGTCGTAGGCCTGCAAGAGTTCATTTCACGTCAGCTGATCAAAGGTGTCCCATCGAGAACAATGAGATTGCTGTCTATTTCCTATCTAGCCCTTATATATATTAAATATCTTTGGTCGAAGCACTTTGATAGTTCTGCCAAGCTCCCTTAATGGACTTAACTATCATCGAATTTTGGAAGACAACCTTCTTCTATGGGCCGAGGACTTTCTTGGACCTCGTGAGACGACATGGCGACTGCAGGATGACAACGCTGCTCCCCATCTTTCTCGAGTTGTCCAACAGTTCAAGAGGAAACTGGAATACGACGGATCGAGTGGCCAGCCTGAAGCCCTGATCTGAACCCCATTGAACATTAATGGGATGAAATTGGGCGAAAGATTAGACTTCGCAATCCTCCCGTTGCCAGTCTTGTAGAATTAGCAAGAGCTCTACAACAAGAATGGGATGTAGTGCCACAAGGCACTATTCGGAATCTCATTTTGAGCATGTCACGAAGTATGCGGGAAGTTTTGCAGGCTATAGGTGGACACACATTGTAATAATCGTTTTTCTTCATTTTGTCATACGTTGCACTTTAATTACAATTTGAATTTTTCTAGTTAAAATTGTTTAAAAATTACAAAAAGATAAAATAATTAACAAAATTACAGTCAAACGAATTGATTTTAGGAAAGAACCGTGACGTCACTCCTCGTTCTCCATGATCACCATTATCACACTAATTACATCATCAGATCAAACACGCCATTTAAAATCGTTCTTCCATTATGCCTCTTCCGTCATCAAACATCCATCCCGATTACAGACACTTCTTACTAGGATTCTATAATCACGATTTATTTTGCTAGTTAAACCATGATGAGGGTGTGTATTGATGGTTGCTTGTTTGTAGCTCCATGATGTCTTCTTAAGTAAAGATAGAGATATTAAGGCTGCAATGTCAAAGATGTTGCAAAGATATCGAGAAGCACGCAATGCTACTGATAAATATTAACATATCGTTGAAAATGTTGACTTCTAAATCTTCGAATTTGCATCAAAATTTACAATGCTAAAAGGTGAACTCAAAAACATTACCTGCAATCAATATGAAACTGTTCTTCGCCAAGTCATCGCATCAGAATGAATTTTACATGTTATGACACAGCTGGAAATTTCCATTCTTCATGTAATAGAATTATTCTTAGTGTAAACACAGTTTAGTGACAGCAGCCCGTTAAAAAAATGTTTTCACTAATTTGGACCCACCCATTCCAAGGTACATTATTTTTGAAAAGTGAAGCCTGAAATGACAACTTCAGGGCATTTCCCAAAGGCAGTCAAGATTTCGTGACTGTACTCGAACAAGAAGTGTCTCTAAACGGGGTAAATGAACGGGTTAAAATAAAGATTTCATCGGAAAGGTGATGTTAATGATACAGACTTAAATGCCATGAGTGTTAAATTGAACTCAAAGCATCAAAAGGATAGCAAAAAATTACGAACTTTTTACAACAATTGCAAACAAATGTGAATTACACAATGAATGCATGTAAATTTTGTCACTTAAGCGGTCTTTCGCTCATCGATGCGACGTTACCAATCATCACTGTTGTTCTCCCCTCTCAGATTGTGGCAACACACTTCGGGTTTTCGGCTTTCGGAAGATATTCTTTTGTATTTAGACTGATTTTAGCTGTTTAGGCTGTATTACAGGACTTAATTGTGAATATTCCGAATTATGCTTTTTAGTTTTGTCCATTCCCTGTTGTAATCAATCATGAGAATTCAACCATGAGCAGTTAATTACATTTAAGGTAGTTGCAACCGACTTCTATAAAGGTGCTTCCTTCTTTGACTTGGGAGTTGAGTTATTAACATCACTCGTTTTTGCTTGAAATGGCGTTCATTTGATGATGATTTCGGAAGTATTTGCTGCCTTCTATCACTTGGCTTTTAGGGCTGTGCGTAAGCCACACCTGTTCGCACCGGTGCACCAACAATTTTAAAAAGCTACACTGAAGCACCCATTGAAGTAAAGGTGAAATAGATTAGCAGGCCTATAGGCGCTCTAGATTGTTGTGTTTATAGTTCGAATTGAAATGATAAACAGAATTGAATAATGCTCTCCTAGTTGAATTAAATGTTCTGTATGCTTAAAATATTTTTGCTCCTTTGCTGTGACTAAGATAGCAGATAAAATGAATTGATTATGACTGAAACAATGCAGTAAACATCAATAATATCGAATTTCGCACATTTCGGTGCACTGGCCCAAGAATCGGTGCAAGCAGAAGAACGGGTGCACAGCGCACATGCCAAAAAAATCAAAAGCAACTCATGAGCCTAAAAGTTAAATTAAGAAATGGTCAGGAAACAAAAACTAAGATAACCTCGGTTGGTCGTCATACAAAATGATATAAAATAGTGCTATCTATGACGGAATACATTGTTTTGCAAGAGTTCTAATCCGGCGACCCTTTAGTCTCGTAAGAATCAGACTGCAACACTTTGTCGATCATTATTTCGGAAGTCTATTGTTTGGGTTTTCATAGACTTTTACCACTTACTGACAAAAATAGTTTTACTCGTAGTAGGCAAGAAGCCAACCAACCCTGATTACAACTCCTCAATCAACGGAAAATGTCATTGATTAAATGATCTGTCCGCTGCTGTAAAAATTTAACCAAAATGTCAATAAATAATTACAAAATGATGCAAACAATATAAGCAATATAAAAATATATATTTAGTCTATGAAGTGTCATTTTTAAGTAATTCTAAGACAGAGCGGATATGCTATCTGGTGATAGAGATTAAATTTTTGTGTAGTTATAAGCAGCGATTTATTTCAGCTATCGTCCGCATCATTCATCAGGTTAGAAGAGACTTCTTTCATCAATACAGGAAAGTTCGAAATTCAAACATATGATTGAAAAAAATGAAACGATGATACGGATATTGCGATAAAGTATTGGGATGGTATTGGGTTAATGGTTTACACCTTATTATGTATGAGCTATCAAATATCATGTGCATAAAAATGTCCTGTAGAGAATAGTTCCATGAAGATGTTCGTAAGTTGTTGCAATGGTCTGCATAACACAATGAAATATAATATTCACGTTTCTCACATAGTTCACCAGTCGTACGGAGATTATTTCTTAAAATACACGAAAGTCACAAAAAATTCCCCAACGTTTAAAAGATACAAATGACGGCGGTGTCCAGCGCCTTCACACGGTTGATGGTAGCGAGAGAAGGCGTTGGACACATTTGAATCTTTAACATGAAATAATCGTCGATCTTAATACTCCGGCAGCTAGAACCAGGGAACAAAGACGAAAATGAGACTTCCACAGAATGATGCACACCATATGCCTACTACAAATCTTCACGTCTGCCGAATCCTACGTGGTTCCTCTTCTTGTCAGACACGATCAAAGAACAACACACGTTAATTCAATGGGACGCAAATTGAAATGTTTTGTTAAAGTGAAATCTTCTGTGTTTTCTCTTATCAACTGAAAAGTATCAAGTCTACACTGTAGAGCCATGATTTTCGGCATGATGTGTCTTCAGGTCATTTCTTATGATGTGCATGATATTGTCATACTCCTGATCGGCGATGCATGCGAGAATGTGGTTCAATATGGATAAAGTGGGCCAACATGTCAGTGTGTGCCGACAATAGGAGGCCGGCAAAATCTGAATGTGTTTAGATTCATAGATTTATGCTCATTAGCATGATAAGAAAGTGACCTGAAGATATTCCATGTCAAAAATTGTGGCTCTTGACTTAGTACTTTTCAATTGACAAGAGAAAACGTGGAAAAGGTTTCTTTTCCAATAACTGCAGTCTGCGTCCCATTGGATTTACATGTGTTTTTATTTGATCGTGTCTGACATGAAGAGGAACTGACTAGAACTCGTCAGACGCGCAGATTCCTTGTAGGTATAGAGTGTTCATCATTCCGTGAAAGTCTCATTTTCGGCCCCGTTCTCTGCAGAAACTCGTTTTGGCTGCCGGACTAATGAGTCTTCCATGCTGCTCAGATAGTGTCATCTGATCACAAATCCAACAAGTGGAACGTTGAAGAAAACGTCCACGTAGAAGAATGAAGCATCATTCACTTTGTTCATAGACGACTCCTATTGAACACCTACAGTAGGACTTTGTTTTCGGCCTCGTTTCATGCAGAAACTCTTTCTTGCTGCCGCTGCCGGACTGCAACTTCAAGTACACTTCTGTGATTTTCCTGCGTTTTATGAGACTTCTGCTTCGTTGTTCACGTTCGCTTTCTATTTGTTGTTAAAGGCTTTGCTCAGTCGTGGATTGATAGTCTTTCAAGGAAGACTTATTGAAATTAAGATGACTCATGTTGGTAAATGTTTGTACACTGACGAATTCTCGTTTGTCACATGCTCTCGACAGCGGATATGAAGCTTTTACTATTAGATATCGTTTTGCATTAGCAGCACTTTACATTTGTAAGTGTACATTTGATAATTCAATTGATGTCGTCCGGCAGGTGGCAATGATCGGAATAGACAATGACTGATAACAGCATGTCCGTCACGGTTTACGGAGGAACCTGAGCTTCGCTAAGGAATGACTCATCACGCCTATCGTCTCCTTCTTTCGTAATCCTACTTTTCTGAAAATTATTATAATTGACGACGTAATGCCACCATATTTCCATCCGTTTTTATTATATGCTTTATTGTCTGTTTAATGATGAAATTTGCATAAATGTAACATCTGCAGCCTACACATTGCTCCTTAAAATAGAAATACGATTGGAAAGCTTTATGTGGACAACCTGCAGTCTACGAGTGGACAGCTAGGATGCTCTTATGTGAACCACAACAGGTATGCAGTTTTGTAAAGATTTTTCGGGCAATTTCATATTTGAAATTTGAAATCTGAAACATCATGTCTCATGGTGTATTCACATAATCATTGAAAATTTTAACAAAATGAATAGAAAGAAATATCAACGCATACATGCCTGAGAATTTGGAATTTGACGATATCTTCGAAAAACTACTTCAACCTCTGACTGAGACAATGAAGGACAGTAAGCATGCCACAAATTTGCATAATTTCAGAGCAATCACATTCAAAGGAATATTTCACGAAAATATTCAGCGAGCTTCAACCAATATACCGGTATGCAGTGGTCTTTGTGACAGATTTGGAAGTCGGTCAACAAAACTTGACCCATGACCCACCTGACCTACCAACTTTTCACGAAAACATACCCACGACCCACCAGACCCACAAGGTACTCTGACCCACGACCCACCACATCTTTGACCAACTTGACCCACATGCTGCAAGGGTGAATGATGTGAGTACAGTTTCTTTTTTTGGAATCATCTTTAGTTTCATTTCCATTCAAGATTCTAGGTCTATCTACACTGTAGGTAGAGGCGTCGGTAGTATCAAAATTGTTGTTAAGATTTGTTATGAAAATTCAAGTGCATCAGATCACTTGTCACATGATAAATAGACATGCAACCTCATCAAAATTATCTTATAATCAAAGTTCATGCACCACAAATTCCTAAGGTTCTAAAAAAATTTAAACGATTCCATTTCTTGTTATAATTCTTGACTATCCTTTTTAGTGCTACCTATTTAACTCGCAGAGATGATTAGTTAAGTTGAGGGCCCTGCAGACTGAATTTCAAATTTTACATTCCTTAATCAATTGAAGTTAAAAAATAAGACTGCAGTAGGCCTAAATCCTTCATGCATGCATTTATTATGTTGTATACTGCATGTGTGAAAATTGTCCCAGAAAAATCGTCAAAATAATATTTTGTTGCTTCTGATGGCAATCGATTCAAATTTCATTTGCTTCCGCTAATATTATATTTAAGTAGAAGGTTGTATATTTGATATAAGAATGACATTCATTGAAAAGCAAATGCGCAACGAGTGAATAGAAAATTGCACAATGACAAGATTATAATTCATTAATTAGCTTATAAGGTACATAGATGAACTGATATATATGAGTGGTGCTACATGTGCGAGTACGTTGTGATAACAATCACTAGCGACATCATGTAAATATTCCTATTTTTATTGATACCAAATCAAATATCAAAACGAAACTTTTTATTGATACGAAGTGTCAAGAAATATCTCTTCACAGAGCTCTGTCGTAATAAGTCTGTGTGAAAGGAATAAGTCTATATCAATGACCGTCGTATGAATTGGCGTTTTTTAGATTATCATGCATCGAATGAGCAATAAGATGCATGGAACATGTACGATGTGAAAGTAGATTGAACGGCTAAATTCTTTAGATATGAAGCATATATATTATCAAGATATTCTTATCAATTATGTATTTCGAAAATATTTAGGCTCTGATCAATCTTTACCACAGATTTACCATTCTAATCTCTACCAGAGGATATTTTCTACGAAAGACCAACAAAATCAAACGAAACAAACAAAACGAAGATCAGCTGGCATTGCAAGAAAATTTTCAAGATTAATAATACCTTTGAATACCTGACTTCTTCAGTAGCTGTATCTCTGAAATCAAGGTCACACATCATTGGGTATCGTCAGACAGCGACTGAGGACCGAGCATACACAATTGTACTCAAACAACTTCTCCCCACCAACCAACATCTCTCAGTAGACAGCAGCAATTGTTTTCGAGCCGTTAATTTGTGTGAATTCCACCCCTTTCGAAACTGTATGAGGCTTGTGAAAGTCAATGGTGTTGCATATTTTGACTGTGTGCATCCATCACCCCTTTCAGTGACACTGACTCAATCATTGTTCATGAATGATAAGAATACGAATAAATGAAGTTTACAGTATTTGAGATTGTCAAACTTATCATGGGTCAAACTGGTTGGAAGTGGGTCAACGAAGTCTGACCCACCTGACCCACCAACTTTTCGGAAAAACATACCCCACGACCCACGTGACCCATGCGATTTTGTGACCCACCTGACCCATGACCAACGACCCACTTCCAACTCTGCTTTGTGATCATTAATCTGATCAACCAGCAACATTGATGATCACAATGGCTTTTTTGTCTGATAATTGATTTATATTTCATCATAGAAAAAATATCCTTAAATGTCATTTGCGCACCATTTGTTATAAGATGGTTCAGAATAGGTCAAAAAGTTTAACTGCATTCGTCAACATTGTCATAATCAGTTATCGTCTTCAAAATGGTAAACTATTTATGAAAACAAATGAATTATGATGAGCTGACAAAACAGCATGCATCATTTCAATACATGCGAGATAATCTCCTCCCCAGGATCGACCACATTGAAAAACACTTAACAAATTAGATAGAAACTCATGCTCATGGATCTGAGAATAATATCTGCTATAATATAAATTTTTCAAATGTTGTCAGTACTTTTGCACATCAGCATATCAACGAGTCCTGAAAGCGTCTGCTAAAAAGTAGTGAAACTAGACTTATGGCAACATACCATCCTATTGTCAACATGGCATAATTGAATGATTTTCTTTTGCTAAATCATCTGCATTAACACTTGTCACAACGTTTTCACATACTCAAATAACAAAACAATTATCCTGTCATTTTGGACTTGTGATAGCCTATGTCTTCATGGCATCAAAGTCAGAGGAACAAGAAAAATGGGAGGTAATCGTAAATCTGGATTCATCATATGGCGGTAATTTATCCTTATCTTTCAAACTGTCCAGTTCTTAATACAACGGTTTCACCAAAATTCAAATAATCACTGAAGTAACATTATGTTTGCTACATCAATGCCAAGCGATCACTAAATGCAACCAAATGCTAGCTGTCAAAATTTAGAGAGACACATTATTGGAATCTCACTCCGGTCACATCCAATGACTTAGATGTCATTGACTTCGAACCACTATTTAGTGACGCGGATAGCCAATTGTAATCATCTTACAACTAATTATGTATTCATTGTAGTAACTTTCCTTCCAGCCGGGGATTTACATAGTGAGTAACTCCGACAAATTTCTATACAATTCATGCCTGTGGTTTACATACCGATAACATAAACCAATTATGTCATTGTCATGAATTTTTTGATGATTTTTGAAATATTTTTTACCATTTTATAAAGCAACACCATTCAAATTAATTAATCATTTGGAAATATGATTAAATTAATTTAATTTTGATTTTGAGTAAATTATATATCAATTGGACATCTTCCAGCATCAAAAATTTGAAATACTGCTGCGATAGACAGCGGGGTGCCCTATCTGATGGTACAGAAACGGTGAAGAAAGATCTAGAAAACAGGTCTACAGAGTTATTAGAAAATCAGCTGCTTTTTGGGATTTTCAAGTTTTCAAAGATCAAAATCGCAAATTTGGTGTTTTTAAGGCTATGTATCAACTTTACAAATCTAAAACCATTCTGTCGTCTATCATCACATGGATTGATCATGGATTTCTATATAATTGCTATGGGGATTGGACACGAAATATTCCACTTATAACAATGCTACTTAATTGTAGGTACAAACAGTATCAAGTGATGCATGAAATGCAGGATTGACCAAGTTACCAAGCCTTGAAAGTTATGATATATCAGAGCACCACAAAGCTTTCAATAGAAGGTAGGCACATATATTCCTTATTTTCAATGCAAGAAATGTTCGATAATTGAAATTACCTTAGAGAAAGAGACCAGAACGGGATGACGATTTTCCCCTTTGCTAACAGGGAAAGCTTAGTTTGAGACTGCACATACAGTACAGCTACAGACATATACTCCGCGTCATCACTCCGAATCATTACTCCAACATCAGCAGCCAAATAAGCAGAAAGAGCAGAGGTAATACAAAAACATGCCGAGACTTTCATATTCCAGCCGTTGGCTAATTAAACGACTGTGGTGATGGGACTTCAACAGCACATTTCATCACTAAGCGTGGAATGAGTATAACATCTGCCACCTAATTATCCAAGAGAAGTTACATGGCATGAGACAGAGGATCACCATGGACATAGACTCCTAGATATTATATCTAGATAGAATAGGTTCCTCGTTTTTAAGTTTGGTTGTTTTTCGCCCCGCCAGATGCCCTCCATCATTGGCATGTTGGACAAAAAAACCTCCTCCAGTTTCATGTACTTCCTTTTGTCCTAAAAATTCCAAAATTTATTTTCGGTTAGGTTCTGCTATGTTTCCTCAGGCTTGGAGAGACCTTACGATATGGTTGCCCTGGCCCCGCCATGTGGTATAGGTTGGAGGTTAGGGGCCGAAACCTTGCCTCATGCAGCCACATGGTTTCTCCCTGATGACTCCATACATAGCAAACTTAATTTTGGTTTCTCAGGTTTCTTATTTTCACCATTATGTATTTGTAAGTTAGCTTCTGGTCAGGTCCATGACGAACTCTTATTTTAGTTCATGGTAAAATAAAATCGTTCATAAGTATTAATTTATTTCAATTCCCGTCTTAAGTTGAGTCGACTAGCCTTTATTCGTATTTCAGTCCCTACTCTGTACTGGAGTAGGTTGCTCTATGTAGTTAGTATTAATTTGTATTCATTCGTTCATGACTTTTAATTACCTAATTATTTACAGGATTCTCCACTAGGGTAGTTGTTTAACTTTGGTATCTTTCGTTTCCTGGATCCTTCGCATTTTTTTGACCGTGTCGTGTCTTGATTCGATCTAGGAGGCTATGAGCATGGACATCCAAATGACAAGTGTTTCTTTATCACTTCAATGAAGTACGAAATGGTAAAAATCATAATATAAAATCTTCTCTCAATGGAACAAGAGCGCAGATCTCGAAGCAAAAATTTAGATCAATAAAAATTAAATGATCGAAGCAAATAATCAACGAGATGAAGAAACAATGCGATCTAATTGGAATTTACCCAATGACATTCAGGCATAGTTAAAATTGCATAAATAAGCTTCCCATGATGGACATCTGCATACCAAGGTGGGAAGAAACATGAAGGTCTTTGATTAAGTCCTTCATGTTTCTTCCCACCTTGATAACCATGTATAGCAGTTCGTCATGAAAGAAAAGTTCCAATAATTGTTGAAATGGCTCTATTTCTAATCTTAATTTGTTGACGATATCCAGTAGTGAAAACATTATTTCGGGCTTCGATCGAATTTTTAGCGAATGAAGTACAATTTTGCACACATTTGTTCAATCCCTATGGAATTCATAACTTTTGAAATCGGTTTGTTAGCTTTCTACCTTTCTATTCGATAAACAGACTCAACATTATTGAATGAAACTAAACAGGCTTATGAATAAGAGCCTCAATTTTATTTCTTTATATGAAAACTGTTGTAGCTATTTTTGATTTCGTGAGCAGTGTCGAACTAAAGGGAAAGCACTAGATTTGTATGGAAGAAGACAGTCACAGTAATTTTTCTTCTGCCTTCAATAGTAGTATAGGGAATGACATCCGGCGCGTCGCTTCGCTCGCACCGGATGTCACACCTTGCGAAATTTTCAAAAATTTAGGTAGTCCACTAATTTCAAAAATTTAGGTAGTGACAAATTTTCGAAAAATCAAATTTTCAAAAATTTAGGTAGTCTCAAAATATCACGTAATCGAAAATTTAGGCAGTCGAAAAAATATCACGTGGTCGAAAAATATCGAAAATTTCACGTAGACGAAAATTTAAGTTGTCTCAAAATATCACGTAATCTAAAAAAAATCACGTGGACGAAAATTTCACCTAGACGAAAATTTAGGTAGTGTAAGAATTTCACGTAGTCTCAATATACCAGAAGATTGTATTCAAAATATTTATTAAAAAGATGGATGAAACAAAAGTGGAAGAAACCTCAACGCGGACGGCGACGACGAAAATGGAAGAAACCTCAAGAATATATCCTTCGTTATCTCAATTAAAAATAACTGAATTGAACATCGAAAAGATGAATAAAGAAAAAACACAAAGAAGATTAGAGCATTATAAAAAAATTAAGAAGACGCAATTATTACTTAGACATTCTTCGTTATTGTACTCTCAGCATTGTTTATAGTACTAATTGTGTGAACTAGAAGATCAGTGTAACTCATAAACACAAAATTGTTCAATGAACCCGTACACTGGCTGATGATTGAAGAGAGAGAGAGATTTATTGTTCTAGCAACGGAAAACATCTAACAGCTTTCCCCTAAAATTATATTGCTATCTCTTGTCATTTCAATTTACGCATCGGTAAAATTTTGACAGTTCAATTTACGCGTCGGTAAAATTTTGACAGTTCAATTTACCCCTACGTAAATTATTTTCAGAATCAGTTTTCAAAGTCTGTTTTCAAAGTCAGTTTTAGAAATTCATTCACAAAATTCATTTAGCGTTTCTTCTTTCCGCATGAATAGGTTAAGCACATAAGGGTGCGGTGACAATAAAAGCAATTCTTCTTCTGAAATCAGAACACATATGGGAATCAATAAAAGCAATTCTTATTGTGAAGCGTGAAACGCCGAGAATGAAACGTTCTCTTGATAAACGACTTGAAGCGGATTATTATAATAAGACAATGAAAACAAGTCAAATTGTTTTAAATCTACAACCAGGAACATCGTCAACTCAAGATGAAGAGACATCACAATTGCAAACCATTCAAGACAAATGATTTTGTGGACAACTACATCTGAAAAGCAAGTAAGCAAGCGGTGATTCAAGAACTATCTAAAACTCAGTTTTTTTCTAATTCATTTTGAGAAGTTCATGAAAAAAGGAAATCTGTTAAACAATGTAGATTAGAATAATTATAACTTATGAGACAGTTTTAACTCAATACCCCTTCCCCTTTCTGACCTCTCTTCTTCGAGAGGGGACCCCATCAGAAATCAGAAGTCTGACTGAGTTCTTAAAAATATATGGCAAACAAACCACGACAAATTTTGACCTAAAGAAAATTGCTAATCAATTGGGAATAAAGAATTTTCACATATTGATGAGAGACGAATTACAATTCCTAAAAAATAAACCATCTATAAATTTCGTAACAAATCTTCACACGTCAGATCAAAAAGGAGTACATTGGTCTGCGGGTCAAAGAAATAAAAACGGTTCTAATTTTTATTTCGACTCATGTGGATTGCCTCCAACAAATGAAGTCAAAGAATTACTTGGTAAAGGAACATACAATACATTTCAAATTCAAAAACCAGGAACAACTTATTGCGGTCAGTTATGTCTTTACGTTTTATACAAATTACACGAATGAGTACCATTTCTTGATATTATGTTAGAATTGAATAAGGGAGTTGAATAAGGGAATTTCATTTACAAAAAAAGTTAGTTCCAAAAATTAAAAATCAGCTATTTGCAATTCGTTTTCATAAAATCTGCCTCTGATTTCATCATCATCTAAATCTTTGATTTCGCAAGTAATCGGATCAGTTCGGTTTATTTTACAAACTTCAAATATTTCTTTAGTTCAATAACCAACAAAGCCTTTTTCAAATTTATTCTTATATTTTAATATTCGTACTCTATCTCCAATCTTAAATTTCGGCTTACGTTTCTGTAAATTCGGATTACTCTCATTCGAATAATTATTTTCGAATATTTTCTTTCGTATCAAATCAGGATCATCAGAAGCATTCTTTGGAGTTTCTTCAATACCTGAATGAACTTTATTATTGTACTGATCTACAATTCCTGGTAATATTTTTAACCATTTCTGATTTCCTTGTTCTGTAAATTTCTTGAATATTTTATTTTCTAAAAAGTTCTATTGAACCTCTATTACTACAGCCTTGCCAGCATTTTCTGTGGAATAAACAGTTTCAAATAATGGCTTAACATTTCTATTGTAAAACTCAGATCCTTTATCAACAAACAATTTCTTTGGCTTTCTATTACTTTCTTTAAAGATTTCTTCAAACACATATTTAACTGACAGACTACTTTTGTTTTTCAAAGCCTTCACCCAAGCGTATCGCGTATATAAATCTATAACGGTCAATGCGTGCCTAAACCCTCTTTCATTCGGCATATTGATTAGATCAGCACTCCAAATATCATCTTTATTAAATACTTTTACTTTCAATAGATATTTCGGCTTTCTATGTTCCTTGTGAATTTCAGACGCATAGCGTCCAAGGTCATTCGACATTTCGGAGGCATAAGTTTCACTTAAACCCTGACCGAATAATATTTTAGCTTGTAATGCTTTCTTAACAAACATTCTTTCAATTTTTTCTCTAAAGGTAGGACTTTCAATACTATCTAATTCTTCTATCAGCTACATGACGAGAACCTAGGTCATGATTTCGATACGCTAAATCGTGTCTACAAGCTGCTGCATCAACTCTGTTTATTGGTTCTTCACCTGGTTTTGGATTATTATTCTCATCTAGTCTTATATCTAGTCGAGTTCCTGGACCGGTATATGAATGACCAGGAAGATGTTTTTCTTTTGAATATTTACTCCAAATATATCCAGGAAAGTTTTCTAATGTTTTTTGTATGTCACCTCTGGAATGCTGACAATTTGGGGTTTTATGTACTTTTAAGAGATAATTTAGTAAATATAAATTAGAAATTTTTAATCTAATTAAATTTTCGGAATTTGTAGAACTTGTAGAATTTGTGGAATTCATTTTTAAAGATAAAATAAAATGAATGTTTTACCTAATCATACTAGGACTCAGATATATTCCAGAACTATCTTTAGTTTCTTTAATTTCTATTAAATCATCAACATTATGTAGAATGTTTTTGAGAACTCGTTTTCCTTCATCAACTAAATTTAATTTACTAATAAAATTATCTACTATTCCTTCTCCCCTAGCAACTTTCTCTAACTCTCTATTATGACGTTTTTGTTCTTCTAATGCTGCCTTCTCTGATTTATTTTTATTTACTGCTTGGACAATACCAGCTGTCCCACCTGTAACACTTCCTGCTGCTGCTATGCCACCTATTATTAGTGGAATTAATGGGAGAATTCCACCATTCTTTTCTTCTTTTAATTTAATATTCTCCATCATTGGTTTACTTTTACTTATGTAATATTTCTTTTTGCTAATCATAATAGTTTTAGGTGTATTTTTGTCAACAATGTTACGTAATTTTAATTCAACAGTTTTATTATTATTATTACTTTTCGCTTGCGACATTTTTAATAAAAAATTTTAAGTTACCAAAAATTCTAGTCTAAGAATTTTTTTAATCTATTCTAGTTATGAAAAAATTTTAATCTAACAATTTTTTTAATCTATTGTGGTAATGAAAAAATTTTAAGTCATCAAAAATTTTAATTAGCCTATAGAACCTTGTTCAGAGGCTTCAGCCGATCCGACCAAAGGACCTCAAGTTACTAACCTATAGAACTTTGTTCAGAGGCTTTAGCCGATCGTACCAAAGGTCCTCAGGTTACTAACCTATCCTAGCCATCTTTCCATCAAGAACTTCAATAGAATATTTTACATCTTCTAGCAATAAACCATATGCCATCAATGAAGTTGTGGAATCTTTCTTTTCAATATTAATTGCTACATCACAACAATTATACCATCATTAGTATCAGGAAACCAACCTTCGATTTCATGCTTTTTATTATTTTCACCTATTGTCACAAATCTAAGCATTGTGTCAATTACACCTGGAGAATCACTTATTGTTTCTATATTTTGAGTTGCAACATCTAAACGCATTTGTGTAAATAATCTTGGAAAGAAATTATTCTCTAATGCAACATTATCGGTTTCTGGTAATGGTGTTCTAAAATTGGCATCACTATATAAAGAATATTCACAGTGTAAAAAGGAATCAGGTAAATATAAATAACTTTGTTGATTATCAACTTCAAAGATTAAATCTCCTCCAGTATTTACTCTGCTAGAAAATCCGGGATTCATGGCAATTCTTATATAGTCATTCTTTTTTTGATTGTAACAGACGAACGGAGGATCGTCTGATCTAAATTTACTTTCGATAAGAGAAGACATTTTTATAAAAAATGATTTGACTTTTGTTTTTCTCACACACAGAAAAAAATTTTCTTAGGTTTCCTTTTCGAATATATTTTAGAATTTTGCTAAACCAATACCTCAAATTTCTTCAATTGATTTCTTCTCGTGTTCACTATCAGCAGCTATGTTAGCAATTTTGTTTTTTGTTTCCTCTAAAAGTTTTTTAGTTCTTCAGAATCATTCTTAAGTTTACGAATAGTTTCTAGTTGTTTTAATTCGTTTTGAGACTTAACAGCATTTGATATTGCACTAGCTGTACTACCTATAGCAGCTGCTCCTTTTGCAGCAGATGCAATAAAATCTTTATTTTTTTAATTAAGTTAACGATACTTCCGATACCAGAAAATATTCCAGCTACGCGGTTTACACCAGCTCCGCGGTTTACACTATCTCCTTCTTTTTGAATAGTTTCTACATTGTTATAATGGTAGACAGATTTCATTGATGGTTCATGTGCTATTTTTTGATTTGAAGCAAAATGTTTAAGATTGTGTTTATAGATTATAGGCATTTTTTCGGATTAAATTTGACTTTTGGGAAAAAATATTTACGTGTCCGATTAAGATTTACGTGTGTGAATGGACAACAACCGCGTGATAACTTTATTAATTTTCTGTTGCACTTTATCTATTGCGTCAAGCAGCGTGTGATGTTTTTTAATTTCTTTTCTATTAACTTGCATTTTCTGCTGATTCGTCTTCAACGCCGTTTTAAGAGCATTCAATTGAACTTTAAGAACATCTAGATGATTTTTAACAGCATCTAACTGTTCTTTATTTCCTTTATAATTTTTCTTTAATTCATTTTCTAAATTGATTTTAGGAGTTTTCATTTCATCAACTTTTTGATTAAGTAAGTTTACTTCATTTATTATTCTATTCATCTTTTTCAGTTGTTGAGTAATTTTAGAACTAAATTCATCAACACTTTTTTGGAATGTAGCTTGTAACTGCTTTAAACTTTTTTTAATTCTTTCAGGAAGTTTTTCTATTTCATCTTCTAATTGTTCTTTTAATAGTTGCATCTGATGTTTATTTTTAATGACTGCAGATTTTAACTTCATAGAAAGTAATATTAAAATTTTTGATTGTTCTGAAATTTTTTTAAAAAGTTTTGCTATATCTGCTTCTAGCTCTCTATCCTTTTTATCAAGTTTTAATAATTTTTCGTTTAATGATTTGTCATTAAGTTTAAGCAACTTTAATTCATTCATTCTTAAGTTTACGAATAGTTTCTAGTTGTTTTAATTCGTTTTGAGACTTAACAGCATTTGATATTGCACTAGCTGTACTACCTATAGCAGCTTCTCCTTTTGCAGCAGATGCAATAAAATCTTTATTTTTTTAATTAAGTTAACGATACTTCCGATACCAGAAAATATTCCAGCTACGCGGTTTACACCAGCTCCGCGGTTTACACTATCTCCTTCTTTTTGAATAGTTTCTACATTGTTATAATGGTAGACAGATTTCATAGATGGTTCATGTGCTATTTTTTGATTTGAAGCAAAATGTTTAAGATTGTGTTTATAGATTATAGGCATTTTTTCGGATTAAATTTGACTTTTGGGAAAAAATATTTACGTTAAGATTTACGTGTCCGATTAAGATTTACGTGTGTGAATGGACAACAACCGCGTGATAACTTTATTAATTTTCTGTTGCACTTTATCTATTGCGTCAAGCAGCGTGTGATGTTTTTTAATTTCTTTTCTATTAACTTGCATTTTCTGCTGATTCGTCTTCAACGCCGTTTTAAGAGCATTCAATTGAACTTTAAGAACATCTAGATGATTTTTAACAGCATCTAACTGTTCTTTATTTCCTTTATAATTTTTCTTTAATTCATTTTCTAAATTGATTTTAAGAGTTTTCATTTCATCAACTTTTTGATTAAGTAAGTTTACTTCATTTATTATTCTATTCATCTTTTTCAGTTGTTGAGTAATTTTAGAACTAAATTCATCAACACTTTTTTGGAATGTAGCTTGTAACTGCTTTAAACTTTTTTTAATTCTTTCAGGAAGTTTTTCTATTTCATCTTCTAATTGTTCTTTTAATAATTGCATCTGATGTTTATTTTTAATGACTGCAGATTTTAACTTCATAGAAAGTAATATTAAAATTTTTGATTGTTCTGAAATTTTTTTTAAAAGTTTTGCAATATCTGCTTCTAGCTCTCTATCCTTTTTATCAATTTTTAATAATTTTTCGTTTAATGATTTGTCATTAAGTTTAAGCAACTTTAATTCATTCATTCTTAAGTTTACGAATAGTTTCTAGTTGTTTTAATTCGTTTTGAGACTTAACAGCATTTGATATTGCACTAGCTGTACTACCTATAGCAGCTTCTCCTTTTGCAGCAGATGCAATAAAATCTTTATTTTTTTAATTAAGTTAACGATACTTCCGATACCAGAAAATATTCCAGCTACGCGGTTTACACCAGCTCCGCGGTTTACACTATCTCCTTCTTTTTGAATAGTTTCTACATTGTTATAATGGTAGACAGATTTCATAGATGGTTCATGTGCTATTTTTTGATTTGAAGCAAAATGTTTAAGATTGTGTTTATAGATTATAGGCATTTTTTCGGATTAAATTTGACTTTTGGGAAAAAATATTTACGTGTCCGATTAAGATTTACGTGTGTGAATGGACAACAACCGCGTGATAACTTTATTAATTTTCTGTTGCACTTTATCTATTGCGTCAAGCAGCGTGTGATGTTTTTTAATTTCTTTTCTATTAACTTGCATTTTCTGCTGATTCGTCTTCAACGCCGTTTTAAGAGCATTCAATTGAACTTTAAGAACATCTAGATGATTTTTAACAGCATCTAACTGTTCTTTATTTCCTTTATAATTTTTCTTTAATTCATTTTCTAAATTGATTTTAAGAGTTTTCATTTCATCAACTTTTTGATTAAGTAAGTTTACTTCATTTATTATTCTATTCATCTTTTTCAGTTGTTGAGTAATTTTAGAACTAAATTCATCAACACTTTTTTGGAATGTAGCTTGTAACTGCTTTAAACTTTTTTTAATTCTTTCAGGAAGTTTTTCTATTTCATCTTCTAATTGTTCTTTTAATAGTTGCATCTGATGTTTATTTTTAATGACTGCAGATTTTAACTTCATAGAAAGTAATATTAAAATTTTTGATTGTTCTGAAATTTTTTTTAAAAGTTTTGCAATATCTGCTTCTAGCTCTCTATCCTTTTTATCAATTTTTAATAATTTTTCGTTTAATGATTTGTCATTAAGTTTAAGCAACTTTAATTCATTCATTCTTAAGTTTACGAATAGTTTCTAGTTGTTTTAATTCGTTTTGAGACTTAACAGCATTTGATATTGCACTAGCTGTACTACCTATAGCAGCTTCTCCTTTTGCAGCAGATGCAATAAAATCTTTATTTTTTTAATTAAGTTAACGATACTTCCGATACCAGAAAATATTCCAGCTACGCGGTTTACACCAGCTCCGCGGTTTACACTATCTCCTTCTTTTTGAATAGTTTCTACATTGTTATAATGGTAGACAGATTTCATAGATGGTTCATGTGCTATTTTTTGATTTGAAGCAAAATGTTTAAGATTGTGTTTATAGATTATAGGCATTTTTTCGGATTAAATTTGACTTTTGGGAAAAAATATTTACGTGTCCGATTAAGATTTACGTGTGTGAATGGACAACAACCGCGTGATAACTTTATTAATTTTCTGTTGCACTTTATCTATTGCGTCAAGCAGCGTGTGATGTTTTTTAATTTCTTTTCTATTAACTTGCATTTTCTGCTGATTCGTCTTCAACGCCGTTTTAAGAGCATTCAATTGAACTTTAAGAACATCTAGATGATTTTTAACAGCATCTAACTGTTCTTTATTTCCTTTATAATTTTTCTTTAATTCATTTTCTAAATTGATTTTAAGAGTTTTCATTTCATCAACTTTTTGATTAAGTGAGTTTACTTCATTTATTATTCTATTCATCTTTTTCAGTTGTTGAGTAATTTTAGAACTAAATTCATCAACACTTTTTTGGAATGTAGCTTGTAACTGCTTTAAACTTTTTTTAATTCTTTCAGGAAGTTTTTCTATTTCATCTTTTAACTGTTCTTTTAATCGTTGCATCTGATGTTTATTTTTAATGACTGCAGATTTTAACTTCATAGAAAGTAATATTAAAATTTTTGATTTTTCTGAAATTTTTTTAAAAAGTTTTGCAATATCTGCTTCTAGCTCTCTATCCTTTTTATCAAGTTTTAATAATTTTTCGTTTAATGATTTGTCATTAAGTTTAAGCAACTTTAATTCATTCATCAGTGGAACCAAAACATCGTTTATATATTTTTCTTTTAAGTCATTTATTTGTGTATCAACATATTGTTTATTTGTTAACTCTGTATTTTGTTGCGGAAGAATAGGAAGATGCAATGGACCAGATAAAACGTCTCCAGTTTTCATGATAAAATTTTCTATTTCTATTTCTGATTCACGATTATTCGGGATATATGCACCTCCACCAACATTTGGTAACATCATTTTTTAACAATAAAAGATGTCATGAAAATAAAAATAAAAATTGTTTTCTCATGAAAATAAAAATAAATTTTTCTCACATAAAAATAGAAATGGAAATGACTCAAATTTGTCAAGTTTGTAATATCCGTTTTACAAATCACGCGTTCTTATATTCACATATGAAATATACACCATGTGGTCAACTTATAAAACAATCTCAACAAAACATGCAACCGATTCAAAATACGCAACCGTTTCAAGAAATTCAATCTATGTCAAATATTCAACAATTACAACATTTGGTATAGCAATACCTGACAGATTAACAAATAATGATACATTAAAATGTTTAAAATCTGGAATTGATGATGAAAGAAATGCCTTGAAAAAGGCAACACCAAAAAAATCTGATGCCAAATCTACATTAGCTGAAGCAAAACAAAACAATTGAAGATAAAAACCAATAATAAACGGTGTGAGTACCATAATTAATCAATTACATTTTTAGATATAAATTTTATATATAAATTTTTTAGATATAAATTTTTAGATGTAATAAAATTTTCATATGTAATGAAATTTTCAGATGTAATAAGTTTTTAGATGTAATAAAAAATTATTATTCCCACTTGTCATCATCATCACTTAAATTACTCTCACTGACGATTGTTTGAAATATTTCAGCTTCAATATCTTCTCCGTTATAAGGTAACATAATTTCATTTTCATCAGGTGCTTGACGTTTAAGAATATTTATTTGACCAGAAAATTTTTTCTTCAGTATTATTATTTTTATCAGGAATACTAATTCCAATTTCTAAAGATATTTTCCATGGTTTATTAACTGTACTCGATAATGTTTTACCCGAATATAATTTTAGAAAATCTTCTACTTTTACTTTATTTTGTGAATATCCTTTAAATGTTTTCTTTTCACTAAGTCTTCCTTGTTCATCTACAGTAATACAGTATTTTACTTTAGGTGCAATAAACATTGCAAAAATAATTCCACCATTTCCATAATCATTTTTTCCTTGACACAATTCTCCCGCAACATATCCAGCAGCATCTAATTTATTGAAGATTTCATTAGAAATGTATATTGAATCAGTGTTTTTTACAATTAATGGAAAACCACAATTAAATGCCCCATCTTCTGTTTCAATATCATAAACATATTGTGGTTTATTATTTAAATATCTTACAGTGGTGACATCTTTGGTAATATTATTTTTAACGTGACACGCACTAAAGCATAATGGTTTATCTTTTCTTTCGCTTACTAGCAAATTAATACCTAGAGATGATGCCAAATTGTATAAACCACTAAAGATTTCTTTATCTTCCTGTGTAAAACGAATAAATTTTGTATATTTTCTTGTAATAAAATATTTCTTTTCCCCATCTGCTGCATAAAATCCAACAAATAACCAATATCTAATATTATATTCAGCATTTAGAATATAATAAGGAACACGCTTTTCTTTCAACTGATTATAATAACTTTCACTAAAGTATATAGCATATTGTTTTGGATTTTGAAAATTAAGTTTGCATACACTAGATGATCTCATTGTATCATATATTTTACAATCATTTTTATAAACTTCATTAATATATGTTTTTAATTTACTTCAGAGGTTAAGGTCTTGGCTATTTAAAGTACAACAATATCTGACTCCTGATTTATACTTATAGATTCCAGCAGAATCATCTCCTAAAAAGAACCCTTCTATAAATGCTTGCTTACATCTTAAATTAGGTGGATCATTAAAATAAATATCACTTACAATTTGTTTCAATATGATTGTATTGTCGTGTAAAAATAATTTATTATGTAGCGAATTTGTTCCTTTATTTAATTCTTGTGGCTTTATTTCATTACATGTTTCATCTAACAATGTTTCATCTAATCTTCAGTAACATCTACCATTCCCATTTTTGTTCTTATTCGATAAATACGTTTATTTGTAAGATGTTAAATAACTTTTTTTACTTTACTCCATCCATTATGAGTATAAATTTCTAAATTATCAACTAATGAAATTTCCTTCATATCACCATTAATGTCATAGTTGTTTACAATACTATCTATTCTAGAAATAAATAATGAATTATTCTTTCTCAATATTACAGGCGTGTCAGCTGTTACTGAATCTGTATAATGAATGTATTTTTCGTTGAAACCATTAATTTCTAAAATAAAGTTATTCATGATTCTTCTAGAGTGAGAAAGAATAAAAGAACCTAAGTGTGATGGCATGAATGACGTCTTCCCATCTTTTACAATATTAACTTTAAGAAATTCATCATCTTCCATTTCTACTTTCGCTAAATATTGTTCATCATCTAATTTTTCATAATCTTTTACTTCTTGAGTGAAATTTTTTCTCAATGTATTCTCATTCCATAAATGATATTTAGTGGTTATATCTTTTTGTACAGTTTTGCCATATAGCGAATTCATCAATAATTTAATTAACTCATCGCCTACAGTATTTCCTTCTGTTTTATATTCTTTTCTCAAATTAAAAATTTTTTCAATATAATTTCGAAATGGTGAAACTTGATAATTTTTTTCATAAATTATACCATCATTAATATGTAAGATTTTTCCACCACATCTAACAATTTCTTGTATGTCTACAGAAGTTAATACATCATAACATATACCATTTCTAGACCTGATTACTTTTACATGAGAATTATTATTTTGATTTTTAACTTTATCTTTTATAGGAACTGGTTGAAAAAACATATCATTCGGATATTGAAACACAACTGTAAATTTTCCAGTTTTAGGTCTAAATGTTTGAGTATTAAATTTAGATACTATTTCTCGTTCTTCTTCTTGACGAAATTTTCTAGCTGATTCAGATTTAGGATATTCTGAATTTTCATCATACATAGCTGATGAGCTGATGGATATAAAGATGTTGCATCAAAAGCCATTAGAAATTCATTTTTTAGTTCAAGTAGTTGATTTGAAATTTTCTTACAAATTTCAGTTTTATCTCCTAAATCTCCATACTTCTTCATTAAATCTATTAAATTACTTCCGGGTTGCTGTTTTAATATTGGTAACAAGATGTTACAAAATGGAGATATGTATTTTCTTATATTTGCTGAAACTCTTCCACCTTTAACAGATTTTCTAATATAATTTCTAGCCCATAAATATATATGAGAATGAATATTTATATTGTCATTTTGTACGCTTTTCATCCAACCGTTAAATGTTAAAGCGGAGGATGTTAAATTAGTAGTTATATCTTCTCCAACTAAATCTCGCATAACATTATTATATTTGTAGATACAAAAAGCTAAAGAAAGAATATCGTTAACTAAATATGGTCTCCATTTATTTTCCTTTTCTTTATAATTTTCATGTGTTATGTCTCCAATTTCATAATTTAATTTACACACATTGGTAGGAATTTTAAAATTCTCACACCATTTAGAAAGACTTGTTTTTACATGTTGATAACTACATTTCATTATAATAGTTTGAAGTGCTAATTTACCTGGAGGTGAATTTTTTTCATATTGTTTTTAAATCTAAAAGATTTTTGAATATATCTACTAACACATTCAGTTGTATAAGGATTTTGTAATGAAGCAGTTAATATTCCTCTTGAAGTTTTAAGAGGCGATTTAGATAACTTTAAATTAGCTTTTATCGGAAAATAGGAATCAAAACCTGATGAATTGTGAGCTATTAAAGTTACTTTCGAATAATTAAATTTTCCAAGAGTTTTAAAAAATTGATGTATCGGACATGCGTCCTCTGGGTTTCCCCTGATTGCACATTCATCATCATCAGTTCTCGTAAATATTTTCACACAATTTTGAAGTTTTTTAAATTCTAATTCAGTTAAATTATCATACTCATTAATCTCTTTCTTAAGTTTTTTAATTTCATCTTCATCTTTTGTTCGTTTAATTTTAATCATATCACTTAACAAACGTGTTTCTAATTCTTTCAATCTCTGTTTTGGTAAGCAACATATAAATTTATTAAAATTAATAGCTCCTACACTCTAAACCAGCACCTCCTAAATCACACACTGAAGCGAGACACTATTCGTAACTAATAAAAAATCCTAAAGCAAAGCGTTTTAGGAGGCTAGCGCACTAGTGTTATTGTTCTCTTTAGTATGTCAGCATTCTATTTCACGCAACCTCCTAAAATTCTAGTGTGTCGCGCTTTAGGATGCAGATTTCTTCGATTTTAGGAGGTGACAGTTTACAGTGTACAGCATAAGGAATAGGATGAGCTGTTGAACAGTTAGGATCAAGAAAAGTTTCGAGATCCCAAATATATGTTGAACTATAGTCAATTTTTTTCTTTGTTATGATTTTATGTGGACGCGTTGTTAGATTTTCATCAGTAACTGTTTTATATATTGGTTTGAAATTATTTTCAATTTCCCTAATAGCTTTTAATTTATGAGATTTATTAATTAAACAATAGTGTCCAATTGTTGAACCTTCGTGAAAATAATTGTAATAAACATAATTATGAAACGATTCAATTCCTCTAGGATTTAAATGATGATTCGAAGGACTGTAATACTGTACACATTCTCCAAAGTATTTATTGAACTGAGAAAATTTGCAGTTTGACATTACTCCTGTTCTCGATGTGGCTGTCTCTTTATATAAAAAATTATTAAACATTTCTTTCATCATTTCTCCTTGTTCTTCATTAAAACCTCGAAAAACATTATAACATTTAATAAAACAAAAATCTTCAGAAGGAATATAACAATATTCACCGAAATATTTTTTGATTCTATATTTCATATTATTACCTGCACCTCTATGTGATCTTTGTACTAGCTTCATTCCAAAGTCTTCGTATTTGATACTACCTGTAAAAATCCATTGTTAGCATCAGATTTCTCTTCTAGATTAAAAAACCATGTTTCAAATGATTTTTTATTATAGAAGGTTGCGTAAAAATTTTGAATTATATTTTCCTGATCTTTAATAACTTTTCCAAATAAATTAATAATTTTACCATTTGCTAAAAGTTTCCGCATATCATTTACTACATTAATAAAAGATACACTTTCATACTTAATTTCATTTGAATTAAATAAATTACATAAATCATCACCAAGTTCATCCCTAATTCTATCATCAAAAAAAGATCAGTAATAGGAGTTTCTAATATTTCTTTTGTTCCACGTTTCTGTTTTTTAAAACTACGTTTCTGTTTTTTAAAACTACGTTTCTGTTTTTTAATACGTTTACTACGTTTAATTTGTGCATCAAACTTTGCAATTTGTTTCTTGTTTAATTCATCAATCCTAGACGTTAGTCCGAGAGACATTTCACGATTCATATTTTTTAAAAGAAAAAATGTATTTTTTAAAAGAAAAAATGTATTTTTACATATACACAGGAATATTTAATTGATGTAATGTTTCTAATTCATGTGTTGTTAAATTTTCTTTCTTAAGCAACCACCATAAATTGTACGCCAAAAATAAAATATTGTACGCCAAAAATACTCGGAAACTTCTTAAACAAAGTGGAAAATCATTTGTTTTAACACACGGTTTAATACCATGTTTTGTTTTATAATCTGTAACGAGCGCTACGTATTTATGATGATAATAAAATCTAACTTGTTTCTTCGAATAGACAGGGTTTGTAGGATGACGATAATCTTCTAAAACTGGTACATGTTCTATTTTGCACGCGTTCAACATATTTTTTTATTTTTATTAATAAAAAATTTATCAGAAAAAAATATTCGATCACTCCGCGAAAATATTTTCTATCGACTTTCAGTCGAGGGAGAAGCCCCTCGAGGCGAAGCCTAGTCAGAGAACAATTGTTCGATAACTCTGTCATGAATTTTTTATCAATATTAATTGTAATGAAGCCATAATCTTTTGACCAAGCATTGTTACACGATTGTTTAAATTCATCTTTACTTCTTACGCATAAATCTCTTAACAAATCACTTAAGTCTCTTGTATTTATTTCAAATAGTATAAATATATTTGCATTCTTTCTAATAACATCTAATTCCATCATTAATAAATCATCATTAATAATCACATACACGATTCAATACATATTCTAATAATCTTCTAATTTCCATCTAATGAATACATACTTTGTGTTAAATAAAAAAACACTACAGTTGTTATGTCTACCTCTTGTGAAATAATTTCTCTGAGCTGACTGATTTCTATCATTAACACAATCATCAAAAATTACACAATGTTTCATTGTTTTATCTAGTTTACTAGGATCTTGCATATTGCCACTATCATCTATTAATTGTATTTTTATATGCTCATTTTTATTAGATTCCACCAACTGATTATTTTTTGCTGCTTCTTCACACCACGAACTTATTTCTTCTCATATTCAGATTTTTCATATTCTTTGAATAATGAAGCAATTGCTGTTTTTCAAGATTATTTTCAAATCCATATTTTAAAAATTGATAGACGGGTTGTTCTGCTTTTGTTGTATAAATGATAAGATTGTTATAATCCAAAAAATTTGGTGTCGTTAAAATTTTAAATAATAAATATGTTTTTCCACATCCTGATCTTCCACAAATAACTGACACAACTTTATTAGATAAATTTGGATGATGATTAACTTTAAGCTTTTTTTATTTAATGGGTGCACTTCACTAATTTTTTAATAAAAAATTTTTATTTTTAAGAAGAAGAAGAAAATTAAACTTCTCTAACCAAAAGATCTACCATAATCTCTTCACCTCCAAAATTTATTTCTTGTCCTTTCTCATCAGTGATTCTAATGTTGATGTTGTTAATAGTTTTTCTTTTAATAGGGAAATATATTAATGTTTGTCGAAATACATTTAATCTATATCCAATGGGTACAGTAAAAGCTGGAAAACTGAATATTAAATTTGACAATTTACCATTTATATATCCCCCTTCAATAATGTCACAATGTACAACAATTGAATTTATTTCAGTTATTTTTGGAATCTTCTCACCCAAATTATAACCTTGACTATAGGTTTGTTCATTAAATCCTAATAGTTTTGACAATGATCTATCATGATTAAAATCAACTTGATGATTTTCGTCTAAAGTAAGAGAAAATTTATTAACTGCCGGTTCAACAGCAAAATGTAATTGTTTCTTATCTTTAAATGGTATACCTAAATGTCTTTCTATTTCATTGGATTCAACTTCGTAAGAACCAGGAAGAAAAGTTAGTATTTTCCACGTTTTACCTTTATCAGTAGAATATCTAAATTGATCATTCACATATTTTATAACATTTTGAATAGTGTTAAATGTGGAGAAACTAGTCAATGCAATTTGATAATTTTTATTTTGTTCCAAATGTAGAATGGGTTCTAAATTATAAGTGTGTGATGAAGTAGTTGTTATAATTTTTAACGACGTACTAAATTTTGATGAACCCAAAATCTCTGTCAAATTTTCTAAATGATTATTAATTTTGTCTAAATCTGCTGAACACATTTTTTAGTTAAAATTTTAAATATATATTTTTTATAAAAAACAACAACATATTTCAGCTATACTTTTATAATCTTCTTCATTTAGAATCTTCTTTTCAAACAGTCTTCAATATAGTATGAATTTAATTGAAACTAGAATTATGTCCTTCTTTTATTGCAGATATTAAAATATTTAATCCATTTAGTAATTCTTGTGGATCATCTGGTAAGAATACAGTTGTTTCTGTTCTAAAACTTTTTCCTACTTTAACTCCCGTTGATAATAAATTTTCTAATTGTTTATAACGTCTAAGAGATTTTGCTGCACCAACTCTATCTACAGAAAAGTCAAAATAGTCTTCTGCAGGTACTTCCAGAAGTACCTGCAAGTACTTGGAAGTACCTGCAGAAGACTATTTTGACTTTTCTGACGATTTCGCCCGGGTACGTGGAGGAACCTCTAACTACAACTCTATCTAACATAGCTTTATATTTTATGAGATCTTCTACAGCATAATTATTTGAATTTGCTCCTCTTAAAAGATCAACAAAATTTCTATCTAAACAAAAAGGAGATTTATCTGGTGAAAAAATTAAACCTCGAAAAGGTTGTGGAAATATTTCTTTTGTCCGAGATAAAATCTAGGTATTGCTTTTCCATCTATAAATGAAATAGAATGTTCAAATTGCATAGATTTTGGTAATTTTTTATTAAAGTTTGATTCTAGTAATCCATAGTCATCTAATATAGTTTTGAGAGCTGGATCTTATTAATTAATTTATTAATTATTAATTTACAAATTAACAAATTAATTTATTTTGGTTATATTAATTTGTTTATCATTATTTGTACTTCCTTTTCAAGAGTTTTAAATGGTCCATAGTTTTTTCAAAATCAGTTTTTACTTGCTCGGTTTGCTGCATTTTTTCAAACATATCAGATTGAATACCAGCTTTTATCATTCTATGCTGAAGATGATTTTCTTTCATAATATTTTTTGTTTTATTAACTCTTCTAATTGTTTAATTCTTTTAAAATTATCAGCTCTAATTTTATCCATTTTTTATATTATACTTCTATATTATGTTTTTCATTTTATTTTTATATTATATTTTTATATTATATTTTATCCATTTTTAAAATATAATATTTGAATTTTGTGGTACCATTGGAATACAACATGAACATTTTACTGAACAAATTATTTTTTTATTGCTTTGGCGTCTGACATCTTTCCGTTTTAAGTTTTGTTTAATAAAGTTTTGCTGAAAGTTTCGCTTAAAGTTTTTAGTTCTTCTAAAAAAACTTCATCATTTTCTTCATTAGAAATTTTACCATCACTAGAAATTTTGCCATCCTGTTTATTCTTGTCATCAACTTTTTCTGACTGTAATTGAAATGACATTTGATTTACTTCATTAGCTATTTGATCAAATTTTTCAATCTCATCTAACGTAATAACATTATCATCACATACTCTTTGAAAGTAGTAATGTAATTTGTCATAGACTTCTTTAATATGTAAATGTTTAGTTTTTAATGATTTTCGTTTCTTAGTTATTAAAGATTTATCTAACATTGTAACAAGTGAAGTTGTAAAAACACCCGTACCTGTTAAAGCAGTAGCAACTACTGGAATTACTAAAACACCTGAAGATATAACCAATGTTAAAGCACCTAAACTTATTGTTAAAAATATTCCAATACCTTGTGTTACATTCCTAACTTTAGACCATCTCTTTCTTAATTTATCATAATGCTCTAATCTTAATAATAATTGAGATTCCTTATCTTTCATATACCTAACTCTATCCGTGTTTTTCTTTATTCAATTCAGTTATTTTTAATTGTGATAACGAAGGATATATTCTCGACGTTCCTTCCATTTTTGTGGTTTCTTCCACTTTTGTTTCATCCATTCTTTTAATAAGTATTTTGAATACAATCTTCTGGTATATTGAGACTACGTGAAATTCTTAGACTACCTAAATTTTCGTCTAGGTGAAATTTTCGTCCACGTGATTTTTTTTTAGATTACGTGATATTTTGAGACAGCTTAAATTTTCGTCTACGTGAAATTTTCGATATTTTTCGACCACGTGATATTTTTTCGACTGCCTAAATTTTCGATTACGTGATATTTTCAGACAACTTAAATTTTCGATTACGTGATATCTTGAGACAACTTAAATTTTCGATTACGTGATATTTTTCGACTGCCTAAATTTTCGAAATTTGGAGTCTACCTAAATTTTTGAAATTTATAGACTGCGTAAATCTTTGAAAACTCGAAAGGTGTGACATCCGGTGCGAGCGAAGCGAAGCGATGCGCCGGATGTCATACCCTATACTACTTTCAATTTAAGATGAATCACTGACAGTAATCCAACTCCTGCAGGAAAATATGCCAATGACACTAAGCTTTTTTTTCTTAATCACTATCTCATTCTACAAACACATAGGAGACAAAAACCCTTCTTCGAAAGAACGCAAACTTATTTTACCATAACGATGACGACGCTTTCAGCAGGTCTATTTAACCGGTTATGCCAGTCCAATCAACTGCCAACATATTCTACCATGTTTTGGAAACATACCTACACGTTGTCGAACATGCGGTGAAGTATTGCCCTGAGCACTAATTCAGTTTTAATGCTCTCAGAGAAATAGTTTTCAGTAAAATCAAAGGGTTATAGTCATCCATGGTAAACTTCTTTGGTCTTCCAACTAGGCGCTTTCCCTCCACCTTCATGGATTCCACTCTCCCGATGACCTTCTCTTCCGCTCTCCTGACATGACCAAACCATCGAAGCCTTCTCTGTTGAATTCGGTTCCTCAGGTTCCTCGGTTCCCATTACATCGTCATTAGTGACCCAGTCTCTCCATTTGATCTTCATCATGTAGCGCAGCATCCTCTGGTCACACACTTCAAGTCGGCTTCTTTGTTGCTGAGTCAACGGCCAGGTTTCCGCTCCGTATAATAGTACTGATCGCACACACGTTTCGTACACTTTCGCTCTACACATTATTGGGATGTCTTTATTGCACAGCAGGCTGCTAAGATCCCTCCATTTCAACCATGCTGCCGAAATTCTGGACCCCACCGCTTTCTCTGCTCCTGCATCGCAGCTAAGCACATCACCCAAATAGCAGAACTCATGTACTTCCTCTACGGAGAGGCCGTCAAAGCTCAAGGAGTCGTCCTCTGGTATGTCATTGTGTCCCATACAAGTCGGACAGGGAAAGTTTGCAAATCCTGCCACCTTTCGTAGACGAGCATATTTCCTGTGACACCATTTCTTACAGGAGACACAAAGGATGGAATTGACACCAACTCCCCTGCCACAGCACCCACATGGCCACTTGCCAGACTGCTTCGCGTTTTGCACCTTCTTTCCTGTGACCATAATCTGTCTTCTGCATGTTCACTTTGAGACCACGTTGTTCAAGGTCAGTTTTCCATCTGCAGAATAGCTCCTTTGCCTCACTCTCGGTCTCAGCCGTTAGTACCAGATCGTCCGCATAAAGTAACTCCCAGGGACCATCACCTTTGCATTCTTTGGTCGCCTCCTCCATTACAATCAAGAAAAGTAAAGGGTTCAGCGCTGAACCTTGATGGACATCGACACTAATCTGAAACTCTTCTGACATGTCTGCTAATGTCACCACTTTCGAGGATGTATGCTTGTATAGGGACATTACAGATGCTACGAGGTACTCGGACACATTTTGCCGACGAAGTGCCCACTCAATAACTGCACGCGGCACTCGGTCAAAGGCCTTCTCCAAGTCCACAAATACATTAAACAACTTCTTTCGCACCTGCGTATACTTTTCTTGTACTTGACGTACAACAAAAGTCGCATCAGTCGTCGACTTCCTACTCAAGAACCCAAATTGGCGAGCATCCACTTGCACGAGCTTCTTAAGTCTCTCTTCTAGAACATTTCAAACAGCTTGAATCCATGTTCTAGAAGCCGAATGCCTCTGTACGATCCACAGTTCAGCGAGTCTCCTTTATCCTTGTACAATGGGACCGTCAGGCTTTTCTGCCAAGCTGCAGGAATTTCTTTCGATTCCATAGCTTTCTGTAAGATGGGCGTCACCTCCCCAATAACCACCTCATCCGCTCCTCTCATCAACTCTGCTGAAAGCCCTGACGGTCCAGGAGCTTTTCCTTTCTTCATGCTTCTAAGGGCCGCGTGTATTTCTTCCTTGGAAATTTCTTTAATGGGTCCTTCAGTTGCGTCGATTCCTTCAACGGCAAATTCGTTGCTCTCGTTCAGAGGCTTGGAAAATACTCCTTCCATCGTCTGCACACATCTTCTTCCCTCGTGAAAGTCTATCCATTAACATCCTTGATGTATCTCCTTTGGTTAACATCCTTCCGATCCCTTTTCATCTGTTTCGCAACCTTGAAGATTTTCTGCTGCATTTCTGTGGCGCTCAAATTCTCTCCCCGGGCCTTCCAAGCGGCTTGTCTGGAAATCGCAACCTCCTTCTTTGCCAGTCGTGACTTATTTTTGTAAACTTCCCGATCAGCTTGACTTCTTGACTGCTGCCACCTTTCGTATGCCATGTTTTATCTTTTATTGCCTCTTGAACAGTCTCATTCCACCACCACGTCTCCCCCTTTGTATTTGTCTCTTTTTGTTTCTTGTTACTCCACAGACTTCTTCAGCTGTTTTCAGGATATTGTCCTGAAACTGATCCCATTCACCGTGCGTCTCCAACTCTGTTCTTTGCCTCAGTCTCTCTTCAAACAGCTTTCTGTTTTCTTGATCACGAAGTTTCCAGACCTTAATGTTTTGTGCATTTATTCTCTTCCTCGGATGTTCAAAGCCCTTTCTCACTATATCCATGGTAAGTAGACGATGCTGTGTTACTCCATGCTTCGCCAGGAATTACTTTGCAATCCCGAACAGAAGCACACTCTTCTTTCCTCATCAGCATAAAATCAATTTGCGTTCGACTGTCACCACTTTTGTATGTTATCTTCTTTTCATCGTCCTTTGCGTATAGTGTATTTACAATCCTCATTTCATTCCCAAGGCAAAAATCGAGGATTCGTTCACCGTCTCTATTCCTTTCTCCGAACCCGAAAGGTCCCATGACCTCTTCGAAACCGAATCGGTTGCACCCTACATGACCGTTAAGATCCCCAGCTACAATTAGAGATTCAGATTGGGCCACAGTCTTCACTCCGTCATCAAGATCTTCCCAGAAGCAATCTTTGTCCTCATCCGGTTTCCCACTTTGTGGGGCATACACCGAGAACACGTGGGTCACCTTTTCTCCGAGGACCAAACTCAGCTTTATTGCTCTCGAACTCATCCGTTCCACTTGTAGTACGTGATCTACCAAGCCATCTCTCACAAAGATGCCAACACCACCTTCCTTTCTTCTCTCCTCTCCACCACAGCTTAAAACACTCCGGTCCGTCACCAATGAATTGACATCCATTTCCCTTATACTGTGTCTCCTGTACACAACATATATCGATTCCTCTCCTGACGAGCATCTCCACCACCTTTCTACTTCTTCCACACAGCGAACCTACGTTCACTGAACCGAATTTAAACTTCTGTTTCAACTCGACGGAAGTTCTTAGCACCCCATGCCTACTTAAAGACTGCCGGGCACTAAGGGCCAATTGATTTTGAGCCATCATTCATAACAGGTTTGGAGCAAAGTTTTTAGCGGTCGCATGCCCTTGCTGACACCAACCACGATTATTGGTCGTGGACCTAGCCTTTTCACATCAATGGATGAGAAGTACCTACAAGGCAGCAGGTTGTTGTCTTGATTTCCTTGCTGTTCCTCCCTCAAGTATTCACACGCCCGAAGCCGGTGACCTTGCTTAGAACAGCAGCAGTGCCTCCGTGGATGCCGTTGGTCTGCACCCCCTCCTATCTAGACTTATTGAAAGGCGGCCGCATTCGCCTTGTCACAAGTCGTCATTGGGTTGTGAGAGGCTTTATAGCTTACAGCGTCTCCTGTCAGCTCCTCTCCCCTGATGAACTTGCCGCTTTGGTCCGCGGCTGCTTATTTAATTCGCAGCTAACCTTCATTGCTGAAGGTCATTCCACTATTCCATATTGGTCATATCAGTATTGACAATTTGACTGTGGTGCCACTATAATTGCTCTTCCATAGCAATGTTTTTATTAGTAAGATTTAGTACAAAATTGATCTTATCACTTTTATAATAAAACACACCGAAGGACTGGACCACATGTTAGATCAATTTTATCTATTCTAACATTTTTCAAATGAGTTACGATGAATGGACGAAACGCACCCTTGTTTGCATTCCAAAGATCTTAAATGTACCTTAGGTAAATTGTTCTGACAGGAAAAGACTTCATCTTCTTCACGAGTCAAGACAGAAGCTTCAAGCGTTACTGCGACAGAGAAGATAAGATGCATGATTAGGTAATCATGTGATTGTAAAAATGACCTTAACAATCCATCATTCATTGCTTCGAGATGCCACTTCTCAATTTCAACAGACTTGAAAGACGAAGATTAATATCTAAATCATGCTATAAGCAACAAATCATTTCAAAAGCTGAAGTACATGATAACAATTAAATAAGGTACACACATTAACTAGCCTAAAATTAATTTACATTTGAAAAAAGCACCATCATGGTTAACTTGCTTATTCAAAGTGGGGTTGAGTTTTTTTATGTACATGGCTTCCAAAATATTTAGGTCATAAGTGTTGGGAGCTTGAGATAGAATTTTGAAATTGTCAACTTTACAGCTGCAACTGCAATTTAACCTATGGTCAGAAATGGCGGACATTCTTTCCCGATGTTCTTTTATTCTTAAGTTTAAGTGTCTTGTAGTTCTACCTATGTAGGTAGTGCGAGGGTCCACCTCACAAGCGAATTGGTAAATGACATTAGACCTAAGAACTTTGGGAGTATGATCTTTGTTGGAGAAACCACTTTTTCTCGAAGCTAGCGCTTTCGATGGAGTACTTGTCCATCTCATCAGACAAATTATGCTAAATGATATCAAAACAAAAATATCACAGTATCTACTAGCGTTAAGGGATGGCTTAAATTTCAAAATGAATTTTCGTTCATGCCTTTCCCTCTTCGCTTTACATGCACCATGATGTAGTTGATACAATGGGAGCACTATGAATTTTGGGTCAGCAATATCTTTGGCACACCTAGATATGTGTTTGCTAACACTTAGTGGAGCATTCATAGGATGATTTTCGTGCTGTCTATGAACAGTCATCCGGTTCTTTAGCTGATCGCCAGACTGCCCAATATAGAAATCCGAACAGCCATTGCACTCATCGTTTGTCGTCACATTTTTCCACACCTTTGATATTTTGATTTTTGTTTTGAAGCAGTGACAGTAATGATTTTGGTTGCTTATATGATAATTTCAGTTTATAATCTTTAAACGTGTTGTTGAGTTTTAAACTTTCTGTGGCAGGTTGTATTATTTCACTAAATATCTTCGGGTTGTTGGGATTATATTCCGTTACGAACGGCAACAATGACTTTTTATTTTCATCTGTTTTATTAATGTTCCTATATGAATTAGCCATTTTAATACCGCCATCAATAAGTTCTTTCAATATTTTAATCTCAATAAGATTTCACGTAATTTGTTCAGTCTTTTGGTTCTAATTTCACTGTCCGATACAATACGTTTTATCCGGTATGCAAGGTTAAAGGGAATATTCCCTTTATATGCTGGGGATGGCACGAATTAAACGGTAAGTAATCAAAGCTATCCATTGGTTTTCTGTAAATGTCCGTTTCAATTTTTTCATTGTCTGTATACACCCCAGCATCCAAAAAGTGTATAGACTGTCTATCTTTTTCCATCGTGAATTGTATACTTTCCTTGAGCTTGTTCAAGAGTTCATGAAAATTGTTTAAATTTCCAAAATCATTTGACCAAATGATGAAACAATCATCAAGGTAAAGTATCCATCTCTTTTTGAAAGGCGAAAGTGCTGCAGATGTCAAAAGGTCATTCATTTTACAGTATAACTTATGCTCAAGATACCCCATACCAAGTTGGCGTATTCCGGGGCCATTTGCATCCCCATCGCTGTGCCGGAGATCGGTAGATAATGCTTGTTTTCGAAAGAGAAATAGTTGTTCGATAAAATAATGTCAATGGATCATAGCAAAAAATCGTTCGTAAACCGATCAGGAATCAAGTCCTCTCTATTTTCCAGCCAAAATTCAATAGCTTCAACCCCTAATTCATGGGGAATGTTTGTATACAAAGATTTTAGTCAAATGTGAGGAAAGTTTCGTCTTCGTGTACATGTAGAGGCAATTTGTTAATGAAATGGAAAGAGTCTCTGCAGTAGCTTGGTAAATTTGTGACCAAATGCTTCAGAAGTGCATCAATCAACTCACTTAAATGGGAAGTTGGAGAATTTGTTTGCGATATGATAGGTCGAAAAGTCAGATTATCAGGAGCTTTTTGCTGAGTACAGCCATATTCATCGATCTGAATATTTCTTATTATGTCTGCATGCTTATGGATTTTTGGTAAACCATATAAGTATGGTATAGAATGGTGGAATTTTGATACGTGTCTTATTTCTTTCGAAGTCAAAGCTCTATTATGCAGTTTGCACAAGTTTTTAATTAGGTTTAATGTACTGTATGGATTGTAGTTACCAACGTTTCGGTAGGTTTCTGCATCTAGGGGATGTTCATTATTTATTCCCTCAATATAGAATAATTTGTTTAACACTACAAAAGCGCCACCCTTATCGGCCTTAGTAATGTGGATGTCAAGTCTATTCTTTAAAACTTCAATGCAATCATTTTCCGCTTTTGAAATATTGTGTTTCACTTTCGGATATTGGGTTGATAACTTTTCGGTTGAGTTTTCAATCAAATCAATTGTATTATTCAAGTGCATGTTATCCGTTTTTGGGGGATCAAAATTTGATTTGGAATATTTTAACTTTAAAGAATTGTCAATTGGTGTGACGTTGTCACTAAAGTAGTCTATGATTTTTAGTGTTCTACAAAATTCTGTAACATTAGTTTTCAATTCTTCTGTATTTCTTCTAGGATATCTGGTAAATTTGCAGCCTTTGCTCAGTAGTTATCTGGTACTTAAATCTAATTCAACCGATGATCAGTTAAGAGCAGAGACTGTCGATAATCTAAAAAATCATTATTGGCATTGCATGCACGATGAATACGAGTTTCCTCATCAAAAGTATATTCATAGTACTGATCAATCACTTCATTGTTTTTATTATAACTTCTAGGTTTATAATATCTGTTATTTCTTTCGAAGTTTCTTCTAGGATTTCTGTAAGACCATGCGTTTCTCATATTATTAGAAACATAATTCTGTTGAGGCGTAAATCGATTATTATTATAGCGTGGTCTCTGGTAACTGTTAGCCTTTTCTGCATATGTGGGTTTATTATTGATTGAACATTTCTCTTTCCTGCATATTTTGATTTACTATCTAAATTTATTAGATGCTTGTTGGAAGAGAATAAATCTGATTTCTCCTCCCAAATTTTGTGGGAATTTGATTCTTCGTTGTCGGTGCAAAATTTCCACTTACTTATGCGTGCAATAGATTCTTCCGCGTCAAAACTATTATTACATAGCTCTATTACCTCATTATCGATTTTTGTCACAAAGTCCAACTTTATTTGTGCTGTTGCTCGAAGTTTTTCAATTTCGTGTTCAACATCCTTTGTTGTCAATTTCTTTAGCAAATCTGAATCCATCGTATCACTAATAGTACTAGGGTTCTTAAAGAATTTCCTCGGAACCTTCGGTATATTATCATGTAATGCTTTTTCATATATATCCGCTATACTGTTGCATCTGTACGATTCGTAGAACAGGAACTTTCTTCTATTTAATCTTTCATTGCAATCTAAGTCTTTGATTATATTTGGCTCGATGGATTAAAATATCCGAAAGAACTTATTGATGGCGGTATTAAAATGGCTAATTCATATAAGAACATTAATAAAACAGATGAAAATAAAAAGTCATTGTTGCCGTTCGTAACGGAATATAATCCCAACAACCCGAAGATATTTAGTGAAATAATACAACCTGCCACAGAAAGTTTAAAACTCAACAACACGTTTAAAGATTATAAACTGAAATTATCATATAAGCAACCAAAATCATTACTGTCACTGCTTCAAAACAAAAATCAAAATATCAAAGGTGTGGAAAAATGTGACGACAAACGATGTAAATGCTGCCTCCATCTACTAACTGGAAAAGAATTTACACTAAATGGTGAGAAATACTCAATAAGAGCTAATATGACCTGCCATTCATCAAATATCATTTATATGCTCAAGTGCAATGGCTGTTCGGATTTCTATATTGGGCAGTCTGGCGATCAGCTAAAGAACCGGATGACTGTTCATAGACAGCACGAAAATCATCCTATGAATGCTCCACTAAGTGTTAGCAAACACATATCTAGGTGTGCCAAAGATATTGCTGACCCAAAATTCATAGTGCTCCCATTGTATCAACTACATCATGGTGCATGTAAAGCGAAGAGGGAAAGGCATGAACGAAAATTCATTTTGAAATTTAAGCCATCCCTTAACGCTAGTAGATACTGTGATATTTTTGTTTTGATATCATTTAGCATAATTTGTCTGATGAGATGGACAAGTACTCCATCGAAAGCGCTAGCCAATAAATTATTAAAATTTATTTTTCATTCACCTATTGGTTTACTTTATTGATTTATAAATCAATTTATGTTATATTAATTAATTATATTATATTATATTGTATCTTTTATTATACAATTTTCATATTATTATGTATATAAATATGTATATTTCAAAAACTTTGATTGAAATTGATCACACAAACTTCAGGAAAAACGCTTCCTTATGCTGGTCCAATTAGATTGTACATAGTTTCACACATGGCAGTTAGAAAAGAGAGATTATCAAACTTTCTATTGATTAATATTTTCGGATAACGTTGTCATCTGTTTTTCAATTTTATTCATATAGGCTGAAACGCAAGCATTTCGAGGTCTAACACATTATAGGTGAGGTCAATTGAGCTCCTACGAATAATGAAACACATTTACGTGGAAGGTAGATTTCAATTCGAGACCAGCAGCAGCTGGCCATTTGATAAGCATGATTTTCCATGCAGTTAGAAAATAGTACATGTATATTGATGCTGCAACAACCATTCCAACCCACTACCCAGGGTAGTCATTTTTATTAACTAAGCTTAGTATAAATTACAAAATGTAAGGTTGCTAGTTAAACAATACGTCAAAATGTCAATATTTGGTTGGTCCTTCTCTGACCTTCAGGGCAGCTTCTATGAATTACAAAGTAAGGTGAAGTGTCCTCTTAATGATTGCGAAAGAAAGTGAAATGAAACTATATGAACGATTCCTTAGAATCACAAGACTAAAAAATCAAGCAAAATCAGTTCGAAGTGCCGGTAGTTCATTCCACTTTCTTTACCAATAAATCATTAAGAGGACACCTCCCCTTACTTTTGATAACATAATGCAACCATTCATCAGCAGCTACACATCAAGCAGTGACTATTGAATATTTGATGTATCTGATCTTTTGTTGGAACTGTCGATATGAAAATATGAACGGTCATAGTGTCAGACAGTCAATACATTGAACAACATGCTAAAGTCATCGGGAGCATGTCGAATGTTCCTCAAATATGTCGATGTAAAAATCAGGGTTAGGTATTACTATGGCTCCTCCGAGACTTAAATCCAATGATGTGACATATAACTACGATCTCCGAAGTGAGTTTGATTGCTGGATCATAGACCACTCGGTAGCAAATGAATGCTAACTTTTCATTAGCGCAATTTACAGAGAAATTCCTCCGATCTCATGGACACCTGTGTCTCAAAAAAGGATATTTTTAGTCCGGCAGCCAGAAAGAATTTCTGCAGGGAACGAGGTCGAAAATGAGACTTTAACCTAAGCGTGCTACGAATCTGCGCATCTGCCGAGATCTAGTTAGTTCCTCTTCATGTCAGACACGATCAAATAAAAACACATGTAAATCCAATGGGAAACAGACTGCAGTTTCTGGAAAAGAAACCTTTTCCACGTTTTCTCTTGTCAATTGAAAAGTAATAAGTCTAGAGCCACAATTTTTGACATCGAAAATCTTCATGTCACTTTCTTATCATGCTAATGAGCATAAATCTATGAATCTAAACAAATTCAGATTTGCAGGCCTCCTATTGTCGGTAAACACTGACATGTTGGCCCACATTATCCATATTGAAGAACATTCTCGCATACATCGCCGATTAGGAGCATGACAATATCATGCACATCATAAGAAATGACCTGAAGACACATCATGCCGAAAATTATGGCTCTACAGTGTAGACTTAATACTTTTCAGTTGATATGAGAAAGCATAGAAGATTTCACTTTAACAAAACATTTCAATTTGCGTCTCATTGAATTAACATGTGTTCTTCCTTGATCATGTCTAACAAGAAGAGGAACCACGTAGGATTCGGCAGACGTGAAGATTCGTAGTAGGCATATGGCGTACATCATTCTGTGGAAGTCAAATTTTCGTCTTTGTTCCCTTCAGAAACTCGTTCTAGCAGCCGGACTAATTCTTCAACAATACTGACTCACATAAGAGACTTTTTTTAATTGTTATATTTGTTGTTTTATGATTATCATAGCCATATATGCCTTCTCTCATTCATTCAAGTATATTGGTAGCTTCTCGTAATTGTTTCTTTGCTTTTTGCTTTCCTGTCTTTAGACTCTTATTATTTTCTTGTCACTGTGACTTGTAGCATGCGTCTTTTTTAAATTATTTTTATGTACTATTATCTACTGTTATTATATTTACCATTACTTCATCATCCTTGTAATTACTATTTATGCAGAACGATTAACGTGCAGTAAAGTTCTTTTGTTTGTCCGCATGACGCAATGCCAGTCGGATCGACTTTTACCTAGTGGTCAATCCACCATGTCACTCTTTGATCAGTTCCGTGCTATATCTCAATAAAAAAAAGGCGCCGGTATCAAGAACTATGTCCTTTCTATCAAAGCCTCTCTACCGATGTGCACCTACACAGAAATTAAAATGCTAAAACAGAACTGACAGCGAAACATGTCAAAGCGCTTTATGGTGCGAGTTTTGTAATGATCCTCACTTGCGAGAAATCATCATACATCCAAAGAGTAATAGATTGATGGTGAAAATATTGCAAAGATGATTTGACGACATGCGAGGATGCAGCGAAATCAAGTAAAGCCGTGTCATTCTCAGATTTCAACTTACATCCCAGTCTTGTGTATCTGTCATTGCATTCGAAGGACTTTCTCCAAACTGTTGACTTTCACTGAACAGAAATACAAGCAATAATTCAGATGAGGTGCAGTCTTCATCATATTTGATAAGATGCATGAATTTCAAACTAAGAAAACCCGAAATCCCGGGATTGAGACTTTTAACAAAATAACAATATTCTGTCTAAAGCAGTGGCGTCTTCTCCGTACTTGCGAGGCCTTCGGCGCATCCACAAAAATAATTTTCCAATAATTATAAAAAAGAAATGTGTCATCCACAGAATCAGATTGTTTAACTGCATCACTTTGCTAGAAGTGCAAACTGATTCAAACAGATGGCACATGCCGGAACTTAATAAGTGGGCAAAAAGACATTTTTAATACCTTGCAAAGATAGGAAAAATAGTCGTGCGCCGCTTGCGAATTGCTCTGAATTCCTTTAGTCTACTCCGATCGCCACGACTCCTTCAGATTCGAAGAATTCAGATCATTGCGCAAAATTTTTCTCGATAATGTTGGGCCCTCCGATCATTAAAAAAAATTAGCAGGCGCATGAAAAAACGTTCACAAACTTCTCTGTAGAACTTGACATCGACTGTCTCTTTGCTGTGTGATCCGGTTGACAGCAGTCACTGAAACTTTGCACAATTTGGCGTGTTTAATGTTGAACTGTCTGCTAATTGTTCGATTGCTATGGTATTTAGTCATGAGATTGTGCCATTTCATTTACGTTACATGTTCCAATGCTTCCCTTCTAGTCAAACAGAACAAGAGACGAGCTGTCTAATTCTGTGGTGTCATCTGTGGTGTCATCATTCATTTAAATTCGATAGCTTCTCGTGACAGCTGTGCACAGCTTTCCGTCTCAAAGGCAAACGCTTTACCTCATTGAACAGTTTTGCAGCACTTGCTCGAATCACAGCTGTTTTCTTAGAACAATTATTTACACAAGCTGGTCGTGTTTTCAGACGGAGCATTGATGTTCAGACATGGCGAAAGAGAGTTGTGTGCGTGTGAGGCAGTAAGCGATAGACATGATGCTTTGCCTTCTCCAATTTTTGCAATGAAATTCTACGCGCTTCTTGATCGAAGCGCGGTACCTAAACATACAGCCCGTTTCATAAAAAGTGGATCATTCTAAAATTTGACTAAATAAAACATAAGTATGTCACAGAAAGCATTTTTCATGTTATTTCATGTCCCTAATATATTTAAATGTCCTTAAATCATCTGATAAGCTATGATACAGTAACGGTTCTTAAGAAGCTAATATTTTGTGGCCCTACCCTTATTGTCAATGACATTACCAATTCGTCTAGGCATTGATTCGATGATATCGTTGATTTTTGACTGATCTAACTTTCTCCACTCTCTTTTGAGAGAGAGAGAGAGGGAGAGGGAGGGAGAGTGAGAGATCAAAAGACCCCGTGATCCTAACTCCGACAAATGTAGACGCACACACCCCACGGATCGGCAAAAGGAAAACAGCGATTTGTGGGAGACCGGTTTCGCTCTATTGGCTTTATCAATTCCACTTAACACTGTAATCAATTAGAAAAGGAGTAGTAAGAAAACGGCGAACTTACGACCGGCGCCCCCCCTCTGGAACGACAGAGTGTCGTGGTCGGCCGCCGTGGTGCTTCGAGTCTGACGTCCCCCCCCCTCTGGAACGACAGAGGTTGTGGTCTGTCGTGGTGTGCCGGCCAGGTTGGTCCACGTTCACAAAATGTTCGCTGACTCCCCCCCCCTCTGGAACGACAGAGTGTCGTGGTGGACTTGGGCGACCGCCAGGATTTGTCTTGAGGCTATAGTGTGTGATGTTTTTCGTGCAATCTGCTGAATGTTGGGTTGTAAAATGGGTTGTTTCGAGTGGAAGGAGTGCTCGGATGGGAAAACGGAGGCCAGATTCGGATTCAGCGTGAAATTCTGCATCGGTATGGTGAATTTGAACGCAATCGGAGAGAAAACATTTTCGCTGACGTCCCCCCCCTCTGCACCGACCTTCCAACTTTGCTTCTAGTGGACGGATTTTGTCGTGCCATAGCTCGTTTGAAAGCTAAGAGTGAGACAAATTCACTGAAAGAATCGGCTTGTTCCTATCTGTCTTCGTTTAGATGTGAGACGCCATTTAAGATTTTGGGACATTGGCGAAAAACGACAGAGTTAGAATTTGGGACGTTTTGGGCTGTAGCTTCAAAACGAAGCATCGGATTGGAAAACGGATTTCAGATTTGGAATCAGCATCAAATTCTCTATCTGTATGGTAAGTTTCAAGTCAATCGGAGAGTTTCAAGTCAATCGGAGAGAAAAATTTTCAACATTTTTCGAAAAAACGAGTTAGAATTTTTGCGATGGCTGCCTACTGTAGAGCCAAAACGAAGCATCGGATGGGAAAACGGAGGCCAGATTCGGATTCAGCGTCAAATTCTACTTGGAAATGGTATATTTCCAGCTCAATCGGAGCACTAGAACCGGAGATAGATGGGTTTTCAGTGTTTGGATGATGGGTATTACGTCATCAGCTGATCGCCACACACTATATAAGCTGGGAACCGACAGAGACTTGTCATTCAGACGAGAGATTGCCAACGGTAAGTCGTCTCTCTGAGCTCCGATGATAGCTTCGGACATTCCAAATCCCGGGTTTCTGTAAGAAACCGACTTAGAAAATTTCATTGCTGATATCAGCTAAGGCGTCAGACTTAGAGGTTCGCCAGGAGATGGCCTTCGTCTCCAGGCCATAAAAGACTCCAAAACTTTAATGGCTTGTAACTTTGCTTCTACAAGTCCGTTTGACTTGATTCAAAAAAGGTTCGGTCACTATTGACCTGCCCTAAGTGATAGACTACTTACAAAATTTCATAAGTAGTGCTAAAAAGTTGAAAAATTTAAATTCACTAGTTTTGGAGGTTTTCTGGGGTTTTTGACCCTGCTGAAGTCAATGAAAGTATTTTTAATGATGTCTGAGCCAGTCTTCTCATGGTATAAGCGGCTTTTCACTGAAAGCAAGCAAGACACGGAGAGTTTTGCTGTAATATTCCACTGACAGGGTGTTCCTTCGGGACGGCGGACGATGCCGTAGTGATAAGTGTAGCAAGGGAGTGTGTCATATTTTAGACCGAAACCGCTGGGGCAACTCATGTCTCATGTTGGGCATTTGACACAGTTCTCAACGTAGCACTTTGAACGCCAATCGGTTGAGTCTTAGCTATCTTGTCATGGGTGGCCTCTAAACATCTCCATTGCAAAACGCTGGTGAATCAAGCTCTCTACGGCTTGCTATCAAGCTGATCAAAGCAATAACTTGGGATGTTTCCTCAAGGTTTTCAAGTTTCAAGGTTTAGATCCCAGCTACTGTTCACTACCTTTGACTCGGCGTTGCTGTTACCACTTCGGGGCAGTGACAATGATGTCTTCAGCTGTAAATAGCGGGTATCGGGGAAGATCTCTCACTTCCCTAGTGATCAGTACAAGGCCTTCGGGCTGTTGACGGGATCGAGTGCCACTCACTATACTCAAATCTATCATTCCTCACTAAGTGTAAAATCATTGTTTTCCGTTTTTCGCTTCAGAAATGCCGAAATACAATAATATGAAGACCAGTTTCAGACTGTGTCAATGCCGGAAGGTATTCCGAGCTGACGCCTTCAAGAAACACGCTTGCACTAACAAGAAACAGATAGGGGTCGGTCGCTACTATTGCGGAGCCCACAAAGTCAGTCGCTTAAGTGAGCGGCTGGAGGATTGGCACTCACAACACAGCGAGTGTCAAACAGGCGAAGTAGGCGAAGAAGAACGGAGTTCACTCTTCGCCACTGAGCTCCGTTCTTTGGAGCTACAATCTGCCAACGAGCAAGAACGGAGTTCACTCTTCACCACTGAGGCCACTGAGCTACAATCCGCCATTGAAGCGATTGCCAGTGTATCCTCGCTTAGTAGCGAGAGCTCGCTGTCCAGCAGCGATAGTGAAGAGGAGGAGGAGGAGGGAGAGCTACAGTCGCAACCTATCGAGAACGTCGACCTCGATCGCGAGACCCCTACAGCCGTGACTGCGAGCGGAATTGCAACACAATGTCGCAATTTTGTCAAGCGCCCGCCGGTGATCGCCGAACGGGATAGACTAAAGAAAGAGGTGGAGAAGTTGAAGGAGGAGGCCTTCTCATACAAGTCAAAGTATGAGGACCTAAAGAACGTGGCCGGAGAGATGAAGAAGGTGAAGGAGAGATTAAGCGAGCGGGATGGCGAGTTGGAGCAGGAGAGGATCAAGACTCTCGAGGGGAAAGCCAGAGAAGAGGCTTTGCTAGCATAGAGGGAAAGTAGGGAGAAGGAGATACGAAGGTTGAAGGAGGAAGTGGAGAGACTCCGTGTGCAGATGGCTATGGTGGTCGAGACGAACCACGAGCTGCACCGTTCGGCGCAGCTGGTGGATCGCGATCGAAGGGTGCGTTCCAGCCGTCTACACATCCCTATTAGAAAGGGGAGAGTGGCAGAAACTCCTCTCTTGTACGAGCGTGGAAGAGGGGAGAAATGCTACTCTCGGGTGAAGAAAGGGGTGGAGTGTCTACACTTCACCTTCGATCATCGTAATCCGATCTCGAATTTCCTTTATGAGGAAGCGTCCGAGAAGATCTGTAAGTAAAAATGACTAAATTAAAATGTAAGATGATAACTCACTACTTCTTTCTTTACAGACATCCAAGAGAAGCGACCACCCGCCCCGTTGCCGGAGCCACAGTCGAAACAGCAAGCCTGAGTCCCTACCACACACCCCGAGAACGAACCACCGGCTCTCTTAAGGGCCACCATGGGGCAAGACATGATAGAACCTCCACGCGGTTTGCCCTGGGCAGTCTTTAGACTGGCGAATACTATCATTAAGTTGAATCTGCTATCAGTCAACTTGAACGTTGCAAATGAAGTTCGGTGTAATACTTCCTTTCGACGGGCGTTCCTGTAAAGGGCGGCGGTGAAACCCGTAGCTATGTATACCGCAAGGGACATTCGGCAATGGTCAATCTTGTTAAACCTCTCTGCGTCATGTTTGCAAGTGATTGCCTCTGTCTCAACGTAGTATGCATTCGCGCCAGGGCGACATTTAGCCAACTGTCGAAGATTGCCTAAAACTTTCCATTGCATACGTTATGAGAACCATGAGTTCTACCTGTCTCTATCAATGAGACGAATTGATGAATGGAATGAAATGGGAGGACACTCACGCGCCACACGCAACATAACACACTTCTCTCTTTCGTAGTCTAACAAGCTCTTTACACATGGATCGCAGTCGATTGCTATCACTGTATCAGAAGTGTAAGCTATCTTAATTTTATTTAACACTATTTCATCTACCATCATCGCCCATATGAAATGTTATAAGATTTACAAGTTAGACTAAGCGTGTTACTATTTCCAAATGAAAATGTATACATGGTTAAATCATCCACTGAAGCCCCGTTCAAGTAAGTCAGTATGAAAGCAAAGATAATACGAAATAAAAATTTATTATGGCATGTATTTCAAAAGGTCTTCATCGTTAATATCGTCCCAGAGTCTGGCTTCACATAGATAACAAAAACAGTTCACTTGTTTCAATCGTTCTTCCACTGAGAGCCTCACTTTGTCAATATACTCCCACTCCGCCATAGTTCGTGGCTGGGAGTTAGGGGTGTACCACTCCCATAATTGGTGGAGGAATTTGGTGCTGGTGATCTCCATCACATCGTCAGTATCGTACTGGAGATACTTCCACCTCACGCCTGTTAAGTCGGGACACTCCTTCTCACATACACTCTCTTCGTTGTCCGCTGGTAATGACAACTTTCTGATATTGTCCAGTCGGTACACCTTCTCTACCTTCCCCTTCGTTGGAGCGTTTGGTACAACGAGCACCTTTGGTGTTGAGGATGGAGAAGAGAATTTTGTGTTTGGTGTTGTCGGAGGGCTTGTCATGTTGACTGTGAATAATGACTTTGAAATGTTTTCTAATTCTTAAGTATCAACAAGCAACCAATCAGAATGAACAGCCAATGAATGATGAATATGAAAGTATATATGCAAAGTGACATTCGTGTCATTTCACTGTGTTTGAGACGTATAAGTGAACTGCTCTCTCGTGAATTCCAAATTTGAGTGAAGTCTCTATCTTGTTGAAGTATCAACCTTAAACATAATTTCGTTCAAATGGTAAGTTGAAAATTTCTTCACTCATCTCCCTCAAACGTGTGGCTAATAGCATCTTCCTCAATTTCAGGCATCAACTTCATCACCAACGCCCTCCCTTCTCGAGGAAAGTTTAGAGTTGTTGAGTGAAGGTAGGTTGTAACAATACACTGAGACTTGAACAGAGATGATAGAATGATTTCTCTTTCAGGTGATACCAGTCCCATCTCGAGCGAGTCCATGTCAACATTGTCGCGGGAATGCAACGATCGGGAATGTGCTGACTGTGGGCACATCTTCACGAGGAAGCGTGATCTCATCCGACACATCAAGCGAGGTGTTTGTAGACCTAAGTCAGCATCAATCTCCGAAGGTGGGGATGATTCTGTTAACGATGTCTCCTTTTCTTGCGATTTATGCATTCAGTCTTTTGAGTCACATTTTGAACTATCTTCACATAGACTTCGACATACACACAGTGACGATAGTTATACTAACAGCACCTCCTCTATCCGACTCTCTGAAGTGTCGATAAATAATTTAGTGAGGAACTACCAGATGGAATCCTCAGAAACCATTACTGACTTTGAAGAATGGTTTCATCAAAATTCATCTTTGATTAGTGCGCTCTTCAACAATTTAGTCAATTTTAGAATGAAGGCGCTCATCTATCTCAAAATAAAATATGTAAAAATCGACCACCATACTGGTCAAATAGTAGAGAGGTTGGAGTTTCACATACCCTCCTCTCCTGCAACCGAGGTTGTAGACTGTGAGTCTTGGATAAATTTTCATATCCAAGGGTTAAAATTAAATATAGATAAATTTAACGAGCGTGATAGTGGACTCGTTTTTGATGGTATTGAGACCGCCATGATTAAAATCAGTTTATTAGGAAATCATAGTGGTCGAGGCTCCTTTAAACTTCCGAAAAGTTTAAAAAATAAAAAAGCAGTCATTTCTGTAGATTGCGAATCGCAATGTTTTAAGTATGCAGTCCTCTCCATTCTCCACTATAATGATGTACAGAATAGCCGATACCGTAAGAGTAAGTATCAACAGTGGGAGAATGAATTAAAGTTTGATGACTGTAATAGTGAAGATATGAAAATTAAAGATATAGAAAAATTTGAAAAATTGAACAACATCAAAATAGTTCTCCATGTTTGGGAAAAGGGATTGAAGGGTGTCCGCTACAACTCGCGTTCGAGTTGTTATGACCACGTTGTCAACCTTTTATTAGTAAGACAGGATGATAGTGAGGAATGGCACTACTGCGCTATTCCCAAAATTTCTCGCTTATACCACCACTTAAGAAATTCTAGCTCATCAGAGATTTATTACTGTGACAGATGCATTCGCAACTTTAGGAGTAAAAATAGATTTGAAACTCATTACGAATGGTGTAAGCGAGGTAAACTACAAATGGAGCGCATGCCCAAAGATAAGGAGTTTTCATATAGAGAGAATGGCGATGAACTAAGTCCTCTTCGTGTCATCTATGCTGACATCGAATGCTATATCGATGATATCATCCACAAGCCAGCAGCCATTTCCTGCTATGAAGTATGGCATGACCATTTCCAAAATAGAAAAAATAAAATGCACGTCTGGCAAGGTGAGGATTGTATTTACCAATTCCTACAATTCCTCGAACAGGCTGTAAAATTTCAACAAAAGTATGATGGTGAACTCTATCGCAGATCATTGCATATGACAGCAGATGATCAAGCAAAATTTGATAGTTGCAACGTTTGCCCCAAATGTAGTAAAACATTTGATGATGATAAGATTAAGAAAGTGCGCGACCATGATCACATCACTGGTAAATTTAGAAACGCACTATGTTCAAAATGCAATTTTTCACTTAGGATGAAACGGCGTACATTACCCGTCATTTTCCATAATTTTAAGGGCTACGACAGCCATATGATAATAAAAGGAGGTTTAGGTCAAATGAAAGAGTGGAAGCTTGATGTAATAGCACAAACGAGAGAGAAGTTTATGGCCATGACAGCAAAAGTGCCTGTCGATAAAACTAAAGAAAATAAGACGGTCTATTTTGATATAAAATTTTTAGATTCCTACCAATTTATGACTGCATCACTGGCCTCTCTCGTACAAAATCTAAAGTCTCTTCCACTAACACAAAATCTTAAGAAACAATATCCAAATCTAACCGATGAAGTCATCACACGGAAAGGAGTCTTTCCATATGCATATTTTGATGCGATTAGTAAACTCGGCGAGACTTCTCTTCCGCCCATAGATAAATTTAAAAATGATTTGAGCGGTGCAGAATGTAAGACCGAAGATTATGATCATGCACAAGATGCATGGATAAAATTTGACTGCCATACATTTGGTGAATATATGATTGCCTATCTTAAGTTAGATGTATTTTTGCTGGCTGATGTATTTCAGGAGTTTCGACGAGTGGCATTAGAAGAAGATAAGTTAGATCCCGTCCACTTTGTCAGTCTGCCAGCCATGTCCTTTAAGTCTGCTTTTAAAATGACTGGTGAGACCATTCATCTCTTACAAGATCCAGAGATGTATAATTTATTTGAGCGAGGAATTCGCAGTGGTCTCACATTTGTAAATAAACATAGGTTAAAATCAAAATTAGTAGGCGATGATCAGACTCATCTTAAGTATTATGACCAAAATAATTTATATGGTAGTTCACTATCCAAACCACTCCCTCACTCTGAGTTTAGCTGGTTAGATGATAGTGAAATTCAGCATCTCTCCAACCCTTCTAACATACTAGCAATCCCAGATGAAGGTGATTGGGGATATTATTTTGAGATAGATCTAATCTATCCAAATAATATTAAACATAAAACCGTAGATTTTCCACTCGCACCCGAATCAGGTGAAGTGAGCAAAGATATGTTTTCCGACTTTATGAGACAATTTCATAAAGATTTAGAATCATGCGGTCAACCCGACTATAAGCCTTGCCGCAAACTTTTACTCACCCAGTATGATAAGGAAAACTATCTAGTTCACTTTAGCATCTTAAAATTTTATTTAGAAATGGGCATGATTTTAAAAAGAGTTCACCGCATTATTAAATTTAGACAGAAAGCCTTCCTCAAACCATATATTGATAGCAACAGCCAGAAACGTGCACTAGCCCAAAATAATTTTGAAAAAGATTTTTATAAATATAAGAATAATAGTCTATTTGGTAAGACGATGGAGGATGTTAGAAAACGTGTAAACTATAAACTAGTCAATGATGTTACAAAATTTAAGAAATTGGTCTCATCACCTCTATTCATCGATAGAGATATAATCGATGAGGACCTTGTAGGTGTTAAAATGATAAAATCTGAAGTTGAGTTGTGCAAGCCCATCTATATTGGTCAAGCTGTACTAGATTACTCTAAGCTTGAAATGTACCAACTCTTTTATAAAATACTAAAACCATGTCCTCTCGTAAAAGAGGTTCGTTTGTTTGGTGGCGATACAGATAGTTTCTTCTTAGGTATTACCACTCAAAAAGATTTAAATTTCAATGAAGTAGGAAAATCTTTAGAAAGATATTTTGATACATCAAATTATCCTACTGATCACCCACTCTACTCCATCAAAAATAAGGCAAAACTTGGCTGCTTTAAGGATGAGACAGCAGGGAAGGAAATAGATGAAATGATTCTCCTCCGTCCAAAAATGTACAGTATGAAATTAAAGGATAGCGACGATAGTATTAAGCGTGCTAAAGGCATATCAAGATCATTGGTCTCTAACATGAAACATAAAAATTTCAAGGGAGCCTATAGAAATAAAAATATAACGTTTGTCAATATGACAATCTTAAAATCTAAGTCGCATGAGATCAAAACTCATACTTTTAGGAAACGGGCGCTTTCAGCATGGGAGGATAAGAGGTGCTGGTTAGAACACAACATATCTCTTCCACATGGACATCCTGATACAGGCATATCACCACCCAAAAGAATTAAACCCACACTACCACATTCAGGAGACGTCTTAGCATAATCATCCTTAACTTAGTATTTTGATGTTGATTTCTGTAGATAAACATTGTTGTTTTATGTATCGCATGAGATTGTTTTTTCCTTGTGAATATGTGTCCACATCTGTACATTCCCCATGTGATGACTTTTCCACTGAAAGACATTTTTTCTATCCCTGTATATTTCCACCCTTCACGAAGTAAAAAGACTTTTTGTATATAGCAATGTTTATTGAAGTGTGCTCATGTATATATTTTCAGTGGATGTTGTATAAAGTCTATTGCTTCACATTCATGCACATATTTCAATAAATGTTGTATAAAGACTTCACTTTGTTTTCCGAAACACTAAAGTTACGAGGGATTTAGTATCTTTCACATGGATGCACTCTTGTAAACCATTGGTAATTTTGATAGCAATAGAGGGTATAGTTTGTTTGACGACGGGATGATAGAAAATAGATTCAAACATCTTCTCGACTATTCCATATCAAGCGTCTTTATCATGAATGAAATCACGTAAAATGTATTCTTTTTTCTCACCAACAGAAATAGGTAGAATCAAATCACTTTGAATGTAAAGGTGCTGTTCATGTTTATCAAGTGTCATTGGTGTTTCTATACCAATCGTATGCGCAGCAGCAAACACTGTTTGTAGCATTGAAAAACCAAAGAGTTTTTTCAAATTTTTACTCAATTGACATTGAATGTCATCACCCAGTTTCAGAACAACGCGTTGATTTTCAATTGAAAACGAAATGTGGTGTGTCTTTACATCATATTTACTTTTCATCACATGCTTCAACTTCTGTTGTATATAAGGATTTACTACATGAATGAAGCTTTCAACTGTATGATATAGACGCGGCATTATATTGATAGCAACTTTAGATTCTTCATAAGATTGGTAAATTTTCTTGATGCGATCGCCATAGATGTCCACCCACCATTCATCATTAACTGAATCAGCTTTAGTGTGATATTCATGAGAAGCATACACCAGACCGCTTCCAATAATAGGTGTATAATGTCTTACAAAATGACGCAAGGTTGGAGAGAAATAAACTGTAAGTTTGTCATTATATTTCTGAATAACCAACTTATTTTTGTTCGCCATAATTTTCTCTCCATACTTCTTACCCACAGTCTCATTCCATCGTTTTACTAACTCAATAAGTGATAAAGGTTGAACACCACGCTTTTTCAAAATGATGCGTTCTTCGCATTCTACAACATCTTCATCAAATATTTTAAATCTATAATGAAATTTGTTGATTCGATTTGAATAAACTTTTTTAACATTTGCAGTAGCAATTGACGTTAGATGTAGTCCATGACCAAAACCAAGATGTGGATAGAATTCATTATCCAACCTCAGCGTAAGACCTTTAGTAAAAGAATGAAAGCGAAGGAACTGTCTCCCACTCCAATGATAGATAGTAAACTCATAAGCTTTCTGATTTTTATTCTTCATGATGGAAGTATTACCACTGTTGAATGCCTTAATAATTTTCTCATTCCCAAATGGTTCATAAGAATCTGATTTTATCTGAATCCATTCATAGTTCCACTTTCCATCTGATGTTAAATTGTATGGGAACTGGAATGCATTATTCATCGTTATTCCATCATGGGTGCGAGGAGTCAATATCATTTCTTCCAAATCATTCACATTCTGAATATTGCTATCATAGCAAATACTAGAAACGCCAACCTCCCATTCACCTTCTAAATGTAGTGGGCGATTTAATTCTACTCGATAGTCTGATGGTTTATTTTTGGGAAATTTATTCATAGAAGCATTACTGGGCAAGTAGATTAGAAACGAGTCCTTATTTTCACTTTCCATATTATTGACATTGGAAAAATATATTAGCATACTTTTGCATTAACTCTTCATTCGGAAATGGAGTGTGATACTTGTCACAGCATCTTTATGAAAAGGAATCAACGCACCAGCATCGTCATAAATTGCAATATCAATTTGTGGGATGTAGTTTGATTTCAGCTTTGTATAATGCACTTTCTTGAAAGTATGCTCAGATAAAATATTGCAGCTTTTTGGCTGGTATGGTATCATTGCTAGCAATGGAGCTTCAACATCTCCCACACGTACATCTTCACCAATATTGGAATATATCTGAAAATAGTTAATACGACGCGATAGCGACATTTCTGCGCTAGCTTTGGTTACAGTACCACTTTTAAAGATATTTTGATCAAAACCCAAAATGTTCATTAGAGTTTTATCCATAATTAGTTCAATACCTTTTCCACTTATAGTGAGAGACAAAGTACCTTCTTTTTCAGAAAATAAAATATGTTGCTCATTAATCACTTCATTTAAATAATCTACAACCAATTTAACCGAAGTAATAATGCGAGGCATCAACACTCTTGTTTCATGTAAGATACCACCTAAAGGCTCTACACACTTTCTGTATAAAGATACGGTCCATTCTGTATCAAATTGATTTGGCCTTTCACATGGTAAATGTTGCATATCAAATTTTCCATGAACAGCTGCAGAACGATGTCGTAAGAACTGATGAAAATCTTTTGAACAAACTAATACTAGATCATCATCATTTAATTTACTTATTGCAATATGATTAGATGATTTGATATAAGTCAATGTTGCCACTTGTTTACCATCAACTCGAAGGAGATAATTAAATTTCTTCAATAATGTTTCAGGAGTCATGTTTGTCTTTCTTGGCTTAATCATAATCTTCTTCACCAACGTCTTCTCATTTCTTGGAATAAGATCTACATAATAAGCTTCCTCTCGATATATTAACTGTTTATGACCACTTATGTGGTAATTAACGTTAAAATTATCATAGCTTGTTAAGGCGCTAGCGAGGTAACCTAAATCATTTCTTAAACTTGGACTTAAACCAACAATACAATCTTTCTCAACTACATGATGTACATAATTATGATCATCATTGTGCGGAGTAAATTGGACAATATGTTTACACGCTTTATTCAAGAAATCATATATAAACTTTTTACATGATAAGAGATCTTTCTTTGGCCACTGTTGAATGTATACTCGGCACCCCTTTTCACATTGGTAAGCAGCTGTACGTCTCATATTAATAGTCATCACCTCATGATCAAAAGTATAGACACAGTTGCTATAAACAAGTTGAGTGACACCCACTTCCCAATTTCCATTTAGCTGTTGTGCATGATCAATGGGAGTAGAAAAGAGTGCGGCTAGATTACTAGCAAATCTCTTTGTAGCCGCATTGCTAAGCAAAATATGATAAAACGACATTTTTATATTGCTGATCTGCGGCTTTGCATAACATCATGAAGACTTGGATTTTGGACTCTCTACAATATATCAGAGTTGATCGTGATGGAAACGTACACTTCAAAAATTCTCATGGTCATACATCAAGAGGTATTACATTAACATGGCGACAATTTGTCAACCTCAATGATATCATGAGGGATTTGGAATATTTTGAAACATTAAGATGCATCTCCTTGGGTGATCAAGTTTGGCTTCAACATTAAAGAAATGAAATTCAAATCTGCCATTCTCATTCCGCAAACTGTTTCTCATTTCGCAAATACAATTGGGAGAAGTATAGAAGATACATACATCGCTCCATCATGACATTTATTCGTCGTGAGTTCATCGCCCTACTATGCAAATCTTAATCAGACATGACTATCACACACCATGAGTTGGAAATTAGATTCCCTACAACGTATTGAAACGGATCATGATCGAAACGTCTATTTCAAAGATTCAACTGGAAATGTGAGAACAGAGTTTGCTTTATCTTATCGTCATTTTCAATCTCTACATCATATCATGAAGGATTTGAAATACTTCTATATGAAAAGACATTCACGTATTGGAAATTGCATCTGGTTGCGCGTCAACAATCGGCGAATTCAACTCTATCATTCCCAACTTCATACTAACTTCACATTTCATCAAGGTAGTTGGGAAAAGTATAAAAGGAAGGTACATCGCTCAATTTACTCATTCTTTCATCATGAAGCGCCATCGCTACACCATCGTCAACATTCTCCGTCGCTTCAGACTCTACACCAAAATCGATCTCACAACATTACACCAACACCTTCAAAACAGCAAGTATTACCCGGGCCGACCTCAAATGTTAGTGGTGAAGATGAACAATTCACGGAATCTTCAACTCTTCCCAAATGGGACTGTACAGATTCTCGGCGCCCTTTCTCATTCATCGGCGCAGTCAATGCGCTTAGAGCTACAGAGACTACTACGTCGGATATGGAAGAGGGAGAGGTGTGTGATGTCGAATCTGACTGTGGACAATATGGTGATCTCTACTCAATTGAGTGAAAGTGTATCATTTTTGAAGATTCGTACCAGCAGTTACAATTTGTGTTATGAACCCGAACTTTTTCCTGCAGCTCTCATTAGTTGTTGGTTACCTGTGCATGTGGCAATCTTTCATAATAGTAAAGTGATCATTACTGGACTAAAATCTCATGTACAAGCAAATGTGATCCTAGACTATCTCATCGAGTATGTACGTACCCAGCGGATTGTAAAATAAAAAACAATTTTTCCAACATGATGTTTTTATTTCAAATCATGATAGAACTTACAAATCATTTTTTCATTAGAGGATGGATTACATGAAAAGTTTTGAATAACAGATGCAAATCGAGATACATGTAAACGTTTTAAGATGAAGTACAGTACAAAAGCATCACACGTTGATGAAAGTGGATGTTGTAGTATGCGTTCATTACGCTGATATTGACGCGTATGTTTTCTCAACCACTGCTGTGTTGGTATATTTGAAGGTTGAGCAAGAGAGTCAAATAGTTCACCACGTCGGTCTTCTCCAATAAAGATCGCTTTCCAATGCTCACCGCCTAAATTCTGCGAATGAGTGTTTAGCACAATAAAGATGGGATAGTGATTTACTGCAGGTGGTAAGGTATCGAGCGAATAGACATTATCGAAAGCTTTCAACGTCGCTTCGTCTGCATTACGCTGCACTTTAGTCTTAATATCGTCAGCAGTCAACCAACTCATTAACGATTATAATGAAGAATCACGTCACGATACTTTGTAATTTCAATATTTGAATCGAAGACTGCATAAATCAATACATTGATCGTCTCAGGTAGTGTTCTTTTGAACGTCAAATCCAAACGAATATTATGAGGCACGTTCGCTTGACGATAGGGGGCACTAATATCGCTGTCAGCAGTCAAATCAAATGCATAAATAGTATATCCACTCTTAAACTCTTTCATAGTCAGTCCGTTGGTGTCATCCGTATTGTAAAAGCCAAAAACATCCATAAAATCAACATAACTGCGCATAAATTGATCCGCAGCAAAATCTGGTTTGTAGGGTGGACCAGGATGACTCACACCATTTACACGTAAAGCAATTTCACTTAACTGATTGTGTTTAAAATTGAAAGGATTCTTCTTTATATTACCATTAAATGCATCATTTTCAACTATTGCCACCATGAGGAGCTTCGGTGCTTCCGATGGAAAGAGGCCATCTTTCATGAAACTCTTTTGATCTTTCGGAATTGTAAAGGTGAGAAGCTTTGTATGCTGAACGGGGTAAATGGCATTTTGGCGGTTAAGACCTTCAGCATGCCCTCTAATGACACTTGGATTCGGTACTACTCGACGAATGTAAAGTGCAATATCTTCCACATGAATTCTAAAATTGTCAACTTTAGCAAATGCATTCAGCGCAAATTCAGGCTTATTCAATGTCAGCTTGAGTCGCATGCTGGTATTACAGAGTAAAAACTTTGACTGTCTAAAGAAGTCTAAATTCAGCGGACCATATAGCTGACATACTTTACTATCTTTAATCATAGCAGATCGCTTTACAAAGCCACTGTTTGTTTCAACATCAAATTTTCCTGCTTCATCTCTGTACCATCCCATGGCTTCCATATGACTTTTTTGTGCTGCTGGATGAAACTGTGATACATGATTGAAATATGATTTATAGGGATAATCGCTTTGACCACCTTCCACCTGCTGCTCTCCAACCGTTAGAGAAACATCGCGAAGTAATGTAGTCAATGGTAAATTGTTCAGTCCAACTTTATGTGTATCGTCAATAGCAGTTCCATCTGCTTGCTGAATTCTAAACCTCAAATCAACCATCGCATAACTCAAATCTATGTAGTCATTACTACCACCAGGAATAACAAATTCAATGGGGCCAGCATTCTCAGCTGTTCGAGGATGATAATCTACAATACTTGAACTAAGAATATCTGTCTGTATGGCTTGTTGATCAAACAAACAAAAACCGGAAGTTTTACACTCCATGATTAGAAGTTATAGCAGCGTCGTCGTTTAGCGCCTGATGAATGATTAGAGCCTCTACGACGTTTGCGTGAATGCCTTTTGACTGAAGATCGCACCTTACCAGCTCCGCGATGTTTCCTCCTTCCTTTATTCATTCGTTTAGGTGATTTCTTTCCTTGAGTAACACCAGCAAAGGTCTGCTTCAATGTTTTTAAACCGCGTTCCTTCCCACGATTCAACAAACTGCTCTTAAAACTTCTACCTCTGGAAAGATCACTAGCAACATCACCAGCAAAGTCAACGGCATTACTTAAAACATTTCGTTTTAAAGATCTACCGACATTGGATATGAGAGGTGCTACAACAGATTTCAGTGCACCAAGTATGCTACCTCCACGTTGGCGGCGAGCGCCGATGTAAATTTGTCCTCCACCACTTACATAGGAGGGTCGTGAATAAAATGAGGCAGTTGGATTCATAGCTCAAACCCTAAACATTGTTAGTTACAACTTTGCATGAATCACTGTCGATCACTTAGATGAAAGATGTCGGCACGACGCATCCAAGAGTTCATACTTGAAGGATAACCAGTCCATTTAACAAGACACCATTCTTCACCTTGTCGTTTTTTACATCGAATGATTTTCTCTACCAAATATGTTTCACTTTCAGTGACTACCTCAATCTCATCGCGGTAAAAGCTACCCTCAATTTCTTCATTATCGTAATCTTTCAACTTGTAGGTGGTCGGAGAGTCTTTTTGATTAATCCTTGATACTGTAAATACCTCCTCCGTCCAATTCGGAAGGTACCCTTTAGCAAAAACACTTTTCACTTTTGAGATACGAACTTTATCACCAATTTTCACATCACTTTTCACATGAGTGCGTTTACGTTGGAATGATTCGCGCACTTTATCTACATTGTCAGCATTTACATCTACTGGTCTGCGTCCAATAGAACGATGGATAGAGTGATTGTAGGCATGGAGTGTATCTTGTAGAACCTTTGTCCAATTTTGTGTCAAGTTGGCAGTAAAATGTCGCCACAAGCGATTTTTTAATGTGCGATTAAAACGTTCAACGAGTGCAGCTTTATAAGCACTCTTTACACTAAACAACTCAATGTCATGCCTCTCAAATAATCTTCTCACATGCTGATTTTCAAACTCTTTTCCTTGATCACTCTGAATTCTTTTTGGAATCCGACCTTCTCGAAAAATTGTTTGGAATGCTTTTGCTACTCCTTTCCCTTCTTTAGTTTTTAAAGGTTGAGCCCACGCATAACGCGAGAAAATATCAATGACGGTTAAAATAAAATTATTGTCCGAGTTATGTTTTGAAATGGAGGCGACATCGCACAAATCTGCTTGCCACTGTTCATCGATGTCATGAACAATATAATGGCGGGTACGGTACTTCTTTTTCGCTTGTTTGTGGAGTGTATAGGTAGCCTGACCCTTTAACCATCGTTTCACTTGTGATTGTGGAAGACCACTCGCTTTTGATAATTTCTTGATAGATGCAAATCCTGCCGGATGTTTTACATCATAATAGATTGACTTCAAACGTTCAGTCGATGACGACTGACTCTTTTTCCTCCTTCTCATCTTTTTGCTTTCTTGCCTTTCTACATTTACAACAACTGCAGCATTTAGCTTTAGCGGTTTTGCGATCGTGTTCACATTGCTTAGGGGTTTCATTATGAGAGCTGGCGCAGCAAGTGCAAGTGACAACGACATTCACCTCTGGCGGCTCATTACATGGCAAGCAACACATCTGCTTCATATTAATAGTCTGAGAACATGTATTTCCTGGGAGGAGCTGTTTTACGTTTTCCTTTTACTAGTTTTAGTGGCGATGTAGATCTACGTCGAGTTCTTCCTCTTGTTTGCTTAGCGAGTGTGGGAGGGGATGTAGCAGGTGACGCCTTAAACCAATTTGTTGGCATTTTCATCGTCTGAAGCATTGGAGCAGTAGCCACTGTTGAATCAAGTTCTTTCAATGTCTCATTATTCAAAGCAAATTTTGGCACATTATGCTTTTTCAATAGTTTAAGAAAGTATGTCCAACCAGGTGGAACATAGCCCTGACGGCGCTTTCTACGTGTCGCATACTGAATCAAATCTTCATAACGTGAAGCATCAATCACTTTATTTTCCTCTGTAATGATTTCTCCTCTATCATTTACATTGAGATGGGGTTCAATACTGTTGAAAAGAGATATGGCATGTGCGCGAGATGCTAAAGGTGTAGCAGTCGATACAGAGTCACGCATCTTATTCTTCAAGTTTTTCAATTGTTCAACAGTTTCCGATTGTAATAATACAGCACGATGTGGATCTTTGATGTGAACATTTTGCTGATAATCTATTTCTTTCCTATACATTTGATTTGCAAGAGGTTGCTTTACTTGCTGCATGGCAGTCAATTGTACATATTCATCCTGAGGAATAACAATCATGCGAGAATAAGAACTCATAGTTTGTAGATAATCATGGGAGTTTTCAAAATATCACTTCGAAATCTAAATTCTTCCGGACACTCTTGCGTAAAGTCAAGAAATAAGTAACCGTATGGTTTTTCAGTAGCTGCTTGAAAAATTTCAATTAAGGCTTTTGATCCTCTGGGTGCAACTTGTCGCGCTAAAATTTCAAATTGACTTTTATCTCGCGGATTCTTGAAAATAGCATAATAGTGTGTATTCAGGTTTCGTGTACGAGCTTCTTTTCCATCAGGAAACAAATTTTGTGTGATATAGATGATAAAGCACCTTTTATGATGTGCTGCACGAGTGAACATATCTGTAACATTTTTGGAATTCTTACTTTCTTTTAATAAATCATCCAATACAACAACATCATTAGACTGAAGTTTATCCACTGGAATAATTCCTTCATGTCGAATAAAGTTGCGACTTTGCAATTCCTGAAACAGCGACGGTTGATAAATACCATAACACCAAATCACTCGATTGATAGGTTCCTTAAACAACTCCCTTCTTTTATCCAATAAATTCAGCGTGAAAACAGTTTTACCTGCATGAGATGGACCTGATACAGTCAGAACTTTATCACATTGAAGTCTGAAATCCATTTTATTACTTTGAGATTCAACATTTCCATAATTAACGCTTAGAGCCAAAGATATTACCCAATAGGTTGCCCACGGCAGGAGCTATCATTGGAAGTATTGCTGAAAGGAAACCGCCCTTTTGTGTTAGAGTTTTCCTCTTTCTTTGAAGGGTGACTTTAGGATTGGAGATGAAACGCAATTTCGTAGCATATCGCTTAAGTAACTTTCGTTGTTTTGGCGCTAATTTCTTCGTCCTCAACTTCCTCGCATGAGAAATAATTTCACAAATGAATTTATCGTTAGCATGTCGTATAGCATTGTATCGCTCATTTGCTTTCATTCGTCGGAGAGCTTGAATGGCTGAAGAAAACTTTGAAGACTTTTGACTTTTACGTTTCGTCATTTTACGTTTCGGCATTTTCCGTGTTAGTCTTTGCTAAAACCTATCTTTACCACATTTGCATAGGTACTAACTATTGCGACATAAGTGACACTCGAAATGAGCAATATCACAGTGGTTACATTTGCAAAGTTGAATGCAATTACGTATGAAACAGCGTTGACAAAAAGCATGCTTACATCTCTTGAAGATGCGCTTTTCATTTCCACCCTTTCGCTTACACACATCACAACACACAGTTTCACCGTTACTGATGTCTATAGCAAGTCTTTTTGAAGATATGAATTTGCTAGCCCACAATCACATTTTTTTTCAATTTACAATCAAGTACCACTGCATTTTCAATTTTTCTTTATGGAAAGTTGAATGTGAATATCTGAAATCGCTTCAATCACTAGACTGCTGCCATGATGGTTAAATGCGTTAAGACGTTCAGCAATTTTTATCATATGTCTTTTAAAAAATTATTCGGGGTGATCTACCACTTCCATTGAATAAGAAGCAAAATGGAAAGAGCGACTTTCCACCTCTTCCTTTCCAAAATGACTAAACTTAATTTTCACAACTAATCGCGCCATGATAATGCTATCAGAGAATGTATTCATTAACTCTAGAAATAGAGTGCTAGCATCATCAATCACTGCTTCGATGTCGGTCTCATCTTTATGAAAATTTATCACATAATCTTGAACATCTCCTTTTAAACTTTGCCTATGAAAATGTAATGTTCCGCAGTCGTTTGAGAAAGACATGATCGCCCTTTATCTAACCCATCCATTGCATGAAAACAACAACTCTTCTCATAGTAACATTTATTGAATAACGGTAACAAGCATGCATTATAAATCAATGGTTTGAAAGAGATAAAATAGATACAACTGGTAACTATCATACAGCGAGCAATGATAACCATACATGACTTTGGCAGTGTTGAGGTAAGGAGGAAAGAAGCATTGGTTATGAACGTAGCTACTACAACGAACAGACAAAATAGGAACACACAAATCCTTAAAACGTTTCGTGACTTCATGATAGTGTTGATTCACTCTACTACCCCAAGGTGGGAGCAAAATATCATTAATGACTAGATTGGGAAATACTTTCCTCTCCTTACCAGGATTATTACAAAAGATGCGTATAACATTGAAAGCAGCTAACCATCGTTTAAAGTCAATAAGAAGAGCACTCTCACAAGAAAAGCCATAGTCTTGCAAATATTTCAGATTAAGTCCATGAATGTGTTTTCTCGCCCATTGATCAACATTGGGATCGCAGTTGGCATGTTGATGATAGACACTAACAATCTGATATGTCCAATTGTTCATAGCAATAGCACTGAGCTCCTGTACAGGTTCACCCTCACAATCCATAAAAATGATGATAGAAGCCTAAAACGGAAATTTACACATCTAAGGAAACGTTCTATAACATATTACAAAATGAAGAATTACATCGATGCTTTTCACGACAAAATACACAAATGATATGATGGCAACGAAGAAGTAAAATGTATCTAATAAGACCACGTCTACGACACTCAAAGCACATAAGCGAATTGTCATAGGGTAGAGTTCGGAAAGGACTAGTAATTCTCCTTCTTTGATTTGAGTTTTGAGGCAGCATTCTTCTCCGACTTGCGCTTCGTACCACTGCTGTTAAGGATTTGATCAATTATGTCATTCACGTTGGGTGGTTTTGGAATATATAGGATGGATTCCATATGCATGGAGAGAGAGGCTATTTTATTATCCTTGTGCCGACCATAATATAGCCCATTCACTTTGAAAAGGATATCCCAAGTACCTTCTCCGAGCTCATCACATCTGATGGGTATTGAATGATCTCCCTCCTTCTTATAGTAAGTGCACCAATGTGATACCGGTAGGTAAATGTGATTACCATCCCAAATCTTTCTATAGGGAGTATCCTTGTCATCTCTCGCCTTCCACTCTTGAGCAAGAGGAGTAGGAATGTCCATATTTAATGTCACGTACTCCTCAATAATATCAAGTTGGTGGCGAATGTACGGACTCACGGGGATCAGTATGTAGTCGCCATACTGATTGTGCATTATCTTGACATCCGTGGAAGGGAGCATTCCCGTTTGGAGTACTACGCCATGATCGTCATAACGCAAGACTTGTTTAAATTTACGCTGTAGCGGTGTAGGATTATGTACCTTGGTTGTTTCTTCCACTGGCCTCAGTTGTAGATGATCTGACCGTAGCGAACCTTGTAACGTTTGACCGCCATTTTGTCCTACTAGTGCAGCAGATGGAGTAGATGCCTGAAAATGAAAAAGATTGTATTAAGTTTACGTTCAAGGGAGGAGAGGGAGGAAAGTAGCGACTTACCATTTTAGTTGGATAATAGAATAAGGAACTAGAGAGAGAAGATGTACGTCCGTCACTCGTGTGATTCAACGATGGAATGATTCTCACTGTGGAAGGCTCGCTATTTATATAGAAATGCTTGATTCTCATTGGATGATGATCCTCATTGGACAATAACATCAAGCTGATTCCAAATCTAAAATCCGTTTTCCCATCCGATGCTTCGTTTTGAAGCTACAGCCCAAAACGTCCCAAATTCTAACTCTGTCGTTTTTCGCCAATGTCCCAAAATCTTAAATGGCGTCTCACATCTAAACGAAGACAGATATGAACAAGCCGTTTCTTTGAGTGAATTTGTCTCACTCTTAGCTTTCAAACGAGCTATGGCACGACAAAATCCGTCCACTAGAAGCAAAGTTGGAAGGTCGGTGCAGAGGGGGGGGACGTCAGCGAAAATTTTTTCTCTCCGATTGCGTTCAAACTCACCATACCGATGCAGAATTTCACGCTGAATCCGAATCTGGCCTCCGTTTTCCCATCCGAGCACTCCTTCCAATCGAAACAACCCATTTTACAACCCAACATTCAGCAGATTGCACGAAAAACATCACACACTATAGCCTCAAGACAAATCCTGGCGGTCGCCCAAGTCCACCACGACACTCTGTCGTTCCAGAGGGGGGGGGAGTCAGCGAACATTTTGTGAACGTGGACCAACCTGGCCGGCACACCACGACAGACCACAACCTCTGTCGTTCCAGAGGGGGGGGACGTCAGACTCGAAGCACCACGGCGGCCGACCACGACACTCTGTCGTTCCAGAGGGGGGGCGCGCCGGTCGTAAGTTCGCCGTTTTCTTACTACTAAAAGGTCGTCACAGAAAAGTCAGACGTACCTAAGCATGCAATCCAGAACATGCAACACAAAGATGCAATGCAGAACATGCAGAAACATATAGTGCGAACTCAAATACTGAATAGGAAACGGTAAGTCATCAAGCATGCAAAAACAGTCAACATGCAAAGTAAGCACATGCAAAGAAGAATAATACTGTCATGCAATGATCATAACGCATAAGGCATGCTGGCACAACATAAAACTGAAATTGATATGTGCTCTACAAGATTAATAAGTTAAATAAAGACAAAATAAAGTAAAGTATTGAAGGTGCACATACACAAACTTAACGGTTGGCAGTAAGAAGGCTCTCGAGATTCTTATGCATACGAAAGGAAGGACAAATGTCAACGTTTAGTTCCTTCCGACACACTTGCACCACACGTTTGCTACAGTCACTAAAAGGAAGGACTAAGTGGATCTTATCAAGCCTGTTAAGCTCTAAATTAAGGCCCTGAGGGGCAAGGGTACAAAGGCGCTTGATCCACTTATTGTCATGATGGCAGTGTTCCAAAGCAGTGAACGAAAAGTCAGAAATGTCGCACGTTCGAGAAAAATGTTGAGCAACGGTGGATGAAGACAAACACTTAATACTGCTAAGGTGCTGAGAAATCCGCCTCGACAATGTACAAGAGGTCTGTCCTACGTAGCCGACTTTACACTTTCTACAAGTAATAAAATAAATAACATTGCGGGTCTGACAGGTAAGCCTATGAACAATTAAAAAAGAGTTATTATTTACAGGATTATGTACAGAGGAGGTGTGGAGACTGTATTTACATATTTTACAAGGGCACGGGAAAAACCCAGTGCTCCATTCATCAGGCGACTGACCCGTTAAACTTAAAACTTGGCGAAAAGCCTTGCGAATAGCGGTGCGGGTGTAACCTTGCTGTTCCCAGCGCGGTTGAACGATACACTTCGTCTCCTTAAAATCCTTGTAACTTGAACTCCGCATTGACCAACGATACATTTGACCAAATAAAATTGATTTAAAAACACTATGAGGATGAAATGAAGTAGGTGACAAAATTCTATGATTGTTGGTTGGTTTAAAACCTATTTTATACAGAATACTATTACGGCCTTTATACAATAGGAGATCTAAAAATCTGATCTCAGTAATACTGTAGGTAAGTTCAACCTTAATGCTGTCATAAATACTATTTACATATGTACAAAAAGTTAACAAAGTGGACTCATCAGAGTTCCAGATGAAAAAAACATCGTCTATATATCTCATCCAGGCGATAGGCTTATGCTCAAACTTAAAAATATGATCTTCCCATTCTGACAAGAAAATGTTCGCATATGAAGGGCCAAAAGCACAACCCATTGCTGTACCCTGCACTTGTAAAAAACTCTCATCACGAAAAGAAAAGTTATTGGACGTGAGAATAATGCGAAGCATAGTAAGCAGTGTCAAATCCGGTCTCCTTGAGTCCGGAAACTTAAGGAAAGCACGACTTACAGCAGAAATGCCGGCTTCCGTTGGGATGTTGATGTACAGCGATGCCGCATCTGGAGTAGCTAAAAAACAACTGTCACTAATCTGTAACGTCTTCAAAACACTTATCACATGTAAAGAGTCTCTAACATAACTTTTCACAGAGTGTGCTAGTGGAGCTAAAAAGTACTCAAGTAGAGTTGCACACGTACGGGAAACACTGGCCGTGTCAGACACAATAGGGCGGCCTGGAGGCATACAAGAGTAAACCCATGACGATTTATGAACCTTGGGAAGTAAATAAAATTTTCTTGGCCTAACAGGAAGAGAAGGCTCAAGAGCTAGCACTTCACGACGTGTAAGAAAGTTCCTACTAAAAAGAGTCGACAAAAGTGTCACAAGCCGTTTACGCACATGTGGATCGATGACCCGATCCAAAGGCATGTAGAAAGTTTCATCACTTAATTGCCTGAAGGCCTCGGCTTCGTAATGTTCATTGGGAACAATGATCCAACCGCTGCCCTTGTCCATAGTTGAAACAACTACAGAGTCATCACACCTCAGGCGGTCAAGCTCTATGCGCTCTTCCTTGGACAGGTTGTCAACTGGGAAGCAGTTACGACGGTGCCCAAGTAACGACACTACATGGCGACGAACATAGGTACAGGAAGCACGGACCGAAGCAGGAATCAAATCCTCAGGAGGGTACCGGTTCGTACAAAAAGTGAAACGATGGTTACACGTAGAGTTAAAATTTATAAACCACTGATACTTCCTAAGGAAATCGTCCACTCCTCTTAAAATGTTCTTATGGCAACAAGTGCCGACAGGAGTTGGAATAAACTTGCGAGTATTATTCAGCAAAGAATATGTGCTGTTGCTAATACTGAACGACTTAGAAGTACATAAAAAATTATCCCTCAAAAAAGTGGAAGTATCAACATTGGCAATGTCTACACTGCTGTCCCTACGACTAGCAGAGGAACTTATAAAAAATCCTTGATGGCTCGGAAAATGGTATCTCGCTCAACAGGGTCCCAATGACTGTCCTTCACAGAAAAGTCTTTGGGAAGTGGAATAACTTCACAGCCAGCGGGTGTCTTTTTGCAGATCCACTCAAAAAACTCGATGCAGTCTCTCCTAATTGAGTCCTCCGACTTAATGGGAACGCAATGAGGAAGAACCGACAGGCGAGCGTTCGGAAAAAGACGCTTTGCATTCGACATAATACCACGGAGAGTCACAAAGTTTGTGCTGGGCTTATTCTTTTCATCAAGAGAAGACAAACACAAGACGAACTCCTTAACATTCTCGTGGACTTCGCGTTCGGACTACAGGTATTGTTTAAAATAACTCAAACGCCCCTTAGAGGTAGAAAAGACCGAACAGTCATCGATGCTCAGATCCCTAAACTTGGAGTCACCCATAATGATACGTGACTTGGAGGCATCAAACGACTTATCGCAAACTTCTGTTGTGCTGAATGAATTCAAGTCAACCAATGTCGTCTGGACCAGAGGGCTGGAGAACGACTGGTCTAAGTCTACCTGAGAAGATGTAGGACCAGATTTCAAAAAGGAGATACCCGAATCGACTACATCAGAAGCCGCAATGACTGTCAATGACATTACCAATTCGTCTAGGCATTGATTCGATGATATTGTTGATTTTTGACCGATCTAACCTTCTCCACTCTCTTTTGAGAGAGAGAGAGATTAATCTCAACAAGGATTAATCAAACAAATCAAACATATAAGAAACTTTTGTACTGGAAATGGACTTACCATAAACTACAACAAAACTAAAATCATGATTCATAATGAGAAAGAAAAGTTTAAAGAGCTCGTATTAAAAGATAATGATAATACAATTTGTATCGAAATAGTAGAAGAATACAAATATCTAGGCATTTGGATAGCTAAATCTGATAGAAAACATATTGAAGAAGTTACAAAGAAAGGACGAGCATCATCATATCTAACTGCTAAAACACTGAAAGAATTCGGAAATGTAAATGCAAGAATTCTGAATGAATCTGTGGTTGATATGGTTGTGCGTTCTACTTTGATAGAAATTTAAGTGATCCCAATAAAATAATAATGCAATTCTACAAAAAATTCCATCACCTAAGAATCACTACACCGAACTATTGCATTATCGGCGAATTTGATGTAAAACCTATGGAATTCCATTGTTGCAAATCCGCCTTAAATTATTATCTTAAGTTGAATACCAAAACTAATCAAAAATTAATTACCCGTATAGTTAACAAGATAAATGACAACATTGATAGAGAATCATTCAATAACACATGGTGTAATAGGATAATCAAGCTTATGGAGAAAATCCATTTACAAGAATTGCAGAATTTTGATACGTGCAGCAAAAGATCTAAAGCTGTTATTACCAATCGTTTAACTGAATATTTCCGAAGTGAATGGATACATAGCGCAAAGAATAGCAGCAAAGGACTGAGATATTTAGAGCTCTGCGGATTCCAATCTGATTTGAAACAATATCTATGTGTAGACGACAATAAAATAAAAATTGACAATATTCTTAAATTGCGAACTGGAAATCACACTCTCGCAGCAGCAGCAGAAGTTGGAACATATCAAAATCGAAGCACTCATAATGACTTCACTTGCAAATTATGTGAAAATGATGTGACGGAAGATATCTATCATTTCATGTCAATTTGTTCGCGATACAAGGCAGAAAGAAGAATGCTGATTCCGTTCCTAGCAGACTGTACACGATCAGATTTCTATGATATTATGAATACATTAAAGATAGGACAAATCAAAGCAATTGATGAATTCATTGATAAAGCGATGCAATGTAGAAACAATAGATGATATATTTCATAATAATTTGACACAATAAGAGATATTTCTATCCAAATCTTGAATTATTGCACTCGCTGCGATTTCTATGCCGGACGAAAGAACCGAGTCATAGCTCATATTCTGTTTGTGATTCAACAGCAGTAAATTACATTGACTTTCTCCTTCGTCAATCGAACACGGATACACTATTATGATATCATGAATATATTGAAAATTCATTGATGACTGCGTCATTACTTATTGAATTCTTGGAGAAGCAGCGCTGAAATAATTACGTTGCTTCTATTTCCTAACAGATTGCATTAATCAAACGATAGATTGAAGGACTTAATTGCAGTGTGGCATTGAGCCCAGTCAATGTTAAAGAAATCATAGCTATTGTTGAATTCATTAATAAACTGACGTTTGGTAGAAACAATAGATAACACATTCCATGTTTAATTATCAATATTGAAGATATCTCGCTCCAAGTTTGTGAATGATTAAACTCGATCAGATTTCTATGAATACATTATTCCCTACGATAAACAACGAAGCAATAGCAAATGAGCACTATTTACCTTGACACTGATGCACCAAGCACGGTAAATTTTTCACTCTGCTATCGATACTGAACATTGGAGGTCGATCGGTGAAATCACGTTGAATCACATAATATTTCTAATTCCAACGTTCATTGCACCATTTCAGGTAAGTGTCGAGACATCTTTCATTGTAATTATGTGTTTAGACATGATGCTTTTTGGTTTCCAACTTGATCTACATTAATATCAAGTTTGCTAGTAGTCTTGGTTGAGCGGATATTGAGGAATTCTATCATCTTCAATGCTTACCACTTAAGACCACACTACTTCAAGGGTGACTTGTCATTTGATAAAATCCTAAAATGCATCATGTTTAACCACATTTGATTAACACATCAACCTTTCTTATTAATAACCGACCGGACCTCCGATAAAATAATAAGGCTATAGGTAAATAATCTGCTGCGATGGTGTGATGTGCAAATAAACCATTTACTAACAACTTAATTAATCATCAATTCCGACTCTAAAATCAGATTACATGATCAGTTTATCTTGCATGAATATTGTCTCCTCTCCTCATTTATCTATGAAATAATTTGTCATATGCCATATTTCCGCTTTCATGTCATCGTCATCATATCATGCCATATCTGCAAATAGTCTCCTATCGTTACTTAAAGCATCTTCAAGAATCATTTCAGACATTATGCGCCCATCGAAGCAAAACTGTGATCACCGCTTTCATCTGAACTGCGAGAAAACGCTTATACCATCATTTCCATCAGTCACTGTTACTGCATTCATTCATTCATCCATGTGTACCTCATCTTTCCTCTTTTGTACATCTACTTTTTCTTGCCATGTTTGTACCAAGTTGGTCAATAAACGTTCTTGAGTTCTTGAGTTCTTGAGTTCTTGGGTTCTTGGGTTCTTGAGCTCTTGAGCTCTTGAAAATATAATATAAAAATAAAATATAAAATATATTTTTTGATAATATAAATAAAGAGAGAGAGAGAGAGAGAGAGAGAGAGAGAGAGAGAGAGAGAGAGAGAGAGAGAGAGGGAGAGAGAGAGGGAGAGAGAGGGAGAGAGAGGGAGAGAGGGAGAGAGAGGGAGAGAGAGAGCAAGAGAGAAGGAGAGGGAGAGAGAGAGAGCAAGAGAGAAGGAGAGGGAGAGAGAGAGAGCAAGAGAGAGAGAGAGAGAGCAAGAGAGAGAGTACCAAGTGATCCCAATAAAATAATAATGCAATTCTACAAAAAATTCCATCACCTAAGAATCACTACACCGAACTATTGCATTATCGGCGAATTTGATGTAAAACCTATGGAATTCCATTGTTGCAAATCCGCCTTAAATTATTATCTTAAGTTGAATACCAAAACTAATCAAAAATTAATTACCCGTATATTTAACAAGATAAATGACAACATTGATAGAGAATCATTCAATAACACATGGTGTAATAGGATAATCAAGCTTATGGAGAAAATCCATTTACAAGAATTGCAGAATTTTGATACGTGCAGCAAAAGATCTAAAGCTGTTATTACCAATCGTTTAACTGAATATTTCCGAAGTGAATGGATACATAGCGCAAAGAATAGCAGCAAAGGACTGAGATATTTAGAGCTCTGCGGATTCCAATCTGATTTGAAACAATATCTATGTGTAGACGACAATAAAATAAAAATTGACAATATTCTTAAATTGCGAACTGGAAATCACACTCTCGCAGCAGCAGCAGAAGTTGGAACATATCAAAATCGAAGCACTCATAATGACTTCACTTGCAAATTATGTGAAAATGATGTGACGGAAGATATCTATCATTTCATGTCAATTTGTTCGCGATACAAGGCAGAAAGAAGAATGCTGATTCCGTTCCTAGCAGACTGTACACGATCAGATTTCTATGATATTATGAATACATTAAAGATAGGACAAATCAAAGCAATTGATGAATTCATTGATAAAGCGATGCAATGTAGAAACAATAGATGATATATTTCATAATAATTTGACACAATAAGAGATATTTCTATCCAAATCTTGAATTATTGCACTCGCTGCGATTTCTATGCCGGACGAAAGAACCGAGTCATAGCTCATATTCTGTTTGTGATTCAACAGCAGTAAATTACATTGACTTTCTCCTTCGTCAATCGAACACGGATACACTATTATGATATCATGAATATATTGAAAATTCATTGATGACTGCGTCATTACTTATTGAATTCTTGGAGAAGCAGCGCTGAAATAATTAAGTTGCTTCTATTTCCTAACAGATTGCATTAATCAAACGATAGATTGAAGGACTTAATTGCAGTGTGGCATTGAGCCCAGTCAATGTTAAAGAAATCATAGCTATTGTTGAATTCATTAATAAACTGACGTTTGGTAGAAACAATAGATAACACATTCCATGTTTAATTATCAATATTGAAGATATCTCGCTCCAAGTTTGTGAATGATTAAACTCGATCAGATTTCTATGAATACATTATTCCCTACGATAAACAACGAAGCAATAGCAAATGAGCACTATTTACCTTGACACTGATGCACCAAGCACGGTAAATTTTTCACTCTGCTATCGATACTGAACATTGGAGGTCGATCGGTGAAATCACGTTGAATCACATAATATTTCTAATTCCAACGTTCATTGCACCATTTCAGGTAAGTGTCGAGACATCTTTCATTGTAATTATGTGTTTAGACATGATGCTTTTTGGTTTCCAACTTGATCTACATTAATATCAAGTTTGCTAGTAGTCTTGGTTGAGCGGATATTGAGGAATTCTATCATCTTCAATGCTTACCACTTAAGACCACACTACTTCAAGGGTGACTTGTCATTTGATAAAATCCTAAAATGCATCATGTTTAACCACATTTGATTAACACATCAACCTTTCTTATTAATAACCGACCGGACCTCCGATAAAATAATAAGGCTATAGGTAAATAATCTGCTGCGATGGTGTGATGTGCAAATAAACCATTTACTAACAACTTAATTAATCATCAATTCCGACTCTAAAATCAGATTACATGATCAGTTTATCTTGCATGAATATTGTCTCCTCTCCTCATTTATCTATGAAATAATTTGTCATATGCCATATTTCCGCTTTCATGTCATCGTCATCATATCATGCCATATCTGCAAATAGTCTCCTATCGTTACTTAAAGCATCTTCAAGAATCATTTCAGACATTATGCGCCCATCGAAGCAAAACTGTGATCACCGCTTTCATCTGAACTGCGAGAAAACGCTTATACCATCATTTCCATCAGTCACTGTTACTGCATTCATTCATTCATCCATGTGTACCTCATCTTTCCTCTTTTGTACATCTACTTTTTTTGCCATGTTGGTACCAAGTTGGTCAATAAACGTTCTTGAGTTCTTGAGTTCTTGGGTTCTTGGGTTCTTGGTTTATTGGGTTCTTGAGCTCTTGAGCTCTTGAAAATATAATATAAAAATAAAAAATAAAATATATTTTTTGATAATATAAATAAAGAGAGAGAGAGAGAAGGAGAGAGAGAGAGAGAGCAAGAGAGAGAGAGAGAGAGAGAGAGAGAGAGAGAGAGCAAGAGAGAGAGAGAGAGAGCAAGAGAGAGAGAGAGAGAGCAAGAGAGAGAGAGAGAGAGAGAGCAAGAGAGAGAGAGCAAGAGAGAGAGAGCAAGAGAGAGAGAGCAAGAGAGAGAGAGAGAGCAAGAGAGAGAGCAAGAGAGAGAGAGAGAGAGCAAGAGAGAGAGCAAGAGAGAGAGAGAGAGAGCAAGAGAGAGAGAGAGAGAGAGAGAGAGATTAATAATACGATACTTAATCGGAGGACGGTTGACATTACAGGCTGTTGTCTGTTTCTCAACCATTGCTTGATCACATTCCAGAATGTCTACATCTGCTCCAGTGACGGCACAGCCTACATCACCCCTCCAATCATCTTCATCCTCATCCCAACATCCCGGTTTTGTTGCCTCCAAAGATAAATGCAGCACGTGCACCTACTCCATCGAAGACCAATTTTTTCTTCCATGTCGAAAATGTGAGAGGATCCTGCATTATTCGTGCACTGATCTACCCATTTACGAGTTGGTAAAGTACATGAAGGAAAATTTGTACAAAAGAAAATTTACGTGTGGCGAGTGCGTAAAGAAAGTCCATCCTACAGAGTACCAGATGATAGAAGAGAATACAAAGAAATTCAATGGAAAAGATCTGTTGGTGAATGAGTACAAGATGCGAATCCAAAACAAGGAAGAAGAAATCGACCAAATGAAGAAAATGGTGTATGAAGTAACCGTTCAAAGAGATGAAATCAAATATCAAATTGAGACTCTGAAGGAAGACATGGAGATGTTGAATAGGAAGAACTCGGATCTGCTGATGACGGTGTCAGTTTACGAAACCCAGTTGAGTGAGTACGAGGAGAAGGAACAGCAACAGAGAAGTCGAAATACCAGCAACAACAAAGAAGAAAGAATTGACAACAACAGTAACAAGAACAACGAAGAGCTGATTAACCTCATTGAAACACAAAAGCGTGACACGAACTCAGAAATAGCCGTATTGAGACATCTTATCGACGACCTGCAGGCCAGTGTAAAACATAGACTGAGAAAACAAGAAGAATATCCGACGTACCAACCACCACCACCACCACCACCGAGTCATCATTACAATCCAAGATCGTATCAGCAAAGATTCTACCAATCGCGACCCTACTATCAACAGCGAAGACGACCACCGCCAACATGTCACTCATGCGGAAGGAGAGGGCATATAGCAAGAAACTGCTACTCAAATAGTCGACCAAATTGGTACACGCCAAGAAATAACTTTGCGAGACCGCAGCAACAGTATCGTCATCCTTCTCATCAACGACATCCGCCTCAGCAACAGTCCTACCAGCAGCAACCTCAGCCCACCATGTATTATCAACAGCCAACCTTTTCACCCATGACTCAAGGACACTATAACTTCAACCAAACTGGTATGCAACAACAGCAGCAGTTTATTTAGCGAAAGTGAGCGAGGAGAGGAGACAGAAAAAAGTGAAATGGAAATGCAGACAGTAAAATTATTTTACACAAATATAAACGGATTAAATGTCAATAAAATTGTAGAAGTTAATAAGATTAACGACACATGTGATGCAGATATATTATGTTTCACTGAAACACAATTAAGAGAATACAATAACTTGTCAATAGATCAATATGATGTTGTGAATACAACTAGCAAAACTAAAAATAACCTTGGGCGACAAGTTAAAGGAATTAGCCTATACCACAAAAAAGAGAGTTTAAACATAGAAAAATTGGCATCTGAAAATGGAGACATTATAATAATTCAAATATCAAACCAACAATGGTAGGAAATAAATAGAATACATATCATTTTATGCTATAGAGAAAGCAGAGAGTCTAACTATGCCGATAAAGAATACCTTGACAAAATAAAAAGTTATATAGAAAAGTTCAAAATGAAGCATGTTATCATGCTGGGAGACCTAAATAGTAGAATAGGCAAACTAAATGACAATGCTCACATGAATCTCCCATTAAGAAATTCCGAAGATTTAGTTGTAAATAAGCAAGGAAGAGAACTGATAAATTTCTGCAATGAAACTTCTCTCATTATAGCAAATGGCAGATTTGAAAAGGGAGAACAAACATTCTGCAGACTTCAAAATGATAGATGTTATAAATCAGTGATAGATTATTTATTAATTTCGGAGTCAATTTTAAGACATTTAGAAGGATTCAGAATTTTGGAACCTCAATTATTTACTGATCATAGACCAATGAAATTTAATTTAAAGATACCTTTAAAGCCACTAACAACTAATGCATTAAAGAATAGATTTAAGACACAAATAAATCATAACAAACGCATTATGCCCCTCAAGTGGTCACCAAAATATGACAGAGAAAAGTTTCGTCAAACTATTTCATTTAAGAGTACAAGAATTCTAAAGGAAATAAATGACGAGAAACTAAATAAGTCAGAAATTTATGATAAATTAGTTGATGCCAATAAGAAATCATTAACTACTGTGGTGAATTTGAATAAACAAACAATTTATTCTGAAGAACTAAGGCTACTTAGGAAAATATATAAACAAAATGTGGAAAAGTACAAAGCCGATCAATCTGAAAAAAACTTAAATTTATTATTACAAACAAAAAGAGAACTTAATAACAGCATTAAAAAGGAAAAGAAGTCATTGCAACAGATAAAGCTAAATGAGCTCCAAACAGCAAGAGCTAATAATGACACTAAAAGATATTGGGAATTATTGAACAAAAGCAGGACTAAGAAAAACACTAAAGATAAAACTTCGTTAACAGCTCATTCTTTCAAAGAAAGTATTGGAAACAGGAATGTTGATGTTGAAAATCTAAATAGCAATCGAAACGACGAAACTTTCATAGATCTAATATCACCCACCGAAAATAACGACACTATTAATCAAACTATTACAACAGCGGAAATTGAAAATGCAGTAAAATACTCAAAAACTTCAAAATCTAGTGGCCCAGACGAAATAGTCTATGAAATGCTAAAGAATGACCCGAACCAAATTAATATCCTACATACTCTTTTTAATAAAATTATGATTGAACATGAAACTCCTTGGCATTCCAGTTGGATCAGCCCCATTTTTAAGAAGGGTGATAAAAATGATGTTAATTCTTACCGATGTTTGAACTTATCTTCGTGTATTGAAAAATTATTGACTAGAATACTAAATGATAGGCTAAATATATGGCTTGATAAATATAAGATATTACATGAATCTCAAACAGGTTTCAGGAAAGATCACTCTACAATAGACAATATATGGATCTTAAAAGAAACAATACAAATATATAAAAATGATAAAAACCACTGCACACCTGCTTTGTTGATCTTTCGAAAGCATTCGATTCTGTCCAAAAAAGTAGACTAATAAGTAAATTGAGATGAATAATACCTAATGGTGACTTTTTACTATTACTAATATATATTATAAAATTCAAAGCCTACAAAGTCTTGTTTATTGGTGAAGAGAGTGACGAATTCCAGGTGAAACATGGTGTTCCACAAGGAGACAGCTTATCGCCCACTCTGTTTTGTATTTATATGAATGACTTTTCAACTGAACTTTATCGAAATATTACTAAATATGATCCTGCAAAAATAAATAATTTAGAAATAGCGACGCTCATATATGCTGACGACATTCTATTAATGAGTGAAACACAAATTGGCATTACTCAACAGCTTAAGCTTCTTCATAAATTTTGTGAAGATAACAACTTAAAAATCAACTATAATAAGACAAAAATAATGATCTTCAACGAAACTGAAAAATATGAGAGGCTAAATTTAACAGGTGAGGATGATATAGGCCTATCACCAATAGAAATTGTCGACGAATACAAATATTTAGGTTATTGGATTACGAAAAATGACAGAAAACACATAGAAGAGCTAACAAAAAAAGGAAAAGCATCCTCATACGTAACTGCTAAAACTTTAAAGGAGTTCAACTGTGTTGATGGTAGAATACGAACCGAAACATTTGAAATGCTGACGGTATCGAAAATGCGATATGGAAGTGAGCTGTTTTTTGATAGAAATTTAACTGACATAAATCGCGTGATTATGCAATTTTACAAAAGATTTTACCACTTACGGCTAACTACGCCAAACTATTTCATTATTGGTGAATTTGGTGTCAGACCAATTGAATTTTATTGCTATAAATCGGCAGTTAACTATTTTCTTAAGTTAAATGATGATAGTACTTCACGATTAATCACGCGAATATTCAAAAACATAAAAAGCAATGCATACCATAAGTCCTATCGCAATACATGGTGTGCCAGGATAAGCAATTTATTTGACAAAATCAAATTCAGAGAAATACAAAGCCTGGATTGCAGTGGAAAGTCCAAAAAAATAATTAATAATGGTCTGATTGAGTTCTTCAGGAAAGAATGGATCGACAATGCCAAACATAGCAATAAAGGTTTTAATTATTTAGAATTGTGCAGATTCCAATGTGAATTAAAGCAATATCTAGTACTAAGTAGCGACAAATATAAAATTAATAATATTATCAAAATCAGAACAGGAAATCACACACTGGCAGCAGAAATTGGTACGTATCAAAATCGCAGTACATATAAAGATTGTGTCTGTAAACTATGTGACCATAATGACAACGAAGATATCTTTCATTTCATTGTTAAATGTCCTTGTTATAGTAGTGTGAGATATGCTTTGATTCCGCATCTTAAAGATCTCTCACGGACAAACTTCTATGATTTCATGAACTCATTAACATGTGTACAGATAAGAATAGTTAGCGAATATATTGATAGAGCAATGGACATCAAAAATAAAAGAACATAGATAGCGGACAGTAAAGGAACCTATGTCTAAGAATGTGTTTCTGCACCATCTAGCGATAATGAATGACTTTTCTTTCTAAACAATAAATACAATTAGGAAACGACGATATCTGGAACATTGAAAATACCTGGTCCGGCATTTGTGATATTAAACGTTGCCGACTAAATGCAGAATGAAATCATAGATAGCGGATAGTAACATACCTGATGTCCATGAATGCGACCATACAATATCAACATGATTGACTTTTCTAATCAATATGTAAATCAGCTACTTCATCTGATTTCTACGATATAAGTTGGTGAAACGCTAACACTTGATGAATGAACCGAACAAATAAAACAATGGGTAGCAGAATTGCAGTGTTAAGTGATGGTGAAAATTGCTCACAGACATTGAAAGTAGATTAAAGGAATATCTCGGCCACTCGCTACGATACTTAATCGGAGGACGGTTGACATTACAGGCTGTTATCTGTTTCTCAACCATTGCTTGATCACATTCCAGGTATGTACTGAAGATTATTGATTCACAGACATTGAATTTGATTTAATAACCGTGCCTCCGATTAAATAATAGGATTAATAATAGGGTTAGTAAACTGCTGCTGGGTGTGATGTGCAAATAAAAATTCCAAATAAACTTGATTAATAACATAAAATAATCATTCTCAAATCAAAATGAAAACGATGTTTATATATTTTGATACATGCTTGTCTCCTCTCCTCTAGTTAATGATGTTATGACTCATTCATTCATTCATTCATTCGTTCATTGTCTCGTTCATAGCATAACTTTTGACTGTATATATCTCAAGACTTTTTCAGACTTTCATCCTAATCACCAATTCACTCACGGTATACAACGGCGATCATGGTGCAAGTGTGTGTTTTTAGCTTTCATTTCACCCATTCCATACATTGTCATCTTTAATTTTTCTGCCACTCATTTGACATTACTGTAATTATTTCATATGTACCTTGTTTGTTCCCACAAGATGGGCAATAAACTTTTTGAGATTTTGAGAGAGAGAGAGAGACTCGCTTCAAGTCTTAATCGGAGGACGGTTGACTACACGGGTTGAAGTCTAATTTCCTAATAATTTCTCAATCACATTCCAGAATGTCTGCAGATAGTCCCGTGACCACTCAGTCCAAGTCACCACTTCATTTATCTTCATCCTCATCTCAACATCCTGGTTTCATTTCCTCCAAGGACAAATGCACCAGATGCACAAAAGCAATTGACGATCAGTTTTTTCTTGCATGCAGAAAGTGCGAAGCGAGTCTCCATTATTCCGGTACTGAATTGCCGTACTATGAACTGGTAAAATATGTGAAGGAGAATTTGTATAAAAGGAAGTATACTTGCGTGGAATGCATCAAGAAAATCCATGCACAAGACTATGCAATGATCGAAGAAAATGTAAAAAAGTACTGTGGCAAAGATCAATTGATTACAGAATACAGGAGGCGAAATAGATGACCTGAAGAAGTCAGCACAAGACTTAAATATCCAAAGAAGTGAAATGAAAGATGAAGCTGAGAGACAGAACGAAGAATTGGTGATAATGCAAAGGAAGAACACAGATCTTCTTCAAACAATCGAAGTTTATGAATCACAACTAACTGAATATGAAGAGAAGGAAAGAAAAGGTCAAAACAACAGCAGCAACAGCAACAACAACAACAAGGAAAAGGAAATAAAGAATAGTGACATTGAAGAAATGATTAAGCTTGTCGACGCACACAGACAAAACACGAGTTCCGAGATAGCAGTGTTAAAGCATGTCATCGATGACCTCAAGACGAGCATGAACAAAAGTTTGAACAGGCAAGAAGAAAACCAGCCGATATACCATCAAACTACACCAATGTCGACATACCAACAACCTCCACCAATGAGAGTGTACCAGCCAAGACCATATCATCCGAGACCGTACCATCAGCAACAACGACGACCACCGCCAACCTGTCATTCATGTGGCCGAAGAGGTCACATAGCAAGAAACTGCTATTCGAATCGATCACAATGGTACCCACCGAGAAGAAACTTCTCAAGACCACAGCAGCAACACTACCAGCAGTACCAACCTTACAATCAATCAGCCACAGCAGCAATTCAATCAGCAAAACTTCAACCACAGCAGCAATTCAATCAGCAAAACTTCCAACCGCCCATTAGATACCATCAGCCTATCGCTCCAACTATGGCTCAAGGACATTATCCTAACTTTAATCAAGTTGGTATGCAACAGCAGCAGTTTATTTAGCGGAAGTGACCGAGGAGAGGAGACAGAAAAAAGTGAGACTCAAATCCAATTGATAAAAATATTTTGCACAAACATAAATGGACTAAATATCAGTAAAATTGAAGACATTAATAAGATTAACTGTAACGTGGATATAATGTGCTTCACCGAAACACACCTAACAGAATACAACAATTTAACAATAGACCAATACAATATCATAGAAACATCTGGCAAAACTAAAAATAATCTAGGGCGCCATGTTAAAGGAGTCAGCCTGTTTCACAAAAAGGACATTCTAAATATAGAAAAAATTGTATCTGAAAATGGAGACATGATAATAATTGAATTGTCAAACAAACAATGGAAGGAAACAAAAAGAATACATGTGATCTTATGTTATAGAGAAAGCAGAGAATCCAAGTATGCAGCTAAAGAATACCTAGATAAAATAAAAAACTATATAGAAAAATTTAAAATGAAGCATATAATTATATTGGGAGATTTGAATAGTAGAATAGGTAATTTGAATGATAACGTATGTATGGATCTTCCATCAAGAAATTCCGAAGATTTAGTTGTAAATAAGCAAGGAAGAGAACTGATTAATTTCTGTAACGAAACATCTCTTATAATAGCCAATGGAAGGTGTGAAAAAGGCGAACACACTTTCTGCAGACTGCAAAATGAAAAATGTCACAAATCAGTCATAGACTACTTAATACTATCAGAATCATTATTAAAAAATTTAGCAACATTTGAAATATTGGAACCTCAATTATTTACTGACCACAGACCGATGGTAATAGAGATGAACATAGCATTAAATACTGTATCAAAGAATACACAATTTGTTAATTTCGCACAAATGAATCATGAGACACGGATCATGCCTTTCAAATGGTCTCCTAATTATGATATTGAAAAATTTCATCAAAATATTTCAGGTAAAGGCACGAATCTTTTAAAAGAAATAGCAAATAAGAATTTAAAAAAGGCAGAAATTTATGATAAATTGATTGACGTCAATAAGAAATCATTATCTACCATGACGAATCCTGATAGACAAATAATTTATTCCAATGAATTAAGATTTCTCAGAAAAACATATAAACAGATTGTTGAGAAATATAAAACTGATAAATCTGAGCAAAATTTACACATGTTATTGCATGCAAAAAGAGAACTTAATAAAAACATCAAAAAAGAAAAGAAGACATTGAAACAAGCGAAATTAAATGAACTACAAATAGCAAAAGCTAATAACGACGTTAAACGATATTGGGAGCTACTAAATAAGAATAAGTCTAAGAAAAGCACTAAAGACAAAATTTCATTGTCAGCTCAAGCTTTCAAAGATGATCTCCAGAAAAAGGATGCTGATATAAAAAATCTAAATGATAATCGAAACTACGTAACTGCTATACATAAAACTCTACTTGTCAGAAGTGACGACAGTATAAACCAAACTATAACAATGACGGAAATTGAAAATGCGATAAAGCGGTCAAAAACATCAAAATCCAGCGGCCCAGATGAAATTGTCTACGAAATGTTAAAGAATGACAAGAACCAAAGTAGGATCCTGCATATTCTTTTTAATGAAATATTGATTGATCATCAAACTCCGTGGCATTCCAGTTGGATAATCCCCATTTTTAAGAAGGGAAATAAAAATAGTGCTTGCTCCTATCGATATTTGAACTTATCATCGTGTATTGAAAAATTATTGACCAAAATATTAAATGAAAGATTAAATGCTTGGCTCGACAAAAATGCGATATTACATGAATCTCAAACAGGTTTTAGGAAAGAGCATTCGACGGTGACTTCCAATTCAGCTGGTTCCCATTCAGCTGGTTCCAACTGAGATGGATCTCATTCAGCTGGTTCCCAATCAGCTGGTTGTCTGTTCGGAGTCTCATTCAGCTGGGAATTTTTGGCTCTCTTCCCTGCTGTGACACCCCGTAGATTCTCGCAGTCTGAGTTAAGAATGAGATAAACAAATATGTCATGATTAATTTATATCTTAGTTTTTGTATTGACACTTACACAATTATGAAAACAGAAGACTCAATTATCAAAACTCATAGCTATATTTATGATACAATAAACCATCTGAACAGTGAGCTAGGATATAACTTTACTTTGTGAAAGAGATACAATACTACACTTGCTGCAGTAGTCCCAAGCGTCAATATCACCGTCCTGTAGATTTTTTGATGCAAAATATTTGATGCAATTTTTATCATCAGTTAGTTTTATCAACAGATTTCATGTTATGTATTATACTTATATTTAATTACTACATAATACTATCATATTATTTTATCATTTTCTATTACATTATTTTCTATTGTCAATAATTAAGAAAACTATTAGAAAACAATATCATCAATAATAGAATTTAAAATCCATGATAGGCCTAAGTACTAATATACCATAATACCGCTACATGATATGTGGCATTCAACCGAGATAGGTGAAGAAGCTTATTTTGCATTTCTGCTCTCCAATGCATTATTGGTCCTGATTCCACTACTGTTGTCGTAATGACACCAAATCTGTCTTGAAAAGATGGCATCCAAATCATCCACATATGTCTTAGTGACGTAGTCCACAAATTCTTGACATTCCTCAGGACACTCACCAATCACCCGTACCCATACTTCATCAATCTTGTCCTTTGGAAGAAAAGGCAAACCGAGGGCTTTTCTCACTATGCGTCCAACTTCTTCATTTTCTCGATATGGAATTGTCAATCCAAGTCGCTGGACTCCACGCCAAATCGATTGGGTGTAGTGAAAATGACATCCACGAATTGAAGTGCTTGGAAATGAATGTTGTACCGCGTTTATGGCCGCTTTAGAGGTATCAATTTTCAACTTATCAAATTATCGTGATGATATAATTGACAGTTATTTTGACAGTATGTGATTGAACCAATTTCATGCTGTTTCTTGAAAATTCCCAGCTCGTTGAGACTGCATGACCAGCCGGTTGGGAACTCGAATCGTTAGCTTAGTCATCTTTTGATGATGTAATGAACACAAAGACCCATCTGAATGGGAACCAGCTGAATGGGATGCAGCCCATTCGACAGTTGACAATATCTGGATCTTAAAAGAAGTAATACAAATATATAAAAATGATAAGAAACCACTGTACACCTGCTTTGTTGATCTTTCGAAAGCATTTGATTCTGTTCTAAAAAGTAGACTGATAAATAAGTTAAGATGCATGATGCTAGATGGTGACTTTTTGCTGCTACTGATACATATTATAAAATACAAAACATATAAAGTTCTGTTTAATGGTATAGAAAGTGACGAATTCCAGGTGGAACACGGTGTTCCACAGGGAGATAGTTTATCGCCTACCCTGTTTTGTATTAATATGAATGACTTTTTAATGGAACTTGATAGAAATATCAATAAGATTGATCCTATAAATATAAGCAATTTGAATCTGGCGGCGCTCATATATGCCGACGATATTTTACTCATGAGTGAAACGCAAACTGGCATCATCACGCAGATTAAGCTTCTTCATAAATACTGTGAAAGCAACAGTTTAAAAATCAACTACAACAAAACGAAGATAATGATTTTTAATGAAACAGAAAAATATGAGAAGCTGCATTTAAACGATGAGGATGATATATTACCAATCGAAGTTGTGAATGAATATAAATATTTAGGTTACTGGATTACAAAGAATGATAGAAAGCACATAGAAGAACTAACGAAAAAAGGAAAAGCATCATCGTACGTCACCGCCAAAATGTTAAAGGAATTTGACAATGTAGACGGTAGGATATTGACAGAAGCATTTGAAATGTTAACGATATCGAAAATACGATATGGCGGTGAACTGTTTTTCGATAAAAATTTAACTGATCTAAATCGTGTGATTATGCAATTCTACAAGAGATTTCACCATTTAAGAATAACTACACCAAATTATTGCGTTATCGGTGAATTCGGTATCAAACCAATAGAATTTTATTGCTATCAATCAGCAATAAATTATTTTCTTAAGCTAAATGTCAATAGTGATACACGATTAATCACACGAATATTCAAAAATATGCAATGTGATATAAGCCACAAGTCTTATCGTAATACATGGTGTGATCGAATGCACAGTTTATTTGACAAAATCAAATTCAAAGCCTTGCAAGGATTGGATTACAGTGGAAAGTCTAAAAAAATAATTAATGATGCTCTAACGGAATTCTTCAGGAAGGAATGGATTGATAGTGCCAAACATAGCAGTAAAGGTTTAAATTATTTGGAACTATGCAGATTTCAATGTGACCTAAAACAATATCTAACCCTTACTAGTGACAAAACTAAAATTAATAATATCATCAAAATCAGAACAGGAAATCACACACTAGCAGCAGAAATTGGAACGTATCATAACCGCAGTACATATAAAGATTATAATTGTAAATTATGCGAACATGATGAGATTGAAGATATCTTTCATTTCTTTGTTGTGTGTCCATGCTATGATAATGTGAGAAGTTCCTTAATTCCATATGTTAAAGATATTTCACGAACGGATTTCTATGATTTTATGAATTCATTAACAATCAGACACCTAAAGCTAGTCAGCGAATATATTGATAGAGCGATGGACATCAAAAACAAAAGAACATAGACAGCAAACTGTTGACGACCACATGTCTAATTTTGTGTTTACGCTATGATCAACCATAGACTTCGGATCAACAATGATGGCAGAATAGAAATCTACGATAATATATGAAACAATGAGAAAGACATGACATTTTGGTAAGATATCAATGATATGAAACATCGCCGTCAAAATACAGAATGAAATCATAGATAGCGGATAATAACCTAACCGATGTATATGAATGCGCGAATATCAACATGATTGACTTTTCTAATCAATATGTGCAGACCGTGTATAGATTAAATTAAATGTATGCAACTTGGTTAGATTTCTATGATGCCAATTGACAGAGTGTAAACACAATGAATGAATCAATGAGATCCGACAATGGTTAGCAAACTTGCATTGCTATATTGTTAAGACGTGGTGAAACTTACTCACAAACATCGACGACAAATTAGATGTTCATCTCGATCACTCGCTTCAAGTCGCTTCGAGTGTTAGCAGCACTCCTGATTGCTTTCAGCTAGAAATCTATCTCTTACCGGTTGAAAACAATACAAAGCACAAGTGAACAATAAGGAGATCGCATTCACAAAAGGCAAAGTGTCAGCCTTGCTAAAACTAGGGTTTTCTTTGCGAGCTACAAGCAAGCGACTAAATGTCCCCTACACAAATGTGCATTGATGGCATAATGATGATTTTCGACTCTGTCGTAAAGAGGGCTCCGGCCGTCCACGCAAAACATCCAAACGTAGAGACCGCCTAATTTTGAGATTTGTTAAAGTTGATCCAATTCTCTCGTTAACTGAGATGGTTGCACTAGACTCGTCTATTTCTAAGTCCACTATTCGTAGAAGACTTATTGAGTCGAATTTCAAGAGCTGTAAGAGGACCTCTCAGATCGAATTATCAGATCAGCATACAAAAAGACGTCTCAGATGGGCAATGAGTCATTGTCACTGGCGAAATCAATGGGATCGGGTTGTCTGGTCTGATGAGGCATCAGTCCGTCTGAAGGATAGTGATGGTCGATTGAGATTATGGATAAAATCTGATCAGGAAATTCCGAGACATTTACATCGTCCCCGGGTACAAGGTGGTGCGACTCTACTGATTTGGGCTGGCATTTGGACCAATGGCCGCTCTGAACTTCACATACAGCAAGGAACCATGAATTCTGAACGCTATGTGAATGTTTTACTAATGAACATTGGCCAAATGACAGATCAACTTGGTTATTTATGGATGATAATGCTACGTGTCACAGGAGTAGTAGAGTCAACTTATGCAAGTCTCAATTAGGGCTTAGGACATTATCTTGGCCAGCTCGTTCTCCTGATCTGAATCCCATAGAAAATGTATGGAGTATTCTAAAACGTAACGTTCGTCGTTCAATGCTACCTACCTATGGCGTATCACAACTTACGTCACTGTTAAAAAGAGAGTGAAGAAAGTTAGATAAGTCAAAAATCAACGATATCATCGAATCAATGCCTAGACGAATTGGTAATGTCATTGACAATAAGGGTAGGGCCACAAAATATTAGCTTCTTAAGAACCGTTACTGTATCATAGCTTATCAGAAAATGTAAGGACATTTAAATATATTAGGGACATGAAATAACATGAAAAATGCTTTCTGTATCATACTTATGTTTTATTTAGTCAAATTTTAGGATGATCCACTTTTTATGAAACGGACTGTAATAGGAATAATAATAGGGTTATTAATCTGCTGCTGGGTGTGATGTGCAAATAAACTTGATTAATAAATTAAAATTAAATTATATGAATTCGATTTATTCATGCTACATCAATGAATGAATTTATGATACATGCTAGGTCTCCTCTCCTCTGTGTTCCTTATGTATCATCTTACTCATGCCATTATCGTCATTGGTGTTCAGACTTTTTCAGACTTCATCCTCATCAGTGGTTGCTGCATTCGTCTCATTTTCTCATTCCATCATATTTCATAACTCATTACGACTTTCACTGTATATACTTCAGACTCTTTCAGCCATCTCAATCACAAGTTAAGTCAAGAAATACAACGGCGATCATGGTGCAAGTGTGTTTTTATCTTCCAATTCATCCATTTCCCCCACTGTCAACTTTCACATCTTTCGAACATTGAGTTAATTATTGTAAATCATTATGTACCCTGTTTGCTCCCACTAGATGGGCAATAAACTTCTTGAGTTCTTGAGTTCTTGAGAGAGAGAGAGAGAGAGAGATTTAATTATATTAATATTTAATCTAAAGATTTAATTGTAAATAAGCAAGGTCGGGAGCTAATTAACTTTTGTAATGAAACATCGCTTATTATAGCTAACGGGCGATATGAAAACGGCGAACATACTTTCTGCAGGCTCCAAAACGACAAATGTTGTAAATCCGTTATAGACTACCTGATACTTTCTGAATCTATGTTGAAGTATTTAGAAGCCTTCAGAATAATGGAGCCAAAAGTATACACTGATCATAGGCCAATGGAAATTGATATAAAAATTGCGTTAAAATCAACCGCAACTAAGTTTCCAGATAAGAATTTCAATCTACAAAATAATCCTAACAAGCGCATCGCTGCCTTCAAATGGAAGACGAACTATAATTTTGCAAAGTATAGCCAAGCTATTTCAGACAAAGGATTAAAACTTTTAGAGGAAATTGCAAGTAAACAATTAGATAAAACGGAGATTTATGATAAGTTAGTCATGGCTAATAAGGAATCATTGCAAGCTACAATGATTGCTAATGGCCAAACAATATATACTGAGGAAACAAGATGTCTTAGAATCATGCATAAACAAAATGTTGAAATGTATAAATCAGATCAATCTGAAACAAATTTAAGCTTATTAATGCAAACGAAACGGGAACTTAACAAAAACATGAAAAAGGAAAAGCGAAAGCTACAACGAGTGAAGCTAAATGAATTAAGTGAAGCAAGAGCAAATAACGACCTCAAAAAATATTGGGAATTACTTAATAAAAACAAACCTAATAGAAGCGCAAAGTATAAAACTACACTTAAATCTCTAAACAAACCTAATAGAAGCGCAAAGTATAAAACTACACTTAAATCTCTATCGTTTAAAGAAAATATAGAGAAAAGAGATAAAGAAATCAAAACTCTTAATTTTATCGAAATAGAGACTCTTTTCATAATCAAAAGAACTCACTTAGAGACGATGACACTTTAAATATGGATATTACGACAGCGGAAGTAGAAAATGCGATAAAAAGTTCAAAAAATTCAAAATCCAGTGGCCCAGATGGAGTAGTGTACGAAATGCTGAAGAATGACCCGAACCAAACACAAATTTTGCTTGCTCTATATAATCAAATGATAAACGACTATGCTGTTCCATGGCATTGTAGCTGGATCACCCCCATTTATAAGAAAGGTGATAAAAATAATGCCAACTCTTATCGATATCTAAATTTGTCCTCATGCATCGAAAAGTTATTGACAAGAATATTAAATGATAGATTAAATTCATGGATTGACAAGTATAAAATATTGCATGAATCCCAAAATGGTTTCAGAAAAGGGCATTCTACTGTTGACAATATCTGGGTTCTTCAACAAACTGTTCAAATATACAAGAATGAAAAGAAGCCACTGTATGCATGTTTTGTAGACCTTTCAAAAGCTTTTGACACTGTAAAAAAGAGCAAATTAATAGAAAAGTTGAGATACATCATACCCAAAGGTAAATATTTATCATTATTAGAAAGTATTATAAGAAACAAAGAATATAAAATTCTCTTCAATGGAGAAGAAAGTGTCAAGTTTCATTTAGAACATGGCATTCCTCAAGGAGATAGTCTATCTCCCACCTTCTTTTGCATATACATGAATGATTTTTTAAATGAACTGTACGAAAACATTTATGAATTTGACCCAGCAAAGATTACTAATACAAATTTAGCTGCACTTATATATGCTGATGATATTTTGTTGCTGAGTGAATCACAAGCTGGCATTATTAAACAAATAAAATTTCTCCATAAATTTTGTGAAACCAACAGTTTGAAAATTAATTATGATAAGACAAAAATAATGATATTTAATGAGGCAAAAGAATATGATAAGCTAATTTTGAACGATTGTATCACGCAAATTGAAGTTGTAAAGGCATACAAATACTTGGGTGTTTGGATTTCAAAATCCGATAGAATACATATTGAAGATTTAGCAAAAAAAGGAAAAGCATCTTCATACGTAACCACCAAAACTCTGAAAGAATTCAATACTGTTGATGGCAAAATATTGACGGAAACATTAGAAATGTTGACTATATCGAAAATGAGATACGGAAGTGAATTGTTTTTTGACAAAAATTTAAGTGACCTACATCGTGTGATTATACAGTTTTACAAAAAATATCATCATTTGCGAATAACAACTCCTAATTATTGTATTATTGGTGATTTTGGTGTTAAACCAATAGAATACTATTACTATAAATCGGCTTTAAATTACTTTCTCAAATTAAATAGAAATGATGATGATAGGCTAATCACACGAATATTCAGAACCATTAATGAAAATAGAGACCATACATTATTTCGCAATACGTGGTGCAATAGAATACATAAATTATTTCAAAAAATTAACCTGCAAGAAACGCAAAACATGGAATGCAGTGGAAAGTCCAAAAAAATGATTGAAAATACATTGAAAGAATATTTCAGGAAAGAATGGATTGATAGCGCTAAACATAGTGAGAAAGGATTAAGCTATTTAGAATTGTGCAGATTTCAGTGCGAATTAAAAACATACCTAGCAGTAAGTAACAGCAAAACTAAAATAGAAAATATTCTCAGATTAAGAACTGGAAATCACACCCTGGCAGCAGAAGTTGGAACGTATCAAAATCGTAGCACTAATAAAGATTGTGTTTGTAAATTCTGTGATCTGAATAAGACTGAAGATATATATATCATTTCATTGTTGAATGTCCTTGCTATGACAATGAAAGAAATGCTTTAATTCCACACCTGAAAAATGCTATGCGATCAGATTTCTATGCGTACATGGATTCTCTAACGATAAGAGAGATCAGATAACGGTAGACGAATATATCGAAAAAGCAATGTATATTAGAACCATAGATAGCTGAGTTAGACCAACCGATCTCAGAAAGTCAACACGATTGTTAAAGGACTTTCATCAGAAAGCATTTATGGAAAGATGAAATTGAATCTGAAATCATAGATAGCGGAATGTGGAAATTACTTTTCGCATGACTTCATCCATTGCGGTGGACATGATTGACCTATCTGATCAATATGAGCAACGTGATTGTATCGGAGACAATAGAAATCAAACGCATTTCTTTATCAGATTGCTATAATCATGCGAAATGACCAAATGATGACACCTTGATAATGGATAGGAAGGACAATACATTGATAACACGAATGTCCTGCTACTTTGTCTCTTATGAGTCTTAATCAGATGCAACTGTAGCAGAACAGTCAGCTGTATCAGTCACTCGTGACAAATTTACATCGGAGAACGGTGACATAACTGGTGGTGATGTTATCATTCCTCAACATTTTCTAACTACATTTCAGGTATGTATACTGAATGTGATCTACTATAAATGATACATGAACAATATTAATGTTATTAAAAAAACCGTTCTCCGATTAAATAACAAGACGTTAGAGTTAATAATCTGCTGCTAGGTGTGATGTGCAAATAATACCGCTTAATAATTGTGATTAATAACCTGAAGTATTGCTCTGAATTATATCAACGAATCCATTGACAACAAAATGATGCATATTTTGCCTCCTCTCCTCCATGTGTATTAAACTTTCATCTTTTTTGTGCATGATTCATCGACACATCTAAGTCTCATCGTTAACCTCATTTGTAAATGTCTCAGTACTTTTTCAGACATTCATCGTTATATTTTATGGATATCAACGGCGATAGTGGTGCAGTTGTTTTTAACTTTCATCTCACATTCCCATTGTCATCTTTCATCTTCTGCCGCGCAACTAAATAAATGTAATATGTAATAATGTAGATGTATTTGTTTGTCCCACCTGTTGGGCAATAAACATTTTTGAATTTTTGAATTTTGAGAGAGAGAGCGAGAGAGAGAGAGAAAGAGAGAGACAGAGAGAGAGAGAGAGAGAGAGAGAGAGAGAGAGAGAGAGAGAGAGAGAGAGAGAGAGAGAGAGAGAGAGAGAGAGAGAGAGAGAGAGAGAGAGAAAGAGAGAGAGAGAGAGAGAGAGAGAGAGAGAGAGAGAGAGAGAGAGAGAGAGAGAGAGAGAGAGAGAGAGAGAGAGAGAGAGAAAGAGAGAGAGAGAGAGAGGGAGAAGAGAGAGAGAGACGAGGGAGAGGCCCCCGTCGTGCTACCCGCTCTGACTGGTTGAAAAAAACGTTGTTCGGAGAAGCTTTCGGGACTAGCCTTCTTCAGCTCCGAACAAAGGCAAAAGAGTTCCCAGGAGATCAGACTCGGTCTTAAATATGTTGCTGACCAGAAGTGAATTATTTTAACAACGATTTCAGATTCTTATTATTCTTAAACGCTATGTTCGTATTGGTTGAAAAGTTGCATTTGGTCTTGATCATGTTATAGATTCTGTAGGAACACTGGCTGAATGGTAGAATTAAGTTAGTTTCATTGTTCCTGGCCTGAACTATAGAGTTCAATCCATGTTCGCCGAATGTGCGTAAAGTCTTGATCCAGTGTGATTCTCGCTTAATTCTCTTATTATCAATAGGACAATGTTCAATGGCATAGAATGTGAAATCGATCAGAGCACAATCAGAGTTAAAATGCTTGGCTATCGGTGATCGGTTCGGGTCACCGCTTCTGATGTTACTAACGTGCTCTTTAATTCTACAAACAATTGTACGTGATGTTTCGCCTACATAAAGTTTGGAACATCTTTTGCATTTAATTATATAAATGACACCAGTGATATCACAGGTGATTCTATGAATTATTGGGTATTTGACTTTATTGTGAGGGTTATCAATGACTTTAATATTATCAGAAAAAACTGCAGTAGCAATGAGAATTTTTGCAGGGGAAGTATCCCGTATCCCAATTCGTGAATTGATTAGTTACAGTAAGGACCTTACGTTTTGTCTCACGGATTAATGATCTAGAAAAATTAAGTTTGAGCCAGGTTCTTTTAAGAATTCTGATAGAGTCACAAAAATGTTGGCGGTCCGAGAGAGAGAGAAAGAGAGAGAGAAAGAGAGAGAGAGAGAGAGAGAGAGAAAGAGAGAGAGAAAGAGAAAGAGAGAGAGAAAGAGAAAGAGAGAGAAAGAGAGAGAGAGAGAGAGAGAGAGAAAGACAGAGAGAGAGAGAGAGAAAGAGAGAGATGATAATATTATTAAACTTAGAAC
>CAJQUW010008741.1:190000-237197 GCA_907163375.1 Prostheceraeus crozeri
CTGTTTCGAGTGGAAGGAGTGGTCGGATGAGAAAACGGAGGCCGGATTCGGATTCAGCGTGAAATTCTGCATCGGTATGGTGAATTTGAACGCCATCGGAGAGAAAAAATTTTCGCTGACGTCCCCCCCCTCTGGACAGCTCGCTTCGATTTTGGCTTCCAGTAGACGGATTTAGTCGTGCCATAGCTCGTTTGAAATCTAAGAGTGAGACAAATTCACTGAAAGAATCGGCTTGTTCCTATCTGTCTTCGTTTAGATGTGAGACGCCATTTAAGATTTTGGGGCATTGGCGAAAAACGACAGAGTTAGAATTTGGGACGTTTTGGGCTGTAGCTTCAAAACGAAGCATCGGATTGGAAAACGGATTTCAGATTTGGAATCAGCGTGAAATTCTCTATCTGTATGGTGAGTTTCAAGGCAATCGGCGAGAAAAATTTTTCAACATTTTTCGAAAAAACGACAGAGTTAGAATTTGGGACGTTTTGGTGTGTAGCGCCCAAACGAACCATCGGATGGGAAAACGGAGGCCGGATTCGGATTCAGCGTGAAATTCTGCATCGGTATGGTGAATTTGAACGCCATCGGAGAGAAAAAATTTTCGCTGACGTCCCCCCCCTCTGGACAGCTCGCTTCGATTTTGGCTTCCAGTAGACGGATTTTGTCGTGCCATAGCTCGTTTGAAAGCTAAGAGTGAGACAAATTCACTGAAAGAATCGGCTTGTTCCTATCTGTCTTCGTTTAGATGTGAGACGCCATTTAAGATTTTGGGACATTGGCGAAAAACGACAGAGTTAGAATTTGGGACGTTTTGGGCTGTAGCTTCAAAACGAAGCATCGGATTGGAAAACGGATTTCAGATTTGGAATCAGCGTGAAATTCTCTATCTGTATGGTGAGTTTCAAGGCAATCGGCGAGAAAAAATTTTCAACATTTTTCGAAAAAACGACAGAGTTAGAATTTGGGACGTTTTGGTGTGTAGCGCCCAAACGAACCATCGGATGGGAAAACGGAGGCCAGATTCGGATTCAGCGTCAAATTCTACATGGAAATGATGTATTTCCAGCTCAATCGGAGCAGTAGAACCGGAGATAGACGGGTTTTTAGTGTTTGGATGATGGGTATTACGTCATCAGCTGATCGCCACACACTATATAAGCTGGGAACCGACAGAGACTTTTCATTTAGAGGAGAACGATTGTCAAAGGTAGGTCGTTTCTCTGAGCTCCGATGATAGCTTCGGACATTCCAAATTTCGGGTTTCTGTAAGAAACCGACTTAGAAAATTTCATTGCTGATATTAGCTAAGCCGTCAGACTTTGAGGTTCGCCAGGAGATGGCCTTCGTCTCCAGGCCATAAAAGACTCCAAAACTTTAAAGGCTTGTAACTTTGCTTCTACAAGTCCGTTTGACTTGATTCAAAAAAGGTTCGGTCGCTATTGACTAGTCCTAAGTGATAGACTACTTATAAAATGTCGTAAGTAGTGCTAAAAAGTTAAAAAATTTAAATTCACTATTTTTGGCGATTTTCGGGGTTTTCAAACCTTCTGATTTCAATAAAGACCTTTATAAAGTTGTCAGAGGCGAGCTTCGGCTTCGGCTTGCTTCCTGATGTAAATAACTCCACCGGTTTTCATGTCAAAATCGGGGTCCGAATACCAACACAGTGATATGACGCACGCTCTGTCCGCGGGAGGTTGGATTTGAGGGCCGAGGCCTTGGAGTCGGGATAAGATCCCCTCTGAGTAATGCCTGTAACGGATTCATCAGCCTAGCTTGTCTATCCTCAAGTATTGAATGACATATTAGTTGTATTTTTAAAATGATTGTCAATGTTACTTGTCAGTAATTCTATTTTATCTTTCCTTCTACAGAATATGGGAGGCAACTCAAAATTTCTGTTTAAAAAGTGCTCTTGTGGTGAAGTGAAGAGAGGTGGTGAGTTTAAACGCCACTTGAATAAATATAAGAACACGCCTCACATTCATGTTGAGAAAGGTGTTGTTTCCGGCTGTACACATTGCCAAAAGTTTTTAAGAGGCAAGCAGCACGAAAAATTTTATGAGAGGCATCAGAACTGTCCAGTTGTGAAGTTCGCAAATTATACAACTTCGGACATAGGCAAAATCATAGCCCCCTATTTTGAATTGGTCGATTTGGATCAAGAACTGCAGAATGCAATTGCAGATATCATAAATCCTCCTGTTCCGACTACAGGAAATGAAGAATTGCAGAATGCAATAATAGCCGATCCTCCTGTTCCGACTACAGGAAATGAAGAATTGCAGAATGCAATAACAGCCGATCCTGCTGTTCCGACTACAGGAAATGATCTAAGCAGTGATTCAGACACCTCAGACGAGTCCGACTCTGAGGAGGTTGTAGTGCCCGTTAAAGGAATAGCGAAGCCAATCAGCCAATCTTCCCCGAAAAAATTGAAGGGGATTAAAGCCCAAACTTTAGCCTGGAATAAGGACGATCAGGCTGCCAAAGTTAGCCAGGAGTTTGCGCTCAATAAATTGAAAGATGAGCTGAGTCGCTTTAGAAACGAATGCGAGACTTTGAGAGGTGAAAATTTTAACCTGAAAGCTCAAGTCCAGGAAATCAAGAACCTCAAAACGCAGGTCATAAATTTGGAGGCTTTTCGGGATAGGGCACTGCAAAGTGAAAAGCGAGTTGAAGAGCAGGCAGCAAATATTAAAAATTTAAAATCACAAGAAGGGGTGCTTAAGCTCAAGATTGAGCAACTAAAAATGAAAATGGTTGAGAACGAGCAGCACAAGGAGAGAAGAACAACACTCCACCTACCAATTATCAACAGCAGGATTGTTGATGACATTCTGCTGCAAAGTGAGGATGTCGAGAGCACGTTCGAATGCTACGAGGGAGCAATGGCGGAGATGCGCTGTATCCATGTCTCCATCAAGCATGATGGCGACATCAAAGAATTTAGCCACCGGAAGCGAAAACTGCCGGCCAAGTACTTGCCTCAACCACCACCATCGAAGGGGTCACGAACCGGCTAAATTTCTCTTATGGTAAGTTAATATCATCTCTATCACTTGAATATAATTTCATCTATTTTTCCTTCTATTTTCAGATACGACGAGAACGAACCAACGGCTCTCTTAAGGGCCACCATGGGGCAAGACATGATAGAACCTCCACGCGGTTTGCCCTGGGCAGTCTTCGGACTGGCGAATACTATCATTAAGTTGAATCTGCTATCAGTCAACTTGAACGTTGCAAATGAAGTTCGGTGTAATACTTCCTTTCGACGGGCGTTCCTGTAAAGGGCGGCGGTGAAACCCGTAGCTATGTATACCGCAAGGGACATTCGGCAATGGTCAATCTTGTTAAACCTCTCTGCGTCATGTTTGCAAGTGATTGCCTCTGTCTCAACGTAGTATGCATTCGCGCCAGGGCGACATTTAGCCAACTGTCGAAGGTTGCCTAAAACTTTCCATTGCATACGTTATGAGAACCATGAGTTCTACCTGTCTCTATCAATGAGACGAATTGATGAATGGAATGAAATGGGAGGACACTCACGCGCCACACGCAACATAACACACTTCTCTCTTCCGCAATCTAACAAGCTCTTTACACATGGATCGCAGTCGATTGCTATCACTGTATCAGAAGTGTAAGCTATCTTAATTTTATTTAACACTATTTCATCTACCATCATCGCCCATATGAAATGTTATAAGATTTACAAGTTAGACTAAGCGTGCTACTATTTCCAAATGAAAAAGTATACATGGTTAAATCATCCACTGAAGTCCCATTCAAGTAAGTCAGTATGAAAGCAAAGATAATACGAAATAAAAATTTATTATGGCATGTATTTCAAAAGGTCTTCATCGTCAATATCGTCCCAGAGTCTGGCTTCACATAGATAACAAAAACAGTTCAGTTGCTTTAATCGTTCTTCCACTGAGAGCCTCACTTTGTCAATATACTCCCACTCCGCCATATTTCGTGGCTGGGAGTTAGGGGTGTACCACTCCCATAATTGGTGGAGGAATTTGGTGCTGGTGATCTCCATCACATCGTCAGTATCGTACTGGAGATACTTCCACCTCACGTCTGTTAAGTCGGGACACTCATTCTCACATACACTCTCCTCTTCCTCATCCGCTGGTAATGATAACTTCCTGATATTGTCCAGTCGGTACACCTTCTCTACCTTCCCCTTCGTTGGAGCGTTTGGTGCAACGAGCGCCTTTGGTGTTGAGCATGGAGAAGAGAATTTTGTATTTGGTGTTGTCGGAGGGCTTGTCATGTTGACTGTGAATAATGACTTTGAAATGATTTCTAATTCTTAAGTATCAACAAGCAACCAATCAGAATGAACAGCCAATGAATGATGAATATGAAAGTATATATGCAAAGTGACATTCGTATCATTTCACTCTGTCTTTGAGACGTATAAGTGAAGTGTTCTCTGGCGAATTCTATATTTGAGGCGTACAAGTGAATTCCAAATTTGAGTGAAGTCTCTATCTTGTTGAAGTATCAACCTTAAACTTGATTTCATTGAAATGGTAAGTTGAAAATTTCTTCACTCATCTCCCTCAAACGTGTGGCTAATAGCATCTTCCTCAATTTCAGGCATCAACTTCATCACCAACGCCCTCCCTTCTCGAGGAAAGTTTAGAGTTGTTGAGTCAAGGTAGGTTGTAACAATACACTGAGACTTGAACAGAGATGATAGAATGATTTCTCTTTCAGGTGATACCAGTCCCATCTCGAGCGAGTCCATATCAACATTGTCGCGGGAATGCAACGATCGGGAATGTGCTGACTGTGGACACATCTTCACGAGGAAGCGTGATCTCATCCGACACATCAAGCGAGGTGTTTGTAGACCTAAGTCAGCATCAATCTCTGAAGGTAGGGATGATTCTGTTAACGATGTCTCCTTTTCTTGCGATTTATGCATTCAGTCTTTTGAGTCACATTTTGAACTATCTTCACATAGACTTCGACATACACACAGTGACGATAGTTATACTAACAGCACCTCCTCTATCCGACTCACTGAAGTGTCCATAAATAATTTAGTGAGGAACTACCAGATGGACTCCTCAGAAACCATTGCTAACTTTGAGGAATGGTTTCATCAAAATTCATCATTGATAGAAGCGCTCTTCAACAATTTAGACAATTTTAGAATGAAGGCGCTCATCTATCTCAAAATAAAATATGTAAAAATCGACCACCATACTGGACAAATAATAGAGAGGTTGGAGTTTCACATACCCTCCTCTCCTGCAACCGAGGTTGTAGACTGTGAGTCTTGGATAAATTTTCATATCCAAGGGTTAAAATTAAATATAGATAAATTTAACGAGCGTGATAGTGGACTCGTTTTTGATGGTATTGAGACCGCCATGATTAAAATCAGTTTATTAGGAAATCATAGTGGTCGAGGCTCCTTTAAACTTCCGAAAAGTTTAAAAAATAAAAAAGCAGTCATTTCTGTAGATTGCGAATCGCAATGTTTTAAGTATGCAGTCCTCTCCATTCTCCACTATAATGATGTACAGAATAGCCGATACCGTAAGAGTAAGTATCAACAGTGGGAGAATGAATTAAAGTTTGATGACTGCAATAGTGAAGATATGAAAATTAAAGATATAGAAAAATTTGAAAAATTGAACAACATCAAAATAGTTCTCCATGTTTGGGAAAAGGGATTGAAGGGTGTCCGCTACAACTCGCGTTCGAGTTGTTATGACCACGTTGTCAACCTTTTATTAGTAAGACAGGATGATAGTGAGGAATGGCACTACTGCGGTATTCCCAAAATTTCTCGCTTATACCACCACTTAAGAAATTCTAGCTCATCAGAGATTTATTACTGTGACAGATGCATTCGCAACTTTAGGAGTAAAAATAGATTTGAAACTCATTACGAATGGTGTAAGCGAGGTAAACTACAAATGGAGCGCATGCCCAAAGATAAGGAGTTTTCATATAGAGAGAATGGCGATGAACTAAGTCCTCTTCGTGTCATCTATGCTGACATCGAATGCTATATCGATGATATCATCCACAAGCCAGCAGCCATTTCCTGCTATGAAGTATGGCATGATCACTTTAGGAGTAGGCAAAATAAAATGCACGTCTGGCAAGGTGAGGATTGTATTTACCAATTCCTACAATTCCTCGAACAGGCTGTAAAATTTCAACAAAAGTATGATGGTGAACTCTATCGCAGATCATTGCATATGACAGCAGATGATCAAGCAAAATTTGATAGTTGCAACGTTTGCCCCAAATGTAGTAAAACATTTGATGATGATAAGATTAAGAAAGTGCGCGACCATGATCACATCACTGGTAAATTTAGAAACGCACTATGTTCAAAATGCAATTTTTCACTTAGGATGAAACGGCGTACATTACCCGTCATTTTCCATAATTTCAAGGGCTACGACAGCCATATGATAATAAAAGGAGGTTTAGGTCAAATGAAAGAGTGGAAGCTTGATGTAATAGCACAAACGAGAGAGAAGTTTATGGCCATGACAGCAAAAGTGCCTGTCGATAAAACTAAAGAAAATAAGACGGTCTATTTTGATATAAAATTTTTAGATTCCTACCAATTTATGACTGCATCACTGGCCTCTCTCGTACAAAATCTAAAGTCTCTTCCACTAACACAAAATCTTAAGAAACAATATCCAAATCTAACCGATGAAGTCATCACACGGAAAGGAGTCTTTCCATATGCATATTTTGATGCGATTAGTAAACTCGGCGAGACTTCTCTTCCGCCCATAGATAAATTTAAAAATGATTTGAGCGGTGCAGAATGTAAGACCGAAGATTATGATCATGCACAAGATGCATGGATAAAATTTGACTGCCATACATTTGGTGAATATATGATTGCCTACCTTAAGTTAGATGTATTTTGCTGGCTGATGTATTTCAGGAGTTTCGACGAGTGGCATTAGAAGAAGATAAGTTAGATCCCGTCCACTTTGTCAGTCTGCCAGCCATGTCATTTAAGTCTGCTTTTAAAATGACTGGTGAGACCATTCATCTCTTACAAGATCCAGAGATGTATAATTTATTTGAGCGAGGAATTCGCGGTGGTCTCACATTTGTAAATAAACATAGGTTAAAATCAAAATTAGTAGGCGATGATCAGACTCATCTTAAGTATTATGACCAAAATAATTTATATGGTAGTTCACTATCCAAACCACTCCCTCACTCTGAGTTTAGCTGGTTAGATGATAGTGAAATTCAGCATCTCTCCAACCCTTCTAACATACTAGCAATCCCAGATGAAGGTGATTGGGGATATTATTTTGAGATAGATCTAATCTATCCAAATAATATTAAACATAAAACCGTAGATTTTCCACTCGCACCCGAATCAGGTGAAGTGAGCAAAGATATGTTTTCCGACTTTATGAGACAATTTCATAAAGATTTAGAATCATGCGGTCAACCCGACTATAAGCCTTGCCGCAAACTTTTACTCACCCAGTATGATAAGGAAAACTATCTAGTCCACTTTAGCATCTTAAAATTTTATTTAGAAATGGGCATGATTTTAAAAAGAGTTCACCGCATTATTAAATTTAGACAGAAAGCCTTCCTCAAACCATATATTGATAGCAACAGCCAGAAACGTGCACTAGCCCAAAATAATTTTGAAAAAGATTTTTATAAATATAAGAATAATAGTCTATTTGGTAAGACGATGGAGGATGTTAGAAAACGTGTAAACTATAAACTAGTCAATGATGTTACAAAATTTAAGAAATTGGTCTCATCACCTCTATTCATCGATAGAGATATTATCGATGAGGACCTTGTAGGTGTTAAAATGATAAAATCTGAAGTTGAGTTGTGCAAGCCCATCTATATTGGTCAAGCTGTACTAGATTACTCCAAGCTTGAAATGTATCAACTCTTCTATAAAATACTAAAACCGTGTCCTCTCGTAAAAGAGGTTCGTTTGTTGGGTGGTGACACAGATAGTTTCTTCTTAGGTATTACCACTCAAAAAGATTTAAATTTTAATGAAGTAGGAAAATCTTTAGAAAGATATTTTGATACATCAAATTATCCTACTGATCATCCACTATACTCCATCAAAAATAAGGCCAAACTTGGTTGTTTTAAGGATGAGACAGCAGGGAAGGAGATAGCTGAAATGATTCTCCTCCGCCCTAAAATGTATTCTATGAAATTAAAGGATAGTGATGATAGCATTAAGCGCGCTAAAGGCATATCAAGATCATTGGTCTCTAACATGAAACATAAAAATTTCAAGGGAGCCTATAGAAATAAAAATATAACGTTTGTCAATATGACAATCTTAAAATCTAAGTCGCATGAGATCAAAACTCATACTTTTAGGAAACGGGCGCTTTCAGCATGGGAGGATAAGAGGTGCTGGTTAGAACACAACATATCTCTTCCACATGGACATCCTGATACAGGCATACCACCACCCAAAAGAATTAAACCCACACTACCACATTCAGGAGACGTCTTAGCATAATCATCCTTAACTTAGTATTTTGATGTTGATTTCTGTAGATAAACATTGTTGTTTTATGTATCGCATGAGATTGTTTTTTCCTTGTGAATATGTGTCCACATCTGTACATTCCCCATGTGATGACTTTTCCACTGAAAGACATTTTTCTATACCTGTATATTTCCACCCTTCACGAAGTAAAAAGACTTTTTGTATATAGCAATGTTTATTGAAGTGTGCTCATGTATATATTTTCAGTGGATGTTGTATAAAGTCTATTGCTTCACATTCATGCACATATTTCAATAAATGTTGTATAAAGACTTCACTTTGTTTTCCGAAACACTAAAGTTACGAGGGATTTAGTATCTTTCACATGGATGCACTCTTGTAAACCATTGGTAATTTTGATAGCAATAGAGGGTATAGTTTGTTTGACGACGGGATGATAGAAAATAGATTCAAACATCTTCTCGACTATTCCATATGAAGCGTCTTTATCATGAATGAAATCACGTAAAATGTATTCTTTTTTCTCACCAACAGAAATAGGTAGAATCAAATCACTTTGAATGTAAAGGTGCTGTTCATGTTTATCAAGTGTCATTGGTGTTTCTATACCAATCGTATGCGCAGCAGCAAACACTGTTTGTAGCATTGAAAAACCAAAGAGTTTTTTCAAATTTTTACTCAATTGACATTGAATGTCATCACCCAGTTTCAGAACAACGCGTTGATTTTCAATTGAAAACGAAATGTGGTGTGTCTTTACATCATATTTACTTTTCATCACATGCTTCAACTTCTGTTGTATATAAGGATTTACTACATGAATGAAGCTTTCAACTGTATGATATAGACGCGGCATTATATTGATAGCAACTTTAGATTCTTCATAAGATTGGTAAATTTTCTTGATGCGATCGCCATAGATGTCCACCCACCATTCATCATTAACTGAATCAGCTTTAGTGTGATATTCATGAGAAGCATACACCAGACCGCTTCCAATAATAGGTGTATAATGTCTTACAAAATGACGCAAGGTTGGAGAGAAATAAACTGTAAGTTTGTCATTATATTTCTGAATAACCAACTTATTTTTGTTCGCCATAATTTTCTCTCCATACTTCTTACCCACAGTCTCATTCCATCGTTTTACTAACTCAATAAGTGATAAAGGTTGAACACCACGCTTTTTCAAAATGATGCGTTCTTCGCATTCTACAACATCTTCATCAAATATTTTAAATCTATAATGAAATTTGTTGATTCGATTTGAATAAACTTTTTTAACATTTGCAGTAGCAATTGATGTTAGATGTAGTCCATGACCAAAACCAAGATGTGGATAGAATTCATTATCCAACCTCAGCGTAAGACCTTTAGTAAAAGAATGAAAGCGGAGGAACTGTCTCCCACTCCAATGATAGATAGTAAACTCATAATCTTTCTGATTTTTATTCTTCATGATGGAAGTATTACCACTGTTGAATGCCTTAATAATTTTCTCATTCCCAAATGGTTCATAAGAATCTGATTTTATCTGAATCCATTCATAGTTCCACTTTCCATCTGATGTTAAATTGTATGGGAACTGAAATGTATTATTCATCGTTATTCCATCATGGGTGCGAGGAGTCAATATCATTTCTTCCAAATCATTCACATTCTGAATATTGCTATCATAGCAAATACTAGAAACGCCAACCTCCCATTCACCTTCTAAATGCAGTGGCCGATTTAATTCTACTCGATAGTCTGATGGTTTATTTTTGGGAAATTTATTCATAGAAGCATTACTGGGCAAGTAGATTAGAAACGAGTCCTTATTTTCACTTTCCATATTATTCACATTGGAAAAATATATTAGCATACTTTTGCATTAACTCTTCATTCGGAAATGGAGTGTGATACTTGTCACAGCATCTTTATGAAAAGGAATCAACGCACCAGCATCGTCATAAATGGCAATATCAATTTGTGGGATGTAGTTTGATTTCAGCTTTGTATAATGCACTTTCTTGAAAGTATGCTCAGATAAAATACTGCAGCTTTTTGGCTGGTATGGTATCATTGCTAGCAATGGAGCTTCAACATCTCCCACACGTACATCTTCACCAATATTGGAATATATCTGAAAATAGTTAATACGACGCGATAGCGACATGTCTGCGCTAGCTTTGGTTACAGTACCACTTTTAAAGATATTTTGATCAAAACCCAAAATGTCCATTAGAGTTTTATCCATAATTAGTTCAATACCTTTTCCACTTATAGTGAGAGACAAAGTACCTTCTTTTTCAGAAAATGAAATATGTTGCTCATTAATCACTTCATTTAAATAATCTACAACCAATTTAACCGAAGTAATAATGCGAGGCATCAACACTCTTGTTTCATGTAAGATACCACCTAAAGGCTCTACACACTTTCTGTATAAAGATACGGTCCATTCTGTATCAAATTGATTTGACCTTTCACATGGTAAATGTTGCATATCAGATTTTCCATGAACAGCTGCAGAACGATGTCGTAAGAACTGATGAAAATCTTTTGAACAAACTAATACTAGATCATCATCATTTAATTTGCTTATTGCAATATGATTAGATGATTTAATATAAGTCAATGTTGCCACTTGTTTACCATCAACTCGAAGGAGATAATTAAATTTCTTCAATAATGTTTCAGGAGTCATGTTTGTCTTTCTTGGCTTAATCACAATCTTCTTCACCAACGTCTTCTCATTTCTTGGAATAAGATCTACATAATAAGCTTCCTCTCGATATATTAACTGTTTATGACCACTTATGTGGTAATTAACGTTAAAATTATCATAGCTTGTTAAGGCGCTAGCGAGGTAGCCTAAATCATTTCTTAAACTTGGACTTAAACCAACAATCCAATCTTTCTCAACTACATGATGTACATAAGTATAATCATCATTGTGCGGAGTAAATTGGGCAATATGTTTACACGCTTTATTCAAGAAATCATATATAAACTTTTTACATGATAAGAGATCTTTCTTTGGCCACTGTGGAATGTATACTCGGCACCCCTTTTCACATTGGTAAGCAGCTGTACGCCTCATATTAATAGTCATCACCTCATGATCAAAAGTATAGACGCAGTTGCTATAAACAAGTTGAGTGACACCCACTTCCCAATTTCCATTTAGCTGTTGTGCATGATCAATGGGAGTAGAAAAGAGTGCGGCTCGATTACTAGTAAATCTCTTTGTAGCCGCATTGCTAAGCAAAATATGATAAAACGACATTTTTATATTGCTGATCTGCAACTTTGCATAACATCATGAAGACTTGGATTTTGGACTCTCTACAATATATCAGAGTTGATTGCGATGGAAACGTACATTTCAAAAATTCTCATGGTCATACATCAAGAGGAATTACATTAACATGGCGACAATTTGTCAACCTCAATGATATCATGAGGGATTTGGAATATTTTGAAACATTAAGATTCATCTCCTTGGGTGATCAAGTTTGGCTTCAACATTACAGAAATGAAATTCAAATCTACCATTCTCATTCCGCAAACTGTTTCTCATTTCGCAAATACAATTGGGAGAAGTATAGAAGATATATACATCGCTCCATCATGACATTTATTCGTCGTGAGTTCATCGCCCTACTATGCAAATCTTAATCAGACATGACTACCACACATCATGAGTTGGAAATTAGATTCCCTACAACGTATTGAAACGGATCATGATCGAAACGTCTATTTCAAAGATTCAACTGGAAATGTGAGAAGAGAGTTTGCTTTATCTTATCGTCATTTTCAATCTCTACATCATATCATGAAGGACTTGAAATACTTCTATATGAAAAGACATTCACGTATTGGAAATCGCATCTGGCTGCGCGTCAACAATCGGCGAATTCAACTCTATCATTCCCAACTTCATACTAACTTCACATTTCATCAAGGTAGTTGGGAAAAGTATAAAAGGAAGGTACATCGCTCAATTTACTCATTCTTTCATCATGAAGCGCCATCGCTACACCATCGTCAACATTCTCCGTCGCTTCAGACTCTACACCAAAATCGATCTCACAACATTACACCAACAGCTTCCAAACAGCAAGTATTACCCGGGCCGTCCTCAAATGTTAGTGGTGAAGATGAACAATTCACGGAATCTTCAACTCTTCCAAATGGGACTGTACAGATTCTCGGCGCCCTTTCTCATTCATCGGCGCAGTCAATGCGCTTAGAGCTACAAAGACTACTACGTCGGATATGGAAGAGGGAGAGGTGTGTGATGTCGAATCTGACTGTGGACAATATGGTGATCTCTACTCAATTGAGTGACAGTCTATCATTTTTGAAGATTCGTATCAGCAGTTACAATTTGTGTTATGAACCCGAACTTTTTCCTGCAGCTCTCATTAGTTGTTGGTTACCTGTGCATGTGGCAATCTTTCATAATAGTAAAGTGATCATTACTGGACTAAAATCTCATGTACAAGCAAATGTGATCCTAGACTATCTCATTGAGTATGTACGTACCCAGCGGATTGTAAAATAAAAAACAATTTTTCCAACATGATGTTTTTATTTCAAATCATGATAGAACTTACAAATCATTTTTTCATTAGAGGATGGATTACATGAAAAGTTTTGAATAATAGATGCAAATCGAGATACATGTAAACGTTTTAAGATGAAGTACAGTACAAAAGCACCACACGTTGATGAAAGTGGATGTTGTAGTATGCGTTCATTTCGCTGATATTGACGCGTATGTTTTCTCAACCACTGCTGTGTTGGTATATTTGGAGGTTGAGCAAGAGAGTCAAATAGTTCACCACGTCGGTCTTCTCCAATAAAGATCGCTTTCCAATGCTCACCGCCTAAATTCTGCGAATGAGTGTTTAGCACAATAAAGATGGGATAGTGATTTACTGCAGGTGGTAAGGTATCGAGTGAATAGACATTATCGAAAGATTTCAACGTCGCTTCGTCTGCATTACGCTGCACTTTAGTCTTAATATCGTCAGCAGTCAACCAACTCATTAACGATTATACTGAAGAATCACGTCACGATACTTTGTAATTTCAATATTTGAATCGAAGACTGCATAAATTAATACATTGATCGTCTCAGGTAGTGTTCTTTTGAACGTCAAATCCAAACGAATATTATGAGGCACGTTCGCTTGACGATAGGGTGCACTAATATCGCTGTCAGCAGTCAAATCAAATGCATAAATAGTATATCCACTCTTAAACTCTTTCATAGTCAGTCCGTTGGTGTCATCCGTATTGTAAAAGCCAAAGACATCCATAAAATCAACATAACTGCGCATAAATTGATCCGAAGCAAAATCTGGTTTGTAGGGTGGACCAGGATGACTCACACCATTTACACGTAAAGCAATTTCACTTAACTGATTGTGTTTAAAATTGAAAGGATTCTTCTTTATATTACCATTAAATGCATCATTTTCAACCATTGCCACCATGAGGAGCTTCGGTGCTTCCGATGGAAAGAGGCCATCTTTCATGAAACTCTTTTGATCTTTCGGAATTGTAAAGGTGAGAAGCTTTGTATGCTGAACGGGGTAAATGGCATTTTGGCGGTTAAGACCTTCAGCATGTCCTCTAATGACACTTGGATTCGGTACTACTCGACGAATGTAAAGTGCAATATCTTCCACATGAATTCTAAAATTGTCAACTTTAGCAAATGCATTCAGCGCAAATTCAGGCTTATTCAATGTCAGCTTGAGTCGCATGCTGGTATTACAGAGTAAAAACTTTGACTGTCTAAAGAAGTCTAAATTCAGCGGACCATATAGCTGACATACTTTACTATCTTTAATCATAGCAGATCGCTTTACAAAGCCACTGTTTGTTTCAACATCAAATTTTCCTGCTTCATCTCTGTACCATCCCATGGCTTCCATATGACTTTTTTGTGCTGCTGGATGAAACTGTGATACATGATTGAAATATGATTTATAGGGATAATCGCTTTGACCACCTTCCACCTGCTGCTCTCCAATCGTTAGAGAAACATCGCGAAGTAATGTAGTCAATGGTAAATTGTTCAGTCCAACTTTATGTGCATCGTCAATAGCAGTTCCATCTGCTTGCTGAATTCTAAACCTCAAATCAAGCATCGCATAACTCAAATCTATGTAGTCATCACTACCACCAGGAATAACAATTTCAATGGGGCCAGCATTCTCAGCTGTTCGAGGATGATAATCTACAATACTTGAACTAAGAATATCTGTCTGTATGGCTTGTTGATCGAACAAACAAAACCGGAAGTTTTACACTCCATGATTAGAAGTTATAGCAGCGTCGTCGTTTAGCGCCTGATGAATGATTAGAGCCTCTACGACGTTTGCGTGAATGCCTTTTGACTGAAGATCGCACCTTACCAGCTCCGCGATTTCTTTCCTTGAGTAACACCAGCAAAGGTCTGCTTCAATGTTTTTAAACCGCGTTCCTTCCCACGATTCAACAAACTGCTCTTAAAACTTCTACCTCTGGAAAGATCACTAGCAACATCACCAGCAAAGCCAACGGCATTACTTAAAACATTTCGTTTTAAAGATCTACCGACATTGGATATGAGAGGTGCTACAACAGATTTCAGTGCACCAAGTATGCTACCTCCACGTTGGCGGCGAGCGCCGATGTAAATTTGTCCTCCGCCACTTACATAGGAGGGTCGTGAATAAATGAGGCAGTTGGATTCATAGCTCAAACCCTAAACATTGTTAGTTACAACTTTGCATGAATCACTGTCGATCACTTAGATGAAAGATGTCGGCACGACGCATCCAAGAGTTCATACTTGAAGGATAACCAGTCCATTTAACAAGACACCATTCTTCACCTTGCCGTTTTTTACATCGAATGATTTTCTCTACCAAATATGTTTCACTTTCAGTGACTACCTCAATCTCATCGCGGTAAAAGCTACCTCAATTTCTTCATTATCGTAATCTTTCAACTTGTAGGTGGTCGGAGAGTCTTTTTGATTAATCCTTGATACTGTAAATACCTCCTCTGTCCAATTCGGAAGGTACCCTTTAGCAAAAACACTTTTCACTTTTGAGATACGAACTTTATCGCCAATTTTCACATCACTTTTCACATGAGTGCGTTTACGTTGGAATGATTCGCGCACTTTATCTACATTGTCAGCATTTACATCTACTGGTCTGAGTCCAATAGAACGATGGATAGAGTGATTGTAGGCATGGAGTGTATCTTGTAGAACATTTGTCCAATTTTGTGTCAAGTTGGCAGTAAAATGTCGCCACAAGCGATTTTTTAATGTGCGATTAAAACGTTCAACGAGTGCAGCTTTATAAGCACTCTTTACACTAAACAACTCAATGTCATGCCTCTCAAATAATCTTCGCACATGCTGATTTTCAAACTCTTTTCCTTGATCACTCTGAATTCTTTTTGGAATGCGACCTTCTCGAAAAATTGTTTGGATGCTTTTGCTACTCCTTTCCCTTCTTTAGTTTTTAAAGGTTGAGCCCACGCATAACGCGAGAAAATATCAATGACGGTTAAAATAAAATTATTGTCCGAGTTATGTTTTGAAATGGAGGCGACATCGCACAAATCTGCTTGCCACTGTTCATCGATGTCATGAACAATATAATGGCGGGTGCGGTACTTCTTTTTCGCTTGTTTGTGGAGTGTATAGGTAGCCTGACCCTTTAACCATCGTTTCACTTGTGATTGTGGAAGACCACTCGCTTTTGATAATTTCTTGATAGATGCAAATCCTGCCGGATGTTTTACATCATAATAGATTGACTTCAAACGTTCAGTCGATGACGACTGACTCTTTTTCCTCCTTCTCATCTTTTTGTTTTCTTGCCTTTCTACATTTACAACAACTACAGCATTTAGCTTTAGCGGTTTTGCGATCGTGTTCACATTGCTTAGGGGTTTCATTATGAGAGCTGGCGCAGCAAGTGCAAGTGACAACGACATTCACCTCTGGCGGCTCATTACATGGCAAGCAACACATCTGCTTCATATTAATAGTCTGAGAACATGTATTTCCTGGGAGGAGCTGTTTTACGTTTTCCTTTTACTAGTTTTAGTGGTGATGTAGATCTACGTCGAGTTCTTCCTCTTGTTTGCTTAGTGAGTGTGGGAGGGGATGTAGCAGGTGACGACTTAAACCAATTTGTTGGCATTTTCATCGTCTGAAGCATTGGAGTAGTAGCCACTGTTGAATCAAGTTCTTTCAATGTCTCATTATTCAAAGCAAATTTTGGTACATTATGCTTTTTCAATAGTTTAAGAAAGTATGACCAACCAGGTGGAACATAGCCCTGACGGCGCTTTCTACGTGTCGCATACTGAATCAAGTCTTCATAACGTGAAGCATCAATCACTTTATTTTCATCTGTAATGATTTCTCCTCTATCATTTACATTGAGATGGGGTTCAATACTGTTGAAAAGAGATATGGCATGTGCGCGAGATGCTAAAGGTGTAGCAGTCGATACAGAGTCACGCATCTTATTCTTCAAGTTTTTCAATTGCTCAACAGTTTCCGATTGTAATAATACAGCACGATGTGGATCTTTGATGTGAACATTTTGCTGATAATCTATTTCTTTCCTATACATTTGATTTGCAAGAGGTTGCTTTACTTGCTGCATGGCAGTCAATTGTACATATTCATCCTGAGGAATAACAATCATGCGAGAATAAGAACTCATAGTTTGTAGATAATCATGGGAGTTTTCAAAATATCACTTCGAAATCTAAATTCTTCCGGACACTCTTGCGTAAAGTCAATGAATAAGTAACCGTATGGTTTTTCAGTAGCTGCTTGAAAAATTTCAATTAAGGCTTTTGATCCTCTGGGTGCAACTTGTCGCGCTAAAATTTCAAATTGACTTTTATCTCGCGGATTCTTGAAAATAGCATAATAGTGTGTATTCAGGTTTCGTGTACGAGCTTCTTTTCCATCAGGAAACAAATTTTGTGTGATATAGATGATAAAGCACCTTTTATGATGTGCTGCGCGAGTGAACATATCTGTAACATCTTTTGAATTCTTACTTTCTTTTAATAAATCATCCAATACAACAACATCATTAGACTGAAGTTTATCCACTGGAATAATTCCTTCATGTCGAATAAAGTTGCGACTTTGCAATTCCTGAAACAGCGACGGTTGATAAATACCATAACACCAAATCACTCGATTGATAGGTTCCTTAAACAACTCCCTTCTTTTATCCAATAAATTCAGCGTGAAAACAGTTTTACCTGCATGAGATGGACCTGATACAGTCAGAACTTTATCACATTGAAGTCTGAAATCCATTTTATTACTTTGAGACTCAACATTTGCATAATTAACGCTTAGAGCCAAAGATATTACCCAATAGGTTGCCCACGGCAGGAGCTATCATTGGAAGTATTGCTGAAAGGAAACCGCCCTTTTGTGTTAGAGTTTTCCTCTTTCTTTGAAGGGTGACTTTAGGATTGGAGATGAAACGCAATTTCGTAGCATATCGCTTAAGTAACTTTCGTTGTTTTGGCGCTAATTTCTTCGTCCTCAACTTCCTCACATGAGAAATAATTTCACAAATGAATTTATCGTTAGCATGTCGTATAGCATTGTATCGCTGATTTGCTTTCATTCGTCGGAGAGCTTGAATGGCTGAAGAAAACTTTTGACTTTTACGTTTCGTCATTTTACGTTTCGCCATTTTCCGTGTTAGTCTTTGCTAAAACCTATCTTTACCACATTTGCATAGGTACTAACTATTGCGACATAAGTGACACTCGAAATGAGCAATATCACAGTGGTTACATTGGCAAAGTTGAATGCAATTACGTATGAAACAGCGTTGACAAAAAGCATGCTTACATCTCTTGAAGATGCGCTTTTCATTTCCATCCTTTCGCTTACATACATCGCAACACATAGTTTCACCGTTACTGATGTCTATAGCAAGTCTTTTTGAAGATATGAATTTGCTAGCCTTTTCTAAATAATAGACGCATGTACAGAAGGAATATACTTCGAGAGTGAGCAGACATAGCTCGAAAACCAGTTGTGCTACAATCAAGTACCACTGCATTTTCAATTTTTCTTTATGGAAATTTGAATGTGAATATCTGAAATCGCTTCAATCACTAGACTGCTACCATGATGGTTAAATGCGTTAAGACGTTCAGCAATTTTTATCATATGTCTTTTAAAAAATTCTTGGGGGTGATCTACCACTTCCATTGAATAAGAAGCAAAATGGAAAGAGCGACTTTCCACCTCTTCCTTTCCAAAATGACTAAACTTAATTTTCGCAACTAATCGCGCCATGATAATGCTATCAGAGAATGTATTCATTAACTCTAGAAATAGAGTGCTAGCATCATCGACCACTGCTTCGATGTCGGTCTCATCTTTATGAAAATTTATCACATAATCTTGAACAGCTCCTTTTAAACTTTGCCTATGAAAATGTAATGTTCCGCAGTCGTTTGAGAAAGACATGATCGCCCTTTATCTAACCCATCCATTGCATGAAAACAACAACTCTTCTCATAGTAACATTTATTGAATAACGGTAACAAGCATGCATTATAAATCAATGGTTTGAAAGAGATAAAATAGATACAGCTGGTAACTATCATACAGCGAGCAATGATAACCATACAGGACTTTGGCAGTGTTGAGGTAAGGAGGAAAGAAGCATTGGTTATGAACGTAGCTACTACAACGAATAGACAAAATAGGAACACACAAATCCTTAAAACGTTTCGTGACTTCATGATAATGTTGATTCACTCTACTATCCCAAGGCGGGAGCAAAATATCATCAATGATTAGATTGGGAAATACTTTCCTCTCCTTACCAGGATTATTACAAAAGATGCGTATAACATTGAAAGCAGCTAACCATCGTTTAAAGTCAATAAGAAGAGCACTCTCACAAGAAAAGCTATAGTCTTGCAAATATTTCAGATTAAGTCCATGAATGTGTTTTCTCGCCCATTGATCAACATTGGGATCGCAGTTGGCATGTTGATGATAGACACTAACAATCTGATATGTCCAATTGTTCATAGCAATAGCACTGAGCTCCTGTACAGGTTCACCCTCACAATCCATAAAAATGATGATAGAAGCCTAAAACGGAAATTTACACATCTAAGGAAACGTTCTATAACATATTACAAAATGAAGAATTACATCGATGCTTTTCACGACAAAATACACAAATGATATGATGGCAACGAAGAAGTAAAATGTATCTAATAAGACCACGTCTACGACACTCAAAGCACATAAGCGAATTGTCATAGGGTAGAGTTAGGAAAGGACTAGTAATTCTCCTTCTTTGATTTGCGTTTTGATGCAGCATTCTTCTCCGACTTGCGCTTCGTACCACTGCTGTTAAGGATTTGATCAATTATGTCGTCCACGTTGGGTGGTTTTGGAATATATAGGATGGATTCCATATGCATGGAGAGAGAGGCTATTTTATTATCCTTGTGTCGACCATAATATAGCCCATTCACTTTGAAAAGGATATCCCAAGTACCTTCTCCGAGCTCATCACATCTGATGGGTATTGATTGATCTCCCTCCTTCTTATAGTAAGTACACCAATGTGATACCGGTAGGCAAATGTGATTACCATCCCAAATCTTTCTATAGGGAGTATCCTTGTCATCTCTCGCCTTCCACTCTTGAGCAAGAGGAGTAGGAATGTCCATATTTAATGTCACATACTCCTCAATAATATCAAGTTGGCGGCGAATGTACGGACTCACGGGGATCAGTATGTAGTCCCCATACTGATTGCGCATTATCTTGACATCCGTGGAAGGGAGCATTCCCGTTTGGAGTACTACGCTATGATCGTCATAACGCAAGACTTGTTTAAATTTACGCTGTAGCGGTGTAGGATTATGTACCTTGGTTGTTTCTTCCACTGGCCTCAGTTGTAGATGATCTGACCGTAGCGAACCTTGTAACGTTTGACCGCCATTTTGTCCTACTAGTGCAGCAGATGGAGTAGATGCCTGAAAATGAAAAAAGATTGTATTAAGTTTACGTTCAAGGGAGGAGAGGGAGGGAAGTAGCGACTTACCATTTTAGTTGGATAATAGAACAGGGAACTAGAGAGAGAAAATGTGCGTCCGTCACTCGTATGATTCAACGATGGAATGATTCTCACTGTGGAAGGCTCGCTATTTATAAAGAAATGCTTGATTCTCATTGGATGATGATCCTCATTGGACAATAACATCAAGCTGATTCCAAATCTGAAATCCGTTTTCCAATCCGATGCTTCGTTTTGAAGCTACAGCCCAAAACGTCCCAAATTCTAACTCTGTCGTTTTTCGCCAATGTCCCAAAATCTTAAATGGCGTCTCACATCTAAACGAAGACAGATAGGAACAAGCGATTCTTTCACTGAATTTGTCTCACTCTTAGCTTTCAAACGAGCTATTGCACGACAAAATCCGTCCACTGGAAGCCAAAATGCAAGCTGTCCAGAGGGGGGGGGACGTCAGCGAAAAATTTTTTCTCTCCGATTTCGCTGGCTGTCAAACATCCTTCCTAACCCAAAATTTCACGCTGAATCCGAATCTGGCCTCCGTTTTCCCATCCGATGCTTCGTTTTGTCGCTACAGCCCACAGCCATCCCAAAAATTCTAACTCTGTCGTTTTTTCGAAAAATGTTGAAAATTTTTTCTCTCCGATTGACTTGAAACTCACCATACAGATAGAGAATTTCACGCTGATTCCAAATCTGAAATCCGTTTTCCCATCCGATGCTTCGTTTTGAAGCTAGAGCCCAAAACGTCCCAAATTCTAACTCTGTCGTTTTTCGCCAATGTCCCAAAATCTTAAATGGCGTATCACATCTAAACGAAGACAGATAGGAACAAGCCGATTCTTTCAGTGAATTTGTCTCACTCTTAGCTTTCAAACGAGCTATTGCACGACAAAATCCGTCCACTGGAAGCCAAAATCGAAGCAAGCTGTCCAGAGGGGGGGGGAGGTCAGTGAAAATTTTTTCTCTCCGATTTCGCTGGAAACATCCTTCCTAACCCAAAATTTCACGTAGATTCCGAATCTGGCCTCCGTATTCTCATCCGATGCTTCGTTTGGGCGCTACACACCAAAACGTCCCAAATTCTAACTCTGTTAAAATTTTGAAGAAAAATTTTTTCTCACCAATTGCCTTGAAACTCACCCTACCGATGCAGAATTTTACGGTGAATCCGAATCTGGCAGCCATTTCACCATCCACGACAACCTAGACGGTCGCCCACGTTAACCTAGACGGTCGCCCACGTCAACCTAGACGGTCGCCCACGTCAACCTGGACGGTCGCCCAAGTCAACCAGGCGGTCGGACCAACTCACTCGAGTCTCACACTCTGACGTTCCAGAGGGGGGGGGGAGTCAGCGAACATGTTGTGAACCAACCTGGCCGGCACACCACGACAGACCACAACCTCTGTCGTTCCAGAGGGGGGGGGCTCAGACCCGAAGCACCACGGCGGCCGACCACGACACTCTGCCGTTCCAGAGGGGGGGGGGCGCCGGTCGAGTGTTTGTCATTTGCTTACTACTAACAGCAGAACAATTATTATTACAATTTATCAATTCTTGAAGTACGAATTTGAAAATAACATTTCAAAAACCGGAATTGCTTCCATATTCGAAGAATATGAAAAATCAGAATATGAGGAAGAAATAACTTCATGGTGTGAAGAAGCAGCTAAAAATAATAACTTAGCGGAAACAAATATAGATAATCACATTTCAATACAATTAATTGATGATATAGGTAATATTTCTGATCCAAGTAAAGTAACCAAAACAAAGAAACATTGTATAGTTTTTGATGATTGTGTAAATAATATAGATCAAACAATACACAGAAATTATTTTGCAAGAGGTAGACACAGTAATTGTAGCGTGTTCTATTTAACACACAGTATGTACTCATTAGATGGCGGTGTTATTAGAAGGAATGCAAACATATTTATGCTATTTGAAATTAATTCAAGAAATCTAAGTGACTTATTAAAAGATCTATGTGTAAGAGAGAGAGAGAAGAGAGAGAGAGAGAGAGAGAGAGAGAGAGAGAGAGAGAGAGAGAGAGAGAGGAGAGAGAGAGAGAGAGAGAGAGAGAGAGAGAGAAAGAGAGAGAGAGGGAGACCGTAGAATCCCTGAGCCACTCACTCTGACTTTCCTACAACCCGTGGTAAAAAATACTAAATAATTGAGAACTAAAGTGTGCTGGATATCCGGATTTCGTTTTTGACTTCTTCAGTCCAGCGAAAATTGATGCAATGAGAATGACATAAAAATTTACTTTTACCAAATGCGAGTGGGTTAACAAATTGACAAATGAAATTAACTATGAGGGAAGTGGTTGGTCATCTAAAGAAAATGCGTGCGGGTGGTCAAGGGATGAGAGTTTAGTTATACAATGAAAAGTTGGTCAGGGAGGGGGCAAGGGATTGAAGAAACTGAAGAGAGAGAGAGAGGGGCGGAGTCAAGTGGATGTCCTAACAATGGGGAACCTGAACATATGGGCGGTGGAGGGTGTTTAGATTACGGTATGGGATGGCGTCAGAAATGGACAAACTAAGAATGATTGTAGAAAAGATGACAGGACCTGAAATACTTGAAATTGAAAGAGGATGGACTGGATTAAGGCGACAAGGGAAAGTTACATAAGAGGCGTAGGGCCGAGAAATTTGAACGGAAATGTAGGAAATAAAGATTTAACATCTACCGCAAATACGAACAGAGTTGTCAAAATTAAAAAAAATGGTAATTAATAGCAAATGGTGGGAGATGGGGAGACAAATGAGCGAAAGGAACAAATTAAATACAACTATTGTAGTAGATAATGCGAAGAGTGGAAAATGCTAGAAGGAAAATTGATAACCATAATTAAATAACGAATAGCAAGAAAGTAAAGGGAGCTGTAGAGTCGGGGGGTTTTAACAACTAACACAAAGGTAAACGGAGCTGACGAGATTAAATACTGGTAATTATTAGCCAATGATGGGAGATGGAGAGACAAATGAACGAGATAGTGCAAAAGGAACAAATTAAATACAAATGTGGTAGATAATGCGATGAGTAGAAAGTTCTAAGAGGAAAATTGTTAATCATAATTAAATAGCTAATAGCAAGAAGGTAAATAGAAGCATAGAGACTGAAGGATGAGGACCCTATAATGAAAAATAGTGCAGCATCTAAATGGTCTAGTAGAAAAGCTTACATTGAATGTGGATAAAGAAGAGGGTAAAGACTAAGCCTTGGAAAAAAGTGGCTAGTGGAAGAGAAAATTACATGCAACATGGCTGTCAGCAGTACGAATGCCTACTACAAAAAAAGTAATGTAGCCTAAACCGAAAAGAGTGTTATGAAACACTAAATACAAATACATGTGGTTACTTGTGATAAAGAAAAGAATGGAAACTAGTATCGATGTCACTGGGAACCGGAGTGGAAGCAATACTAGTAATAACTGCGGATAAGACTAATTGCGTAAAGAGGGGAAGACTTAAAAAACTAGATTACCAGTTGAATGACACAAGATGGATAATTAGGCAAAATGCATGTCAATTGAAAATCTATTAACGAAGTTGTTCATTTAAGTTTTTGGAGCGATAGAAACTGGTCTAACTTTGTCCTTGCCGAAGATGCTTTGGGCCACGGAGACGATGTGATGGGAGCAGTCCGAGTGTGGAAGGATCAGATTGGTTTTGTTGTTGGAGATGGAGGAGGAGAGAGAGTTAAGGCCTTGGGGGTAGAGGGTCTGGAATTCGGCGATGATATTTGCTTCCTGTATTTTCCTTTTCTGAGGGTTAGTGATAACTTTGAGTCCGATGAACGAGAAGTCTTCTAAGTTGCATAATGTGGAGAAGTGATTGGCTACGTGATTTGATGAGTTTCGTGCGATGTTGTAGAGGTGTTCAGCGATTCTCCTTTTGAGGGGCCTGCCTGTTTCGCCAATGTATCGCAAGCTGCAGCGTGTACAGGTGATTTGATAGATGACGTTTTGTGTATCACATGAGATGTTGTGGTTGATAGCATAAGAAATGTCCTTGCTAGGGTGTGAATACGATAGGGTTGTTGTCGTGTATTTGCAGGTCTTACATTCTCGGTTGCATGGATAGTTTCCTGTGTTCCAATTGGCGTGTTGTTTGGTTAGGGAGATGACCTTGTTCTTGGCCGTTCGGATCATAGATCGGGTGTAACCTTGCATTTTCCAAACTTTCGATACTTGCTCAAACGTATGCTGGAAAGCAGTTTTCGTGGAGCTGTGTGTTGCGAAACGCATGATCTCGGAGAAGACAATTCCACGGAAGGTGTGTTGCGGATTGATGGGATGAGCGGGATAGGACCATGTGGGAATCCGTCGGCTTGGAGAAAAGTTTGAATTGCAGGGTTCGATTTTGAATGTTTACTGTCAGGTCGAGGAAATTTACTTCGGTCCCGAATGACAAGGTGAGCCGGATGTACTGATGCATGGAGTTAAGTTTTGAATGGAATTCTTTGAGTGATTCTTTTCCATGAGGCCAGATGCCAAAGATATCATCTTGATATCGTTTCCAAAAGGAGGTTGTCGATCACAGGTGGTGGTGATGGCATTTTCCCAGTTTGCCATGAAGAGATTGGCGTAGGAGCCGCCGAAGCTTTTGCCCATGGCTACTCCATGATGCTGCAGCCATCTCCTGTTATTAAAGACAAAATCATTAGAAGTTAGGAGTAGTCGGAGAATATTGATGAGGGAAAGGTCTGGTCTTTTCGGGTTCGGGTATTGACGTAGGAAGCTGGAAATTGTCTGTATTCCTTCGTTGGTAGGGATGTTGGTATATAAAGATTCGACGTCCATTGTGAAGAGGATATCATTTTCGTTGATTTTGGTTGTTCTGAGTAAGGCTATCAGATGATTTGAGTCTCGTAGGTAGCTGCTTTGGAGTTCACAGATGGGTTTGAGGAAGTGGTCGATCAAATTGCATGCATTCCTTGTAGCAGACCGAGTGTCGGAGACTACCAGTCGACCTGGCGGCATGCCTGGTGTTGGCCATTTGTTTTTGTGGAGCTTCGGTAGGAGATTGAAGGTTCTGTCTTGGTAAAGCGTTGTGGGGAGGAGAAATGTGAGTTCTTTCTTAGTTAGAAATTGACGTTGATGAAGATCTCTGAGGATGCGGGTTAAGGAGGTTATAATTGCGGGGCTGGGGTCATTGTCGATCAGTCTGTAATAATCCTGCTGTTGAAGTTGCCTTTCTGCCTCTCGTTCATATTGTTTTGTTGCCATTATCACCCACTTGCGTCCTTTGTCCGAAGGTCTTATTGTAATGTTGGAATTATTTTGCAATCTTGTTATTTCGTTGCGGAGACTAATTGGGAGGTTAGCAGTTGAGTGGCATTCATGTGCAGTATTGAGTATGGAGCGGGTTGCCTGCCTTAGACGTTCAGTTTTTTCTAGTTTTGGGGTTGGAATCATTTCCAGCGATGGAAAGCGGGTATTTGGAAGTAGGCCAAAACGTTGGTTTGGTAGAGGAATGTCTGGAAGGATTGATTTTCAAAGAACTTTACGGATGAAATCATTGACTTGATGTCTAATATGGTTGTGCTGATTGACATTCGGCGTAGAGACAAATCCAGGGGAGAGGAGGAAAAGTTCGTAGGTGTCATTGGTGGGAGTGAAGTTGGGGTCCAGGATGACTAGGTTGAGATATGGTAGTGCCTTGAGCTTTGCGGAGTTTAGTTTAAATAATTTGCTATGGTTCTGTAAGTGTTTTCAGTGGTGGCGGGGCTCCAATCGTGGCCAGCAATGGCAAAGTCGAGCTGTGCAGGAATATGCAGGCATGATGAGGGTGCTTTGTTGATGATGTAATTGTTCAGCTCTTGGCAGTTGGATTTCTCCTCTTCGGAGTAGCTTAATGCGATGCCTGCTAAGTGGACAAACCGCTTGGCATTGGGAAAAAGTCTCTCTGATTCTTTGAGGATGCCTTGGATAGCTATGCGGTTTGAGGTTAATTTGTTTGATCTGTCTTTGGCACTGATGACAATTATGAATTTTTGTACTCTGAGGTAGGTATGACTGACTGCTTTGAGAGATTCACGGAGGATGGAGAGTTTGCCTTTGTTGTGTGCGAAGACATAGGTATCGTCGTGGATGAAGTTTGCAATGTTCAAATCACCGCAGATTACGTTCTTCTGAAGATCAAGTGCGAACCTCTGTTGTATTTGCGATTTTCTTGCAGATTTAGGAGGGGTAGCAATAGGGGTTCCAAACAGATCTAATTGGGAAGTTGAAATGACTGGAGAAGTAGGGAGTCGCTTGCGTTGTCTGAGTGGATCAGGGGAAGCGACAGAGCCCTGCCGGTTGTCTTGGTTCGTGTCGCTTAAAAGGTTGCCATTATTTTCAATCTGTGGAGAATCCAGGTGGATAAGGTCGATTGTCGACGTCTGTGGTGAAGGAGGAGGATTAAGTGGTGCAGGAGCAGGTTGATTGAGAATGGCTAGGTTGGCTGTGTTTGTCGAAGCATTCTTCACTCGTGCTTGCTTAGGAAGGCGTTGTGGTAAAGCCTGCGGATCGGTATATGCCTCAGTGGAAGGAGGAAGCTGAGGCTTCGCTGGTGCAGCTTCAGAAGGGCCATTCTGGTTGGTAGTTGTGTTGGCCAAAGCCAGTTGAAGAAGTGGTATTTGAGGACTTTCTTGGGTGGGAGCACTAACTGAGGTTCCTGTGACACTGCTTTCGGGGTGGAGAACTTCGTCTGGCTCAGTTGGTTGAAGTTCTCTGATGCGATCTAGTGCATTGGCGAGACAGGAGTCATTCAACTTTCTTCCAAGTTGGCGTTTGGCCCATTTCGTGACGATGGAGAGGGATTTACCGAGGAGGGCGTTGGGTAGAGATGTAGCGCGAATGGAGTCTTCTACTTTTGAGATAATCAGGTTGTAATGCGAACATAATAGTTTGATAACATTGTCAAGCCATTCCTTTGAGATAGAGTGGGCGGAGACTTTGAAGTTGTCATCGATGAAGGCAGGACGTAGTTGTTGCTCAAGTCTAGAAGCTGTCTTCTGAAGGGAGGTAGGGGTTCGAAGTTTGATAATGTCAAGGTGGTGGTGGCATTTGACCAGTTGAAAGTGGGCACGAGTTATGTGGAAAAGATGCGGTGGAAGTGCTAGTTCGGACGATGTGTGCTGAAAACTGTGGTTGGATGACAGTCTTGGAGGCTGGGGAGAGCTGAAGCCTCCAGTCAGAGGTGCTCGAGGTTGACTAAATCCGCCTGTGAGAGGTCTTCTGTACACCGACTGGTGTTGGCTGTGTGGGTTGCCTTGGGGGGTTGGCAGAATTGTTCGACGGGAGCTGGAATTTGAGTGGTATCGACGATTGCAGGGAGTGGAATTGCTGTGGCGTCGTTGGAGATTGAGGGTAGTTGGATGATGGTTGAGGCGACGTTGTTGGAACATGCTGCCGGAGAAGTCAGGTGCTGGGCGAGAGAGGGGGAGAGAGAGGGAGACCGTAGAATCCCTGAGCCACTCACTCTGACTTTCCTACAACCCGTGGTAAAAAATGCTAAATAATTGAGAACTAAAGTGTGCTGGATATCCGGATTTCGTTTTTGACTTCTTCAGTCCAGCGAAAATTGATGCAATGAGAATGACATAAAAATTTACATTTACCAAATGCGAGTGGGTTAACAAATTGACAAATGAAATTAACTATGAAGGAGGTGGTTGGTCATCTAAAGAAAGCAAACATTATGAAGTAGCACTAACTAGTTTTTCAACATTTAATGCGATTTAAAATATTATCAAAAATGTAAATGACCAATTCAAGTATTATAATGATAAAGGTAAAACCTGGAAAGGATTGACTTTTCTTCCTGGATCTTATGAAGTTGAATCAATCTCAAATGAAATAAAGAGACGTTTAGGTGTTCAATTTAAAGACAAGAAACAATTACATTTCGCAGTCGAACCAGCAGTTAATAAATTTTCTCTTACTTTAGATGAAAATCATCAAGTTGATTTCAACATTGACAGGTGTTCATCAAAACTACTAGGATTCAAAAAGAAAGTCTATAATCAAAGTTTTCACATAAGTGAAATACCATAAAATAACTGAAATAAATTCAATCAACGTTCACTGTGACATAATAGAAGGTGGTTATGTTAATGGAAAACTTGCAAATAATATTTTCAGTTATCCTGCATTTTCAGTGCCAATTGGTTGTAGTATGAATGTAATCCCAAAATCATTAATATATTTTCCAGCTACAAGAAAAACAATCAATTCAATTAGCATTAGAATGACAGATGAGAAAGGAAATAAATTTTGGAGGCGAAGAAATAATGATGGATCTTTTGTTGCGAGAAGTGTAAATCTCTCGCAGAACTTCGTTCCGTTGCGTGAAGTATGAGCATCAGTTCGTACCAAAGATAAAATGATATGATATAAATGTCTTTGAACAAAAAGGTGAAATTTAATCATCATTCAAGCTTATCCAATAAAGTTTTATCAGCTATCTGTGGTCGTTCAGGTTGTGGAAAAACTTATCTATTATTTAAAATTCTCATGACACCAAACTTTTTAGATTATAATAATCTTATAATTTATACAGCAACAGCAGAACAATTATTATTACAATTTATCAATTCTTGAAGTACGAATTTGAAAATAACATTTCAAAAACCGGAATTGCTTCCATATTCGAAGAATATGAAAAATCAGAATATGAGGAAGAAATAACTTCATGGTGTGAAGAAGCAGCTAAAAATAATAACTTAGCGGAAACAAATATAGATAATCACATTTCAATACAATTAATTGATGATATAGGTAATATTTCTGATCCAAGTAAAGTAACCAAAACAAAGAAACATTGTATAGTTTTTGATGATTGTGTAAATAATATAGATCAAACAATACACAGAAATTATTTTGCAAGAGGTAGACACAGTAATTGTAGCGTGTCCTATTTAACACACAGTATGTACTCATTAGATGGCGGTGTTATTAGAAGGAATGCAAACATATTTATGCTATTTGAAATTAATTCAAGAAATCTAAGTAACTTATTAAAAGATCTATGCGTAAGAGAGAGAGAGAGAGAGAGAGAGAGAGAGAGAGAGAGAGAGAGAGAGAGAGAGAGAGAGAGAGAGAGAGAGAGAGAGAGAGAGAGAGAGAGAGAGAGAGAGAGAGAGAGAGAGAGAGAGAGAGAGAGAAAGAGAGAGAGAGAGAAAGAGAGAGAGAGAGAGAAAGAGAGAGTGAGAGAGAGAGAGAGAGAGAGAGAGAGAGAGAGAGAGAGAGAGAGAGAGAGAGAGAGAGAGAGAGAACTATGAACTATGAACTATGAAAATTTATATTGAAAAACCAAATACAGGATTTTCATGCTTCTTACAAAGATATGTTTAAGTTATCGGAAGACACAAAACACGGTTGCAAAAGGATCTTTGAAATTTTATAGTATTTGTCATTGGTCTTGAAAATTTGTAGTTATGACGTGTTTGATACTTTTTTCTATTTTGGTCTAGGACAGCATGTAGAGGATGAATGGTATTCTTCGTTATGGATTTTCCAATTCTTGTATCTTCTCCTGCTAGAAGGTTTCTTGCAGAATACTGACAAGTTGTAAAATGGTGGCGGAAACAGCTGTCTAAAAATTTATCAACTCGAGTGATGGCTCCATCATCACTTCCATATACAGAAATTCCATACCGGATTCTGGACAGAATAATGGAGTCAAACATCCGATTGACATGCTTTTGGGGCACGTTTTGTAAGCGGAGATCCTTCAAGACATACAGAGATGATTTTAAGCGTCCTATCAACTCATGCACATGATTAGTAAAATTGCAATTTGCTTGGAATTTTATCCCAAGAATATTCATGCTGTTAGTATTAGCTAGAGACACATCATTGCATTGGCAGTCATTCAAATAATTCAATGAAAATCGCATTTGCTTGCTTTTTGCCATATTTATCTTGAAGAAGTTGATTTCTGACCAATTTAGTATGTTGTTGAATTCACTCTGTAGATGGCTTTGTTGTTGATTATCTGGATTTTTGTAGCATGGCACAATAATGGTACTATCATCCGAATATTTTATGATTTTAGCAATATCATGCTTGGCACGAAGATCGAACTTATTATTCCAATGCAAGCGCTGAAACCTGTTTGTGTTGAAGTCAAAAAGCCAATTTCGAATAGTTTCACTTTCGATGAAAGAAGGAAATTTATCGAATACCAGTTCCTGTCTTACTCTATCAAAAGCCTTTGAAAAATCGATTGTAATGACGTGAACACCAGTTATGTCTGGTTTATCGAGATATTCTAAAACATAATATTGAATAACAAGAAGACAGTCGATTGTTGACAGCTTCGGCTTATAAGCAAATTGTAGCGGGTCTCCAATTGCAGCAATGTTTGGCAAAATAAATTTGCGATGAACACATCTTTCGAATAGTCGGCTCGATACAGAAGTTACCGAGATTCCCCGAATATCTTCAACACACTTTGTATTAGGTACTTTTGGAATGGCGGTGATATTAGCGTACTTGTAGATTCGGGGGAATTTACCGGCTTTAAGCGAAAGGTTCCAGGCATGAAGATATAGCGGTGATAAGATATCCCAATATTCCTTAAATACAAAGTATGGTATGTCTGATGGACCACTTGAAGTATTTTTGCAACTTTTCATAGTATTTATTACATCGTGTATATTGAGCAAATAGCAGGGACGATTACTTGAGGCAGTATTGAGAAACGTCAATGAGGTAGCAGAGTTTGAAATGTTGTCATTTTTCTTTGGTTCCTCAGTCGAATCTCTTGTGCAGCGCTTAGCTAGATCCATATTTAGAGTCTCACAATCGAACTTATCAATCATTATCTGATTTGATGAATATTTCCTATTTGTTGAGAAATCAACAGCCTTCCACCATTGTTTTGAATTGGAAGTCTCCAGATATTCTAATTTCTTCTGTAATATTTTGTCTGATATATTTTCCACTTGCTGAATATCACCTATGCGAGATGCCAACCGCTTCTTTTTTATAAGCCATTTTGTGAAAGGTGCAAACCAGGGTGGGTCACGATTACTAACTGTCACTTGACGCAAAGGGAATGCGGCATGTGATAATCTCTGCAAGATTGATTCGAGCTCTTCTATCGAGTCATTGAGATCATCCATTTTAAAAATATGACTAAAATCAGTCTCAGAAATAAGGGCATTAAATGCGCGCTTTTGCTTGAAAGAAAAGTCTCTGAAGCATACTTTCCGTCTAGTGGCGGGCATTTTGGCTTTCGGTTTCATCAGTATTGCCATGTGGTCCGACTTAATTGAGGGCGTGAAACAGCTGGTGGAGAGGACCAAATCCGGGCGAGTAGTCATGACCAAATCAAGCACAGCATTCATGCGAGTAGGCGGAGTTTTCAAGGTTGTGAGACCAAACATATGTAATTCTGAGAGATCCAAATGATTGAAGTCCCCACCAATTATGATCGTTGCATGAGGCTCTTGTTCTTGTATTTTTTCCATTACTGAGATGAAATATTGCTTCAAATGATTACCATTACTGTTCGGAGGATGATATCCGGCACTTATGTACACATTGCTGTTGACATTTTGGAATTTTATCCATAAGGCTTCAGCATTGTCACTGATACTCACTACTTCACAGTTGAGGGACTGGCGTGTGTAAATTAGCACACCACCCCCTTTATGAGATTTATTGCAGTCAGGACGTTTACATTGACAAATAATCCGATCTCGGCGGAAAATAGAGAAGTCTTTGATGGCAATATAAGAGTCTGGAATATTTTTCCTGAGATACGTTTCAGTTATTATGAAGATATCAATGTTTAGTTTCTGAATGTCCTCTGCCAAGAGAGCACTTGCTTTTTTATTTGTACTTTCCAGCTTTTTTAGAGAAAAAACATTCAAGACACTTATTGTTGGTAGCAAATCTATAGGCACTGTCGGTGTAGGTGAAAAATCAGAGAGAGAGAGAGAAAGAGAGAGAGAGAGAGAAGAGAGAGAGAGAGAGAGAAAGAGAGAGAGTGAGAGAGAGAGAAAGAGAGAGAGAGAGAGAGAGAGAGAGAGAGAGAGAGAGAGAGAGAGAGAGAGAGAGAGAGAGAGAGAGAGAGAGAGAGAGAGAGAGAGAGAGAGAGAGAGAGAGAGAGAGAGAGACTTTATGCATGTTCTCCGGACCTTCGGAAATGGCTCGTCTATTGACACTTAAAATAATAGTTCTGTTGGTGTGTGATTGTGCAAATAAATAGACAAACGATATTATTAATGATTGAATATGCGCTTGATGAATTTATGCAAATTTATTGATTACGAAGATGGGTTTCCTTTTTAGATATGCCATGATGTCCACATGACTTCTGACTCACTCTATACATGCCTTCATTTAACTCATTGAATCTGTTGATGCATCTATCTATCTGAATGCATTTCTCCTAAATGCTCTCTTAAAATTTTCCATGAAAGATTTCTCAAAGGATAATGCTTATTGATGTTTCAGTAACCTCGTGAATGTCTCCTCTCCGCCATGGTCCTGATAACTTACTTTCCTCATTCATCCCATTTTATCATTTCACCATCATTTAATACACGCTCAAACTCCATTTATCATTGCACCATCAACATTTATGTAATGTTTTGCCAAAATGGCTAATAAACTTCTGAGTTCTGAGTTCTGAGAGAGAGAGAGAGAGAAGAGAGAGAGAGAGAAGAGAGAGAGAGAGAAGAGAGAGAGAGAGAAGAGAGAGAGAGAGAAGAGAGAGAAAGAGAGAGAGAGAGAAAGAGAGAGAGAGAGAGAGAGAGAGAGAGAGAGAGAGAGAGAGAGAGAAAGAGAAAGAGAGAGAGAAAGAGAGAGAGAAAGAGAGAGAGACTTTATGCATGTTCTCCGGACCTTCGGAAATGGCTCGTCTATTGACACTTAAAATAATAGTTCTGTTGGTGTGTGATTGTGCAAATAAATAGACAAACGATATTATTAATGATTGAATATGCGCTTGATGAATTTATGCAAATTTATTGATTACGAAGATGGGTTTCCTTTTTAGATATGCCATGATGTCCACATGACTTCTGACTCACTCTATACATGCCTTCATTTAACTCATTGAATCTGTTGATGCATCTATCTATCTGAATGCATTTCTCCTAAATGCTCTCTTAAAATTTTCCATGAAAGATTTCTCAAAGGATAATGCTTATTGATGTTTCAGTAACCTCGTGAATGTCTCCTCTCCGCCATGGTCCTGATAACTTACTTTCCTCATTCATCCCATTTTATCATTTCACCATCATTTAATACACGCTCAAACTCCATTTATCATTGCACCATCAACATTTATGTAATGTTTTGCCTTAATGGCTAATAAACTTCTGAATTCTGAGTTCTGAGAGAGAGAGAGAGAGAGAAGATAGAGAGAGAGAAGAGAGAGAGAGAGAGAGAGAGAGAGAGAAGAGAGAGAGAGAGAGAGAGAGAGAGAGAGAAAGAGAGAGAGAGAGAGAGAGAGGAGAGAGAGAGCCTTACTGCAACACCATCAGCTGAATCAGTCCATGTGATTTACTAAATACGACAAGTCAAAGCAAGGGCCGGCGCTTAATTACAAGTTCATATTCACATTTTGTATCATATTCTTGTTAATCTATTACAGGTGAGATACAGCTATTGCTTATGAATAATTATGACTGCCTCTATAGTCTCCATTTCTTGTCATGTGGTTTATCATGACATAGTAGTATCAGATGTCTTTGCATACTAACTTTTTTCTGCCGGCCCTTGCAACACTTAATAATAATGATAAAAGTTTGCGATGTGATGTCGATCAAGTTGAGTGTAGACTGCCTGTTGTTGACGGTCATAATAATATCAACTCTAATCATAATTATCGATGTTAAAAGTCACAGACAACAATAAATGATAGGATCTCGCATTCGTTGGTGACCTCCTCTTCTTCTATATTTCAAATGTACATACTGTATAGACACCATTAGTTGATTTTCTGGTATCTCATTTTCCATTGACTTTCATGCTCATGCCGTTTCAACTATACTGTACATAGCTCATTTCATGTCATGGTGTCTGGTATCATTTCATCCATAATCGTATGATTGTAGAGCTGGTTTTTCAGTATCCTGACCATTGACATTATGCTGTTGGTACTTCCTCATTTGTTCATTCATTTATGTATTCCTCGTATACTGTACCACCGGGTATTTCATAACGAAATAAACCCCTTGAATTTTGAGAGAGAGAGAGAGACGAATGCAAACAATCATGTAATAATGCTTGGTCTCAAGATCATGGATATATTAATATTACTATTAATGTTGATAAAAGAGTAAATGATAGAGTGATCGAACATTTGTTCGCAAACGAAGGCGGAAATGAAACGAAACTGATCGCGTTGCGGCAATTAAATTAATTTCATAAGGGTGAATGATTTTTATTTATAAGCTACATGCATATCATACATTAACAGTATGGTAAAGTATTTATCCCATTAGATAGAATCCTTCTTTTATCGTCAAATGGATCTAATGCTAATTTATATTCCTCTTTCAAATATATATATTGTCTTTGTTTGAATTAAGTCTATAATTATATGTATTCTTTATTTTGTTATTAAATAATGCATTCTTATAATTATCTAATGTTATTTGTTTAGCTATTGTTGCTTTCGTAATTCCTTTTGATGCTTTATTTTCTTTAGCTTATTCATTATTATTATTTTTGAAACTAAAAGTATTGTAACAATAACATTTTGCTTTTAAAAATACGGCTTCTGTTATCAATTATTCATTCTCTTCTAATTCATCTTCTACCGGTACTTTACATAAATCAGAAGGATGGATTATATCTTATATTTTTCCTATTTCTGCATCAAATGGAGAATTATGTGATATTGTCAACTCTAAGAAAACGGAACCCGTGTCGTTAAAGTGTAACTCATAGTTTTCACCGTAAGTAGGTGTTAAATAATCATATATAAATCTATACATAAGTAGCTTGGCTAATTCTAATATAGTAAATCCTATATTATTAAATTTATCATGTTTTACAGTCGTCTTAAATGCACTGCAGATAAATTATCACTAAATCCAGTAGTTCTTTTATCTGTAGGTTTCCTTGTCAAATTTTGAAATCGATCACTGTTATAAACTATTTCAATATTCTGTCCTTTACGTACATTTTCTAAAGAGAACGCATTATTCATAAGTTTGAAGAACACCTTTCCAAAATCATCTTTACTTCTTTTAGCTTCTTTTCGTTTCTTGATATTAAACTCTATATATTCTTTGAACCACTTTGATTTTTTATATATTAATTTTCGATATATTCCAGTAGGACATTTTTCCGTCTTAATACGTTTCATTCCATGATCTAAATACCAATCTAACATTCTACCTTCAACAGCATATTTACACTGTATATTTATAAGTTTGCATTAACATTAGTATTAGCAGCAGTGCTTATTGACAACAGATTGGAAATCATACAGACATTTAGCATTTTCATATGTACACATTTTCGAGATGTGCATTTAGATGAAGACAAAAGTAAGCATAAAAGTAGCTAATCTCATAAAGAATTTGCTAGGCGAATCATGTATGGGATGAAAGACATGTATCGCACAGAAGTGCGTGTTAACTCGGAGTAGAATTTGGAAGTCCTCGGCATGTAGGAACCATGTAGGAGATGGTCTGGTTTTTCTGCAATTTCCAGAAAGAGTTGCAAGCTCCGTGTCTGCCGCCGAACGGTAACAATATCCAGAGGACAATTGCAGGATGCATTGACATTTTCAAACATGATCAGTTTGTGCGCTCGTTTACTGACAACAGATAAAACATCGTCAAGGCGGTCATTAATGCCAACGAAGGAGGGCGAAGCATATTCGAAAAGAGATCGAACATAAACGGAATAAATCAGGTGTGATGAACAAACGGCTTGAGAGTCCGCAATACAAGAAGCCGGGAAGATGACCGTTTCTTTAAATTAAACATATGAGTTTTGAAGGACAGATGGTCATCTGAGGTCATACCAAGCATGCATAAATTGCGGACTAATTCGTAGTCAGTTGGAAGCATGAGATGAGAAAGATCCGTACGACGTCGTGGACTCAACATAATCTTGGACTTTCTGCTGTCAATGGTCAACTTGCTTGAGATGCACCAATCATTTATGTTTGCTAGTTCAGTGTGAAGCAATTCCAAGGAGATGCACCTCACAAAATCGGTATAATCAAAAAGACGTCATCAGCGCACTTAACCATAGATGTTTTATGACATGCAGTTACAAGATCTTCAACGAACGAATTAAAGATAAAGGGACCCAACTTAGAGCCTTCAATAACACCAGAGGTGACGGCGTAAGGTTTGCTGAGAACACCATTTCTCCGAACCATGTTGCATCGACTCACAAGGTAGCTATGAAGCCAGATAATGAAGTTAGGAGGATACTTTAGCTGGCTGAAGTAATACTTAAACTGGCTTTTTCTTGTTCAGAGTCTCATGGCAAACAGAATCGAACGCCTTTGAAATGTCGATATTGACAGTAGCTACTCCCAATGTCCGAAGATCGTCAAAGACACGAGTTGCGGAATTATGGATACTGATGATAGCAGTGGTTCTAGAAGAACCCTCACGGAAGCCATGTTGAAGAGGACCATAGTCACGCAGGAAGCATTTGCACATCCCTGTAGAGAACTTCTTATTCAGTCACACAGGACAACACTGGAAGAATAGTGATGCCTCGAAGTGAGTTTATATCAATTTTCTTAATTATAGGGATGGGAACAATAGTACCACACTTCAAAACATCAGGAAATGTACACTTTTGCATCGAGTTGTTGACAATTATGGCGACATATTTTGATACTATATCAGCCAGTGCAATGGACAGTGTTTGGGATCATATCTAGACATTTAGCTGTACCGGATTTTAGCCCTCTTAAGAAATTGAAGATGCGATTTTCAGAGACATTGAAGAGCCAACCACAATAATTAATTTCATAAGAACACGATGGCAAAATCTTCCTTTACAGCTTTCGGGGATGAATGACAATTCATAAATTTGGTGTGAATGTCGTTGAGTAACGAGGAGATATCATCATATTTATCAATCAACCTTTGGAGCCCACGCCTCTGCTCAAGCTTCCCATTAACATGACTTGTCAGCTTCCATAGAACTTTGGTTGTTTTCTTCATTTTGTCAGAGCCTGCTTGGCTCTGTAGACTACCCTTTTAACTTTAGCCTTTAGATCGACATACTTTTCCCAGTCACACTGACGGTAAGCATTCCATTTCAAATTGATCAGATGCTTCGTTAATGGGGTCATCCATTGCTTATCGGAATCATTCATCCAAACATAGCTGATTGAAATACATCTACTTAGTAAAAGATTTACAAATGATAGAAAATATTCGCATTGAAGGTTAACATCTTGAATTCCGCAAAAACAAGCATCATTGCATTAAAAAAAGTTGATATTCGTTACGAAGAAGACAAATGTGTGAACGACAGAAATCATATGCAGGTACAATGCGACCAGACGATTTTGATGAGTGCTTATTACTGGGATTAATGGTAAGCATCCGATGGTCGGCATTGCAGATAGGCGGGTCATATATTACATTATCAGGAGAGTATTCGAACAAAAGTACGTCAGAAATAACAGCAATGTCAAGAATATTAGATCCTCTTGTAGGCTTCGTTATAATGTTAACGAGGTTTATATCGTCAGAAAGAGAATTCCAGTCAAAAGTATTAAAGTCACCAACCATCATAACATTAAAATGAATATTCTTTGATAGAAAATTGTCAACAAACGATACAAGAAAGTCATGAATCAGATGGTAATCGAATGACTTAAGATTAGGGGGAATGCAGGCACAAATGGTCCGTAAATTCCTTGATGGAATTATAACTATTGAACATTCAATGGTATCAGGGATAGCTGAGGCGGCACTGATGACCTGAAACCCGATGTTTGAGCGGATGAAGATAGCTGTACCTCCTCCTTTTCTTGAGAGGCGATCATTGCGAATGATATCGCAATTTCGAAGAGAAATGATTGAATCAGGCACATCTTGGGAAAGCCAGGTTTCTGTGATGCAAATTAGAGAAGGTGACTTAATGTCAACCATCAATATCAGTTCATCAACCTTTGAAATAATAGACTGTGCTTTAAATACAAGTATATATGGAAAATCAACACTACTGCTACTTCAAAATCTTCAATGAAAATTTTGAGCACCCTGAATTTTATCGTTCGTGTTCACAATGCGTCCCCTGAAAATGACAACGTCTTCCCCGGAATTGCGCCTGAAATTCAGCTCTTCACATACCTGTTTATTGAGTTGTTGTTGCATTGGGGTAAGATCTCTTTGCAAGAAGACATTTTTGTAATCGTTTTTGATGTCTAAGTAGCAGGGATGCGGAGTCCTATCATTTTGATAGGACTCCGACTCCGGGGGTTGATAGGACTCCGACTTCGGGTGGCCAATATATAAAGCCTAGTTTTTTGAAAAATTAACTGGTAACCTACATTATAGATCATTATTGGCTTGCCTGAACCTATTTTTAGGGATCATTTCTGTATCAATTATCAATCATTTTCGATGAAAGTTCATCAAATGTCGATTTCAGTTGGATGCATGCGACTCGGCTCCTCACATCTTGATGTGTGCTTCACACGGTTTTTCTCCAGTCTCTACCAGGCAGGAAAATCCCCATCCTTCTCAAAAAATATGAGTACACTTTCGATTTTAATATGCGCTTTAGAGGACCCATCACACACGATTAACGTGAGGGCAAGAGGACAATGTTTTCAAACAAATTAGTATTTCATTTTGTCTCTGATGTGACCTTTGGCGCGTAGGTGTGATCGAGGCTAGGAAGGCTTGTCTTCTCTACTGAATCACCGAGTGAAAAGACAATCCATATATCACTATCACGGCCACGGGTCATCCCCTGAACTATTTCATGCACTGCTGTCTCTGTACTTTTGTTTGACGGAGAAAGTTGACATCAAGACAGTGACAGCTATGCACGAGAATAAATAATTTGCTTGTATTATATTTCGGGTCCAGTTATAAGCTGGAGTCCGGAGTCCTATCATTTGATAGGACTCCGACTCCGACTCCAGCACAAATGATAGGACTCCGGGACTCCGACTCCGCATCTCTGCTAAGTAGACATCAACTTTGTCGAATTTCAGAGTATTGAATTCCTATCGTGCAGAGACTTATAAGAAATTCGCACAGTTCTTGTATTATTTCTCGACTTGCCAATTCGAATTGGGTTTTGAAAATCAATGATTGCTAAATTGATCGAACGCAATAAATTAAGAATTTCACGGGAGTCATGAGCTTGTCTGTCAGATAAACTGCCATTACACTCAGGAATTCCTCTTACTATTATATTACTCTGTCTAGCAGTGCGCATTTCGATCTCATCTGAAATTTCAGAAAATAGATGTTCAGTTCTAGAAGCCAAAAATGAATATTTTTGATTAAGCTCTTCGTATTTAGAAAGCAAATCGGCATGTCCATTAGCCAGTGGGGAAATTTTGTCTACTAGAGGTTTCAAACTATCCGAAACACACTTCTCAATTGTAGCAGTAACAGCTTCCAATGTTAGTGGCCGAGCATCGCTTTGATTATCTTGCTGAGAATTGCCGGGAGGCTTAGATTTCAGGTTAACAATGGCATCTAAAAGATCTTGCTTAGATATATTGTTCTTTTTAGTCTTTAGCTCTTCAATGGACATCAAAAGCACTTTATCAACGGAGCCCATGACGATGAATAATGATAATGACAATGAAAATGATTGATCGATGCACACACGGACGAATGCCAAATTACGTAGATCTGACGTCACAACCGATCGATAAGGCAAAGAATCGAATATAGGGGTTGCCTTGATCTTGTGTAGATAATCAGCTGACAATTTATAGAACAGCTGAGACTAACAAAAGCGAAAATGAATGATCAGTTGAGATTATCGAGAGAAAAGTGGATAATGACCGAGCTTTGGACCCACACAAAATCGGCAGAAACCGGACGGAACTATACACCGACGATATGATAGCGGAGATCACGTGATGAAAGGGCACTGTAAACACAATACAGGCAGCAAAATTTACCAGCCAATCAAGCAAAAATTGTATTAAGGACCGCCCATGACGAAGCCAAAGCACCACACGACGAATATGTACTCCAAATCGTGCACAAAGACACAGAATAGCTGAAAATACGGACTCAGGAACGTATTTTCGACCTGCCGAAAATGACAAAGACATTAGTTTCTTAGATGGTCTAAATTTTTAGGCATTATAGTTTTTTGATAATCTGTAAAATCTTCTGCATTAGGTTCAATATTTTCAGAACAGAAAGACAGAAAGGATGATATTTTGTTGCCTCTTTTATATCATCTGAATATTATAAATCAACTTCATATACGCATCCATCTTTATCTTCTCCTTCTATACTTCGTTCATACGTGCAATCATCATTCCATTTCTCCTGTTGGTAATTCTTGTATCATTGCTTGGTGTTATTGCCTTCATTAATCCATATTCACGCGGATTTACTTTTTTATTATAACATTTGACATATCTATTACCTAAAACAGATGAAACGCCACCTATTGTTTCAGATTCAAAAGATAATAGTTTATCATAGGTATTTTCTTGATAATGTTTAAGTCGGACGTTAGCATGTTTTAATCCTGCGAACCATGTTAAACCTGGAGTACTGTATGTATAACATGGATCTATTCCATAATATTCTAGACACATTTCTCTAAAGTTTTCAAAAAGATCTGCAAGTATTAATACATCAATCTGAAGATATTTTATTGTATAATCGAAAATTGTTCCACAATTAATTTTTTTCGAATTCTTTTTAGATTTTTCATACTATTTTTCGTTAGTTTGCTTTGTCTTAGTGTTGATTTAAATTTTCTACGTGGAGGAAGTTGTTCTGTTCTTGCATTATTTCATTTATTCCATTGATATCTCATATGAAAATAATCCTTTTAGGGGCTTTAAATAATACTTATTCAATATCTTATATTGATCAGGTTATAATGCTTTTCCCATGTTTTCTAATGAATATGGACTGAAAAATCTCATTGCATCTAATATTCTAATACAGCCAAATTGCATTGAAAAATTTCTTCTTCTGTTTTACACAGAACGTTTGTTCTGAGTCGTAATATTTCAGAAAGGAATAAATATTTTATTATTAAATGGAAATCATACTTCGAACCATAGTAGAAATATAAAGGAAAACAATTATTTATTAAGCATTATATTATTAAGCATTTATTTGCATTAAGATTACAAGAATTATGTGCTGCACCTCTCTATATTCCATTTAGATGATCGTGATCTTTTACTTTATCGACATGCCTAATTCTTTATTTACAATAATGACATTTGGGTTCTTCTTCAAATTGTATCTCTTGTTCATCCGTCAAACGAACCATCGGTGTATTTGTTTTCAGTAATTGTGAAATTGGTTTTGCAGTTCTTCTACTTTCTTTGTAAACATTTCTGAACTATCCTCTCTATAGTATTCAATATATCTTGATTGAAATAAGTTATGATAATTTGAATGAACATGCATTCCCCAGCAAAATGGTTTTTGTCTATAGATAATCTTACTTTTTGTACCTGAATTATTATCCACTTTAATATTAGATGCATCAAAATCACAATATATTGAGAAAGGTACTATATTTTTATAATCCCATTTATTGAATTATGATAATCTTCTTTAGGAAGAGTGTTTCTAACTGCTTCATTTTCTTGATAATTTGCTAAATGATTATTCAATGCTTGTTCAGTTCTAAAACTAGACAGACATTGAAGACAGGGGAAACTAACGTGGTGTGATGATTTTGTAAATATAGAAACATCTCTACATAATACATAATGTCCTTCGTGATATATTATATTCGCTTGAGCTGGGAAATCTAGAGAACCTGAGCGTCCTTTGTAATTATCATGACTAACCATTATTGGTGTTAATGTTTTCTTGATCTCATGTTTATCAATACATATTAGTTTTCCTCGGCAAAAAATATTATGATGCATGTAATTACCATCTGATATCATATATATTGCCATATAATTATTATAATGCAATGCCTTTTTACATTTATCCGTGCTATCGAAATAAAACTCTGCATTTTCACCGTTTACAGTTTGATGCAATGCATTTTTACAATCTCCGATTAAGATATACTTAACAGTTTAATCATTTACATCTACTTCTATGATATTTTTATTTATATGATGAAACTTTGTTTGTTTATTACAACCATATGGAAATTCATTAAAACCATCAGAGAGATTAAATTCATTTATGTATTCTTGTTTATTGCAATTACTCAATCCTTCTTAATTATTTTTTGTTGGATGTAAATGTGCTATACTCCAAAGAAAACAGTATTCATCATCTCTATTTTGTAGGTTAATAATTTGTGAAGAGGTGAAAGGTAAAGGAACATAGCTACCACCAGTACTATATTTATATTTATTAATTACTAATTTCTTAGAAACTATTCTAACAAATCTTCATCCAGATTCACGTAATTCAGCTTCAGTTATAGCATTAGATAATCTATTCATCACTATTTATGTTGATGTTTATGTTTATGTTTATGTTTATGTTTATGTTGGATCGATCTCTTAGTAATGGGCAAAAGACCGTTCCAGGACACCATGAAATTCAGAAAAATTGGTATCTTTAAAAACGACTAAATTTATCAATTTAGGTCATTATTTCAGGTTTTTAAGAACTAAATTCATGAATTTAGACCGTTTGAGGACAAGACAAATTCAAAAAAATGGCATTTTTAAAAACGACATAAATTCATGAATTTGAACCCTTTTTCAGGTTTTTAAGACCTATATTCATAAATTTAGGCGTTTTTAAAAATACCCAATTTTTCAAATTTTTCAAAATCTCAAAATTTGAGAATTACAATTTTTACTCTTAAGATCATGACCGTTCCAGGACACCGAAAAAATCATAAAAGTCAAGAAACTCAAATTTGAGATTATGACATTTTACTTCCAAAATCATGACCGTTCCAGGACACCGAAAAATCATAAAAGTCAAGAAACTCAAATTTGAGATTATGACATTTTACTTCCAAAATCATGACCGTTCCAGGACACCGAAAATCATAAAAATTGGTATTTTTAAAAACGTCTTTTAAATCCATCTTTCAGGTTTTAAAATATGAGATAACTAAAATTATGTGTCTAAACTTACGTGTCTAAAAATATTTCTTTAAAAATGGAAGAAACAAAAGTGGAAGAAACCGCAAGAATATATCCTTCGTGATCATATGAACGTAGTTCTACTTTAGTGGACATTGAAAAAATGAATAAAGAAAAACATAAAGATAGAGTACGTTATATGAAAGATAAGGAATCTCAATTATTATTAAGATTAGAGCATTATAAAAAATTAAGAAAGAGATGGAGTAAAGTTAAGAATGTAACACAAGGAATTGGCATATTCTTACTAATAAGTTTAGGCGCTTTAACAATTGTTATATCTTCTGGTGTTTTAGTAATTCCAGTAGTTGCTACAGCTTTAACAGGTACCGGTGTTTTTGCAACTTCACTTGTTACAATGTTAGATAAATCTTTAATAACTAAGAAACGAAAATCATTAAAAACAAAGCATTTACATATTAAAGAAGTCTATGATAAACTACATTACTACTTTCAAAGAGTATGTGATGATAATGTTATTACGTTAGATGAGATTGAAAAATTTGATCAAATAGCTAATGAAGTAAATCAAATATCATTTCAATTACAGTCAGAAAAAGTTGATGATAAGAATAAACAGGATGGCAAAATTTCTGGTGATGGTAAAATTTCTAATGAAGAAAATGATAAAGTTTTTTAGAAGAGCTAAAAACTTTAAGCGAAAATTTAAGCAAAACTTTATTAAACAAAACTTTATTAAACAAAACTTAAAACGAAAAGATGTCAGACAACAAAGCAATAAAAAAATAATTTGTTCAGTAAAATGTTTTTGTTGTATTCCAATGTTACCACAAAATTCAAATATTATATTTTAAGAAATGGATAAAATTAAACCTGATAATCAAAAAAAATATAAAAATATAATATAAAAAATAGATAAAATTAGAGCTGATAATTTTAAAAGAATAAAACAATTAGAAGAGTTAATAAAACAAAGAAATATTATGAAAGAAAATCATCTTCAACATAGAATGATAAAAGCTGGTATTCAATCTGATATGTTTGAAAAAATGCAGCAAACCGAGCAAGTAAAAACTGATTTTGAGAAAACTATGAAACCATTTAAAACTCTTGAAAAAGAACTTACAAATAATGATAAACAAATTGATATAACAGATCCAGAGCACAAAACTATATTAGATGACTATGGATTACTAGAATCAAACATTAATAAGAAATTACCAAAATCTATGCAATTTGAACATTCTATTTCATTTATAGATGGAAAAACAATACCTAGATTTTATCTCGGACAAAAAGAAATATTTCCACAACCTTTTCGAGGTTTAATTTTTTCACCAGATAAATCTCCTTTTAGCTTAGATAGAAATTTTGTTGATCTTTTAAGAGGAGCAGATTTAAATAATTATGCTGTAGGAGATCTCATGAAATATAAAGCTATGTTAGATAGAGTTGGTGCAGTAAAGTCTCTTAGACGTTATAAACAATTAGAAAATTTATTATCAACGGGAGTTAAAGTAGGGAAAGGTTTTAAAACTGAAACAACTGTATTTTTACCAGATGATCCACAAGAATTACTAAATAGATTAAATATTTTAATATCGGCAATAAAAGAAGGACATAATTCTAGTTTCAATGAAATTCATGTTTTATTGAAAAGACTGCTAGAAAAGAAGATTCTAAATGAAGAGGATTATAAAAGTATAGCTGAAATATGTTGTTGTTTTTAATTTTTTTATAAAAAATTATTTATTTAAATTTTTTAGTTAAAAAATGTCTTCGAGAGAATTATCATCAGTAGATTTTGAGAAAATTAATAATCATTTAGAAAATTTGACAGAGATTTTGGGTTTATCAAAATTTAGTACGACGTTAAAAATTATAACTACTACTTCATCACACACTTGTAATTTAGAACCCATTCTATATTTAGAACAAAATAAAAATTATCAAATTGCATTGACTAGTTTCTCCACATTTAACACTATTCAAAACGTTATCAAAGATGTGAATGATCAATTTAGATATTCTACTGATAAAGGAAAAATGTGGAAAGTAGTAACTTTTCTTCCTGGTTCTTACGAAGTTGAATCAGTATCAAATGAAATTAAGAGACATTTAGGCATACCATTTAAAGATAAGAAACAATTACATTTTGCAGTTGAACCGGCAGTTAATAAATTTTCTCTTACTTTAGACGAAAATCATCAAGTTGATTTTAATCATGATAGATCATTGTCAAAGCTATTAGGATTTAATAAACAAACCTATAGTCAAGGTTATCATTTAGGTGAGAAGATTCCAAAAATAACTGAAATAAATTCAATTGTTGTACATTGTGACATTATTGAAGGAGGATATATAAATGGTAAATTGTCAAGTTTAATATTCAGTTTTCCAGCTTTTACTGTACCCATTGGTTATAGATTAAATGTAATTCCACAAACATTAATATATTTCCCTATTACAAGAAAAACTATTAACAACATTAGCATTAGAATCACAGATGAGAAAGGACAAAAAATGAATTTTGGAGGTGAAGAGATCATAGATCTTTTGGTTCGAGAGGTATAAACTCCCACGCGAAGCTAGAGAAGTTTAATTTTCTTCTTCTTATTATTATTCTTCTTTAAAATATAAAAATTAAAATTAAAATTTTTTATTAAAAAATGAGTGAAGTGCCCCCATTAAATAAAAAAAACTCAAATTTAATCATCATCCAAATTTATCTAATAAAGTTTTGTCAGTTATTTGTGGAAGATCAGGTTGTGGTAAAAAGTATCTATTGTTTAAAATTTTAACGACACCAAATCTTTTGGATTATAACAATCTTATAATTTATACAACAACAGCAGAACAACCCGTCTATCAATTTTTAAAATATGGATTTGACAATTATCTTAAAATTGCTTCATTAACAGCAATTGCTTCATTATTCAAAGAATATGAAAAATCTGAAGATGAAGAAGAAATAAGTTCGTGGTGTGAAGAAGCAGCAAAAAATAGTCAGTTAGTAGAATCCAATAAAAATAAGCATATAAAGATACAATTAATAGATGATAGTGGTAATATGCAAGATCCTAGTAAACTAGATAAAACAATGAAACATTGTGTCATTTTTGATGATTGTGTTAATGATAGAAATCAGTCAGTTCAGAGAAATTATTTCACAAGAGGTAGACATAACAACTGTAGTGTTTTTTATTTAACACAAAGTATGTATTCATTCGACGGAAGTGTTATTAGAAAGAATGCAAATATATTTATACTATTTGAAATAAATGCAAGAAACTTAAGTGATTTGTTAAGAGATTTATGCGTAAGAAATAAAGATGAATTTAAACAATCGTGTAACAAT